>KK499862.1:955819-1320967 GCA_000688715.1 Glossina pallidipes | reverse complement strand
ACTCGAATGCCCTCAGGATGTGCTTGGGTATGATTTGCTGTGCTCGTTCACGGATAGCTTGTTTTTGATGTCTGACCTTCTCTTTTAAAGCTTTCAAAAAAGTCCAACGTTTTCGAGCCCTTTCCAAAACTTCAACTTCGTAAAGACCAGGGGGTCCATCTCCCGGTAAGATAGTGGGCAATTTGAAAAGTTCCATATCTAGAATGCTTTGAGGATCATTTGAAATGCCCGGTAAATAGGGTAACGTCTGGGTAGAGGATTCTCTAAAAATAACATAAGAGGATATTTTAAGAAACTTTTAACCTTTGCTAAGAGACATCAAACTTGCCTGTAAAGAGTTTGTGTTCCACGAACTTTCTCATGCCTAGGCTTCATTTCTGGGGGTTTAAAATATTCAATACTAACACGTGAATAAGCATCGCCCAATTTGAGATCGATTACATTGACTTTTGATGATTTTGAGTCAAGTTTTTTTAACTTGCACGAACTTTTCGAGTTAATACCTGTAATAAAAATTCGCTAAAATCACATATTAGTGTGACTCAATTGCATTTCACCTCCGGATAATCTTGATCGTTTACTGGTAACATTAGTGAAAAATCTGCCGTTGCTCTCGCTGCTTATGGAATAATCTGCTCGCCATTTTTTATGATATTCTTCGTCGCAAACGCAATTTTTGAACAAACCAGATTCAATAGAACACGAGCTTATAGGCAACGCTTCACTGATGTTTAAATTACCATCACATTTTGATTGCTTATTTTTTATACTCGCTTTACACTTAAAGCGTTCTTTGCTGGACGGCATTTTCAACTTCTTTATTTTGAGGTATTGTTTAACATTTGCTTTTTCCTTTTCGTTTTTATGTTAAATACTAATTGAATCGATGAACGTATGTAATCTGTCGTAGGTACCTACGCGGTGCTTGGGTGTGCATATATTCGATAATTTTGTTGATTGTTAATATAAAAAAAGCCTTGAGGTCCGGGACGTGTTTTCGACAAATCTAGAAACAAAATAAATTTATTTGAGAGATAAATTAAATATCTTCCTCTTCCTCAATTCAGTAAATCAAAAACAGATGATTTACTGTGTTAGCTAGGAAAGCTTCAATGTGAACGCGAAGCTCTTTGAATTTGGCGGGTAGTTTGATTGTATTTTATTGTTTACTTTCCAGACAATTTTGGGATGGTATAGCGTAATGAAGATCTTATAAGGTGAGATGAGATGAAGTCTATTCAGGTAGGTGTCTTACAAAAGGGCGGAAATGTTGTGTAAGTAAAAGAAATTTTGTGAGTACAAAATGTCAAAAACACTGCGATCATGAAGATCATATATAGACAATTTGCGACTCAAAGAGTGGCGAAGAGATGTGACGATATTCTGACAGACAAAGAGGAGATGCTCAAGAGATTGCGTAGCCCTACATGTGTATGAGAAGCTGTTTACTACGTTAATTGTACACAGGTGGTCATTGCATTTGGTGTTAAGCATCAGTCTATTACTAAGGCAAATAATACCCCGTCTTAGGCTGTGATAATAAAACTAGGATGTTAAATATATCCGCTGGGGTAAAGGGTATAAGTTGCAACTATGAATTGAATCGTTCCAGCGCTATTGCCAAGAAAAACCTGAATGGTGCTTGTCGATCGCCCTTAAGGTCTGAAAGTTGCGGTTATTTCCATGAATACCCATATGACTAGGCACCCAAAGAAAATGGTAACAAAACGCATCACACCATCTACAGAGTTGAGTGAAAAATGCAGGAGAAACTGGGCAAGCAAGAATTTGACTGCAGGCTAGAAAATATGTGAACCAAAAGAAATTTTGAATAAGTTATGTATATCTATTCTTGGAACATTGTAATTACTAAACTTGTCAGTAAAGATTTTAAAAACGGAATGAGCAGAATTGCGCGATAAAAATTCAGGGATGAAAGGTAGAGTCGTGAGGCACTCAGATAAAATATTATTAGCGACGAAATTGGCGAGTAAACGAAATCTCTCGGGTAGAAGCGCAACGGTTGTCACCTATTCTAAGCTAAAAGCGTGAGGGGAGATCACGGCATCAAGGGTTGAATTTCGCATAATTTCAGAAAAATCTTAGCTGAAATATCCAATAAAAGAGAATAAGCGTATTCTAGCTTTGGACTTAGTTATGGAATCAGGGCGGATTAGAACGTCACGAGATACCACCAATGGATCTCAGAATGTTCGTTAGTTGAAAGCGCTATTTAATAACCTTATCACTACGAAGAGTAGGAGAAAAGTTTCAAAATCCCCAACAAGTCAAAAGTTTTAACAAACGGCACATTAAAGTCATATATTAGAAGTGAAGTAACGATAAAGTGTCTCTTTAGTTGAAAGCGATCTTTTATTAAATAACGGAGTCTATTATTAAGAGTCAATAAGAACTTACGTTGTTAATGTTACCAGATTAAAAAACTGATTTTAGATGGATCTGGAATATCTAAGACCATATTGAAAATGATTGAAAATGCTTTCTGTTTCAAGATACCACTACAACCGCGAGTATAATATTTTTGTGAGGACTTTCCTGAAAGAGGAAACCAAGACGATACATCTGTAGGAGTTAAGATTAATAGGCATTCATTCTTAAGTAGAATGAACCTGTTTGTAAAGGTCAAGGGGTTGAGATGACTGCTACAGAGGCCGTCTAACCTTGGAGAGATGTCTTTATAGAAAATAATTGCTTGTTGCGAATAATTGCTTTTGTGAGAGAAAATTGTTATCTTGTTTGTCATGTGACAAGGACTTTACAGGATGAAATAATCCAGCGAGAGCGTCGCTTAGAGATTTGTGTAGGCTTTGTAGGCGTTGTTAAGTATGGGTTGGTTTAGAATAATTACATTTATATATACATTTATATTCGCATTAAAAACGATTTTTTATCCGCCTGAGTGGCCGAGTAGGCAAGAGTCTTGACTAGCAATTCAATGGTCGTGGGTTCAAACCCCAAGTGCGGTAGAGTTTTTAATAATAAAAATAATAATAATATTAATAAAAAAAAAATATAAATAAATAAATAAAAGCCGAAAGCCTTAGATGCTAGTGCTTTAAGACTTTAGTCTTAGAATTTGTTCTCTGGCTAAATTTATATAATAATAATAATAATAATAATAATAAAAACGATTTAAATATTAGAAAACTTATTGTCTTCCACGCACTTCAACCGTAGTATTGCTCATGACTAGTATATGCTTCGAAAAAAATTCAATATCCATCGTATTCAGTAATGTGGAAAGGATACGTTCTTTTGTATCTATTTTTATTGAGAATAGTTTAAGTAAAAGAATTTTTTACACGTAAGTAAGCAAGGAAAAGCGGTTACTTGCGAACAGGGTTCGCCTTGATCACAAGGCATACGAGTTGACTAGTATCCGAGAGATAACGGCATTTTACGGCATGGGTAATATTTGTGTATTTTTTCTTGTAAATATTGAATCGTACAACACTTGTGGTATATTAAGTTTGTACGAGCGTATGTAGAAAGGATTGAGGTAGACATATCTTTTAATATATCAATGGATTCAGGGTTTTGCTCTAAGAGTATCGGTCGCTCTCTTTTTCTTATATCCAACTTACAGGTAACAATTTTCGAAATATTTTGATGAAATTTGGTACACTAACGTGTGTTGACCCAAATATTGGATATAGTATTGGAAATGGTTCGGATCAGACCACTTTTTCGGCCATTCCCCATTATTAGAAAAATTGTTATAACTTTTGGAATTCCACGCTAAAATCCTTTAGTAATAGTATTTCGGCATTCTGAACTGGTGTGAAAACTTTGGATCGGATGGGATAATTTTTCGAACTCCTTGCCAATCTTATCGAATTTGGACAGCGTACGGACGGTTTTTAGGGTTCTAATGAAAAATAACGACCTGTATGCAAAAAAGTTCTAATTTTTAATATTTTATGAAGAAAATCAACCAATGGGAGTTTAGATCACATTGGCCTATTTTTTACACGGCACCACATATAGACGCTTTCATGGAAGCAAACTCTTTTACGTCCAAAAAATATAATAAAAATAAACATACTACATACAATGAGACAAATATGGTTACACGAGTTGAATATCTTGCACTTATTCAGAACTGATTAATGAATTTTACGCGCCGTCGTGCACATATATCAGGTATGCAAAATTTTTTTTTACATTCTTCTCTCGAAAAGGTGTATAGATTCCAGTACGGTCAATGCATGCCGTAGAACTGTTTTGTTGTAAACTTAAAATGAATAGATATAAACAAAAGCAAACGCAATCGTATGATTGAATAAATGCACAAATACAATGTCCATCAATGTGCCTGTTGAAGTGTTTGCATAAAATATTTTTAAAATCTATGAATGCGTTCAATACACACCAATGGAAGGGCATTGTTTTCTATTCGCAAAGCAAAATGTGCGAAATGTGATCAGTTAAAATTACTCTCTATCCTTGACAGGTCGCGGCGAACGCTGAGGTTTTTACAGATATTTAATCAGTGTAAACGGTGCTTAAACCCAAACCTGTGGAAAAAGCTAATGTAAACACCGAAAATTATATACGAAGATCCTTAGTGGGTATTCATAAAATGATTTTGCTAATACTCCAAAGATATCAGGTTATCTATTGCACATCACTTTAACGAAAGACGACGAAATTGTGATGCGCAATTTTCCACAAATGCATTGCGGTATAACAATAAGATTCAATGTGAATCGGCATTTGCCCAAGGCCTTATGAATGAAGCGCTCAATTTACACATTTCTGTTGGAGTTCCTCGATCGTTGGCGCTGTAAGATCCAAAATACAATGTAATGTACACACCTACAAACATATTTTTTTCTATTGGAAAATTAGTAACAAGCAAAAATATGAATAGAGAAAAAGACAAGAAGCTATTACGCCAAAAACGGGCAGAGACGATTAAGATAATAAAGAACACGCAGTAGACGCATGCTACGTTATGTTATTTGACGGGCACATAGTCTGCTATTGACACCGTTACATGCTCTTTTGTCCATAGCCACTGGTTATTTGAAATTTATTAAAACTTCTGATGAACCCATCCTTTAATATTCACCGATTACTGTTTTTGCGAACACAAACTGCTAAGAGTGACAAGAGCATAATTTTCAACCCATTGTTATGAACGTGTGTGCATGCATGTGCATTAGTACATCACAGTTTTAATATCGATTTGCATAGAACTAGCATTTGCATATTTTAAAAAAAATGTAAAGTGGTGTCTGTGTGTACACTCAAAATAGCTCAGCCGCTGTTCGTTAAACCACGTACACGTCCTTCTAATGTCTGTGGTAGGGAAAATTAAACTATTGGCTTCAAATTTGGCAGTAAGTTCTTGCAAATATGTTGATCTGGAAATTAAGTCAAATCAATGAAAGAACATCCTTATAGTAGAAAATTCATCGCTTTCTAGGATTTCTTCTGATTAGTCATAACATACGTTCTCTACATGTTTTTACATCCTCCTTCACTTGTAGTACAGGATATATTAAATTTATTGAGACGCATGCAACGTCCAGAGGGACTTAAGATAGATCCACCTCTTCTTGTGCCAATCGATTCTGAATCAATTTAAGCTTGTCTGTCCGATGTCTGCCCATTTCCCTCTGTGCTCAATCTACAGGTAGAAATTTTTGAAATATTTTCATGGAATTTAGTACACCGACGTGCTTTGCCCTAATATGAATTCTATTGAAAATGAGTTGGATTGGACCACTTCTTCCAGAACGCCGCCTATAACATTTTATTTCAACAGGTCGTTATATAAAAAAAATTTATAATTTTAAAAATGTTTTGAAAAAAATCGCTGAATTTAGTATTTCGGAATTCTACATTGATATGCATAATTTGCGTAGATTCCAGAATTTTTTTGAGCTCCCTCCCATTTACACGGTTTTAAAAAACCTAATCTTCATATGAGAAAAAGCTCTAATTCTCAATATTTTATGCTGAAAACTGATCCCTACTATTTTTGGAGCCCGCCCCATATAATAGTTCTCATGAAAAATAAGTTTTTTTACGGAAAATCCGTATAAATTTTGATATTTTATGGTGAAGCTTGTTCCGTAAGAGTAAATTGGTACAAAACTTAACTGCATCAAATTTGGTAATATAGACCTATTTTTTGGAGATCATTGCACATGAAGGGAATTGTGATTTTTGAAATTTTATGATGAAAATTTGTCCACAACACTTAGTGATGTAAAATAGAAATTACTTGGACCAAATTTGAACAACGTGTGTTAATTTTTCGGACCCCTTTTCATATAAGGGGGTTTTATGAATAATAGGCCCTTTGGTAAAAAAGTTTAGCTGTTAATGTTTTATGATGAAAATTATATCAATTTGGCATAAAAATTAACGCGCAGGAAACTTGGATCTCATAAATCTATTTTTTAGATCCCATTACATAGAGAAGTTGTCATGAAAAGTAAGGCGTTATATGGCGTCAAAGCCTAATTTGTAATTTATATGCTAAATAGGGACCGCTTCATTTCACTTTCTAGGCACCTTCCAATTTTAGGATTTTCATAAAATGTATGCCTTTACGTGCAAGTAATGTGCAATTTTTAGTGTATTAGGACGAAAGTGAAGGAATAATGGTGTTAGGCGAAGTGGTGTAAGGTATTTAATAGCCGACCATGCCCACTTTCTTTTCGAATGTTTTTAACATGAAAGCAATGGATGCAAAACACTCGACTGCAGCGAGTGTTGTTATTTTATTTTCTTCGGCTTTGAAGAGCATGTGACGTCATATCAAGAAACTATTAACGGAATCCCCATACAAATGGCTGTTAATCAACAACGCTACTACTGTTATTGATAACAAATACATAAAGGACCCCTAAGAATCTCCTAAGCTCAGTTTTGAACATCTATGTGTTCCTTTGTCTCTTCTTATATCCTTTTCACAATAGCTAATAAGCTGATCAATTTTTAGATAAAGAAAAGCGAATATTCGCATCAATTTTGGTACGCAATCATTATTGTAATGTAGCGACTTTTTTATGTTTAATAGTCTCTCTTGAGATTATGGCGTCAATAGCTCTTTACTTTATCGTTAAACGGTTCTTACGGTGATCTTTTTTGCTCTGGGCGTAAATTGTTCTAATAATATAACTTTTAAAGATTTTATAGGAAAAAGATGTGTTTTGTGTGCGCTAGTTGGTTATACCGACAAGGTAAACAAGACAAGGAAAAAAGCAATTTTTACTCAGTAAAAAATTCTATTTCTTTTCCATTTTCAATTAAAATAATATAATTAAAAATTTGCTCTTGTAGGAAGTGCAGCAAAAATTTCATTTGTTTTCAATACTTTTATCATGTGTTTATTTAATAAGCCAACCTTGTTTGTTTGTTTGTTTGTTTGTTTGCTAACCAACTTTTTTGCTGAATTTTTCAAAAGCGAAATAATTAAAATAGATTTTAAATTCAAAATTAATTTTTTTTTATTATATTTTATATACGATATATGATAATTTAAATTAGTTTATTAAAAAATATTACAATATTTTGGTGATTTCAACAAGTGATTTCTTTAGTAATTTGCATTTTGCAGTGCATAAGACTGAGAAATTAACGCGCACGTTGGTCAACGTTGGAATTCATTTTAATTTAATTTTCTAGTATTTGATTCTAATCTAATGCTTGTAGAAGGAAAGAAAGCACAGTTAAGATCTCAATACTAGGTGTTTGCAAAAATTTTAATCAGCGAGTTCTGCAGGTAAAAATGATAAGGAACGGGAAAATACCATTGTATATAACGGTTGAATTCCATGGCATTAATCTTCTTCCATGTAAAATAACACTTTTCCATTTAATATAATTGATTTATTCAGCGTACGTTGACACTAATCATGGAATCCTCATAATTACATTTTCGGCGTTGATTACTTTTGATGTTTGATTTGAAGATATCTGCTGCCGAAATCCATCAAACACTTTCAGAAGCTTGTGGTGACGCTGCTCCATCATACCATAATTATCGGTTTTCGTTTCCACGGTTTAAAAGTGATGATTTTGATCTCAGTGAAAAAAAAACAGCCTACAGAACTGCAAGACTTATTGGCCGAAAATCCAGCACAAACTAGCGAAGATCTTTCGAACAGCTAAGCAGTTGACAAATCAATTATTTCTAGACGTTTACACGCGATGGGAGAGTTCCAAAAAGAAGTAAAACGGCTACATCGCCAATAGGCTGAAAATGTCATTTCGGCCACTTGTTGCAAGAATTGTCGAGGATAGACTGCTGCAGCTCCAACGGCAAGATCTGCCACACCCAGGGCGCTTATCAGAGATGGCGTCTCCTCATCGGTCAGATCGGTGCAGCATGGAAGTGCGAAAATGGGTCGGTGGGTGGATCGTTGCCAAACCAATGTAAATTCTTTCTGTAAGTTCTTTCAACATGATATCGCCATATTGCCAAAAATATTTTGAAAAGTCGGAAACTATTTTGATGCCTTTTTCAAGTGAAAAAATGATCAAAACTTTTGCAAACCTCGAATAACTGACTGATCTTCAGCTTAATTTTAAATTTGATGTAAGTTAAGAAAGTATGTCAAATTGAGCTACTGTCTGACTATCGAATACTCAGGTATGGGTATTTTATTAATCGTGAACTGAGAACGAAGTGTAGCATAATGATTGAGATATTTTTTTAGAGAGGAACTAATGTAAAGTAAAGTAATTTATGTAGTGTGGTGGAACATAATAAACGTAACCTAAGGTAAACAACGTAACGAAAATAAATAATTGGGCTGCATTGACATTCTTTCATATTTGCATATTAAGGAGATCAATTTAAAATTTTAAGAGACTGTTAAATATTTGCCCGGCAACTCATTACCATTTTTACAACGTCAGTCGTCTTCGAAGAGTCCAAAAAAGTGCATTTATTTAATCCAGTTTTGCGGCCACAAGTCAACTTGGAAAAGGTACAAGATTTCTAATATATATTTTTGGGTACTGTTGCCAAAATCAAAAAAATCACAATTAAAAAAATATTTCTTCGTCGTATATGACTATTAAAATAGCTCTTCAACGCGTAGTACGTCTTACAAAGCCAATAAATGAAAATCATTGAAATAAATTGCTACTCGATGTTTGCTTAAAACTATCCTATTAAAAAAATTTGCAAAAATATTTTTGTTTTTGTTTAGATAAATATTTGTTTAATAAATCTGATCTTCATTCAACTTTATCTTTTATGTATTGGTAGCGAACATCTGCATGTTTATTTCTTTTTAACTTAAGTTGACTCTTCGCTGAAGATTGCGCACCATTGTTATCAGATGCCGTTTCATTTAGTACCTCTATGAATTCGATTCCAGTCAATCGACTTCGTAGGAACAGTACAATATATGCAGCCTTCATTAAAGTTGGGGCAACAACAGTTTGTTTTTTCGATTCACAAGCTGCGAAGAATATAACAAAACCACTGTATGACTTACCATCGTTCACATTCGATCCCCACTCCGCATCAGTATAACAAATGAGTTCCTCGTTTATAATGTAAAATACATTTTGTCGCTTTAAAATGTTCGCTGCTTTGGTGGAAGTTGAATTGGCCGTATGTTCATACGGTTATATCCGGTCTTGAAATTGTAGCCAAATACATTAAGCCTCCTATGAGTGACTGAAATTCTGATGGTGCCCTTGTGTAAATTTCATTGTACGATTTAAATGATTTAGAAATCATCTTATAAGTAGCACACGTAACGCATGCATAGTCTGCTATTCTACACAGGTTTAATCTGCGAGTCATTACCTGTTTTATTAACTTCAGCATATCGCGAAAATGCAGGTCACTGAATGGTTTATGTCACACAATTGCTTCAGATTTGCCTTCAGTTAGCTTTGAATATTCATTTACTCGTTGCAAATTTACTTTGCATAGATCGTCTTTCACTTGTCGTTTTAAATTTTTATCATTTTTGGTAATTTTATTCACGGACAAAAAGTTATGTTTCACATGTGATACGTAAAGCAAGGTTTTGAAGTTTAATTTGATGTTTAACCACTTTAAGACGATAAGTCCAATAATTTCAAATTCAGCAAACTTATCGGAAGATGCCTTAGTTACTTAGTGACTATTACTATTACTACTACTACTGTTGGTGGTGCTATTCGATGGTTGTGTTTAGCAGATTGAATAAGCGTTTATCATGACAAAGATGCGATAATGCTCCAGAATTTGAAATCGAAACGCTGTATTGCTCTCACTATAAAATGCTCCCATGCGTAGGGCGGTTGAAAATAGTTTTCTTCGAATGCGACCCGTTTGCCCGCAATCGTACCACTTGATGTTTTCAGAATCTCGATTCCATCCATTTTCGAATTCTTGTCGTTGGCCCTGTTTCGTTCGTTCGTCCTTTTCCATCTCCCTTTTTGGCAACAAATGTTTGTTCTTGACTGCATGCAGGTTGCATGTCACCACGCCGTTCTTCTTCTTCTTCTAGAATCAATCTTTAGGTGTTCCAATGACGGCCATAAATCCTGGCCTACTATGGCTATAACGAAATCTTCCATATCTGATGGCAAATTACACAATACTAAAATGGTCAATGAATCTGTTGGTTTTATAGCCAATATAATAATTGGGGATGCCTTAGTTAGACTCCAAGCAGCATCTCCCCTTTGTAATCTTGCCCAACACGTAATTATTGTTGTTCAATTCTTCAGTTAAGTCCATTAAGGAAGTCGCCACAACTGTACTGTTTTTTTAAATTTTCATAAAGCCTGCTATTTTTCGCTTGGGCTCACATAATCAGTGTAAAAGGTGGGAGTCCTTATTAAAAACTAAAAATTATTTTACGCTTCATTCAATTTAACTAAGTGGCAGATGATAAAGCTGTATGGCAAAATATCTAGCGAAAACATTATTCCTTTACAGCGGGCAGACTTAAACCAACAAAAAACGTCTGTTAGACTTTAAAAGCCAATTTAGTTATTTTGTGCAAAATATTGTATTTATGTTATATTAATAGAAATTACAATATGCGTACATAGGTCTTGCTAAGCTTGGTCATCAACAAATTTAACTGTACTAAGTGTTTTCCTTTTTACATCTTCAGCCTTATCATGAGGTTTTTTTACTGGTACTGATTCTTTATAATATAACCGAGGTTTTCGAGAGCTTCGAGCGAGAGATGGTCGACGTAAATCAAAACTAGCTTGTATTCCATGTGTAGGTAGACTTCGACTTGCTTGGACTTGGTCTACACTTTCTATAGATTCTCTTGTTGCGACGGGCTTATCACCTTGCGACTCTTCATCTTCTATACTTTTTTCCTCTTCCTCTATCTCTTTTTCCGCTATATAATTTTTTTTAATAGAAAGGAAAAAAATTGAAGTTGGGATTTATATCTACATATAAATAGAACAAAAAATTGTTACCAGATTTAATAGGAAGGAAAGGATATAATTCAACCTCCACATCTGAAACTCGTCGGCCTTCAATATCTTCTACATACGTGTGCGTTGGAATGTCAGAAAAAGTTTCATATAATTGTATGTCATGAGTGCTAGGTATTGCTCGTGCTATGGGAGTAGTTTTGAAATCTTCGATCTCGTTGGAAGGAATACGATAATTGATTACGTTTACTATCGTTCGATCAAGTGAAATCTTGTCTGGATCTTCAAGCAGAAGTTCTTCTTCCCGTTTTAATTCCTTAGTACAGTTGACATCTTTTTCAACATCACTATACCAACTAGCCGTTTCCAATTCACTCAATCTTCCTTGTGATATTGATGATGCACGTTTTTTTACTGGAAATTCGGTTCCAATATGTGACAGCGACTCCATAGATTTCATAACTATTGACCCAGTTTGTTCTATGGAAATGTAATTTTTTAGTTTGCCCAGCACTACATCCAAAATGTCGTCAACGTTATTTGCGGCCGTTCGCTCAGATGGCGTAAGATAACGCCTGCCTGGCACGCTGTATCGTACAAGTTTCCGCATTATGCAACTGGCTTCTTGTTCGGCTAGGCGATCCTCGTCCGCAGAACTGCTTTCAGTCGATTCATAATACAAATCGGTATCAAGAAGACGATCAATAAATTCCTCGGTTGTCACTGTGCAGATATCATGAGTATCTAATTTCGCGAAAACATTTGCCGACAAAATTTCTTCGATAATATAGTTTACCACTTTATTACTCTCTTCTCTACACTGGAACTCGCTGAGATCTGACATTATGTTTCTACGTAAATTACATCGAATTAGGTCGTATTGTAGAGGATTTTGATATACTTTGAAACATTCTAGCCAACCCTCCACATCCCTGTCAATTTGTTTAGCCAGTTCTACAACGTGTTCTTCCGCTTTTTGATCAGCGTGACACATTATGTCTTCATGCATTATTTCATTTATATAACTCTGCGCAACGTCTGTGTTGGTAACTGAACATTGCTTATAAAGTGCCTCGTAATGAGAGCGCAAGCAATTCTCCTTTTGTCGTAAACCGGCTTCAAGAGCTTCGCGACGCCATCGTTCTCTTTGAGCTAACATATAGTAAAAGTGTAATGTGCGCTGTTGCTGTGCTCGCTCCATTTCTTCTCCCAGAAAACGCATCAACCAGCCGATTGTGTGGCCCTCGTACACGTGGTGAATATTTTCCTTTTCTTCGCGCAAAAGTTCCACATGTAGCTTCTCTGTATTCATTTTATATAATTCCTTCTCCCTTTTGAGTTCCTCAGTGAAATGCCTTTTTCTGGCCTCTTCATGCCTACGTTCTAGAGCCCCCTCTTTTTCAATCTGATTATCTCTTGCTGCGACTTCGCTGGATAAAGCAACATGCGATTTAATAGCGTCAATGTTATCCTTAAGTGATTTCTTTTCATCTCTTATATCGTCATCTACACCTTCATCGCTGTCGCCACCACGAAAGACACGATATTCAGTATATTGGTCACCTTGTCTGGTAGTCTTGCGCAACAACTGAAATGAAAAAAAAACACAAAGCGTCTTGGTCTACTTGATATTAAAAATTGCAACTTACTTTTAAGTCTTCATATAGTTTTTTCAGGTTGACATCAGAGCAAAAGTTGCGCTCATGTTCACTCAAGGCTTCCTTAGGTTTCGATAATGCTTTGATTTTTGCAAGTGGGCAATTGAGGTGCTTGGGGTCCATTTTAACGATTTGCTTTTCTAAATCCTCCATACGTATATCAAAGTCTTTGCGTAACGCTTTATAATGACGTCTATTTGGATTAACCCCATAACGCATTTTGGGTGCATAGTATTCTGAACTAGGTTTGTCCAGATCATAGCTAACATTTTCTTTACGCCATACGTGTGACTCCTTTGAATGTTTGATATTTAACCTCCTCATTGCCCGATCGTGTTCAATTTTATTTTTTCTTAGAGCTGCTTTTTTCTGATTTTGGATTCGTTCATAGCTAGCTTGTATGCTTTTATTGGAAGCATTGCGCATCGAACTTTCACGCTTATTAAACATGCGCACTAATATTTCTAAGCGTATCATTTGACATTCTTCTATGTACTCTTCACGTTCAATCCAATGTTCCCACTCGAATGCCCTCAGGATGTGCTTGGGTATGATTTGCTGTGCTCGTTCACGGATAGCTTGTTTTTGATGTCTGACCTTCTCTTTTAAAGCTTTCAAAAAAGTCCAACGTTTTCGAGCCCTTTCCAAAACTTCAACTTCGTAAAGACCAGGGGGTCCATCTCCCGGTAAGATAGTGGGCAATTTGAAAAGTTCCATATCTAGAATGCTTTGAGGTTCATTTGAAATGCCCGGTAAATAGGGTAACGTCTGGGTAGAGGATTCTCTAAAAATAACATAAGAGGATATTTTAAGAAACTTTTAACCTTTGCTAAGAGACATCAAACTTGCCTGTAAAGAGTTTGTGTTCCACGAACTTTCTCATGCCTAGGCTTCATTTCTGGGGGTTTAAAATATTCAATACTAACACGTGAATAAGCATCGCCCAATTTGAGATCGATTACATTGACTTTTGATGATTTTGGATCAAGTTTTTTTAACTTGCACGAACGTTTCGAGTCAATACCTGTAATAAAACCTCATTAAAGTCACTTATTGGTGTGGCTCAATTGCATTTCACCTCCTGATAATCTTGATTCTTTACTGCTAACATTACTGGAAGAGTTGCCATTGCAGTCACTGTTTGTAGAATAGTCTGCTCGCCATTTTTTATGATATTCTTCGTCGCAAACGTAATTATTGAAAAGATCAGATCCTATCGAACATGAGCTTATAGACAACGCTTCATTAAGGTTTGAATTGCCCTCATATTTCGATTGCTTATTTTTTATACTCGCTTTACACTGAAAGCGTTCTTTGCTGGACGGCATTTTTACGTTCTTTATTTTGAGGTAGTGTTCAAAACTTGTTTTTCCTTTTCGTTGTTTTTTTTTTTTTGTGTTAAATCTTAATTGGTTCGGTGAACGTATGTAATCTGTTGTAGGTACCTTCGCGGCGCCGGGTTATGCATATATTCAATAATTTAGTTGACGATAATAATAAAAAAAAAAAACACGTAGAGATGTTTTGAACAAATCTAGTAAGCAAATAAATTCATTTGAGAAAAGAAAAAATATTTGAACATTTCCTTTTTTATTGACACTTCATCACCAGCTGGATGATTAGTAAAACCAAATTGAATTCCTGAGTTTCTTTTATTTCATTGCCTTGAATTGTTTCACAGATATATTTATTCGTATCTATTCTTGTTGAGAATACCTTAAGTATAGGAATTTTTTACATCCAAGTAAATAAATAAATAAAACAGTTACTTGGCAACAGAAAGGTCTTTATTCGCATTCACGCTGGCTTTGTAAAATTTCATATGAGTAATATAGGTATGTTCTTCTTTGTAATTTTCATTAATACTCCTGATGGTCAGAAGAAAGAGCTACTGATTTATTTCAAAGAGAGAACACACCTATCGGTTAACGATCATATATCCCAATTATAACTAATATTTTTAAACATAAGTTAAAGGCGATCCATATTTGAAAGGAGATAATAATAAGCTTATTAATAGGGCTTCCTTTAAATTTGGAGGCCTATTAGATGTAAGCATATATAGGTTCACATACGTATAGTCTGGCAACTATAGATGATCGATTTAATGCAATCAGAAGGACAAAAAGCGTGAAGAGCTCATCATTATTTGAAACGAATCCGCCGAAACGGACCGAATAATTTATAATTAGTTCCATAATGACACAGCTCTATTGACTTACAATCTCAAGTTAAATGTGAGGGAATATGATTATTAAGTTCATTTAACAAACTTGATGAATTCATTAATCGTTCTAAAAGTTTATGTACAAAAGTAATTTTCGGCCGATAACTTCTGATTCCCAAACTAAGCAGGCCTATGGATTGTAAGCCATTTCGATAAAGAGGGAGCGGCAACAGAGGGTATCTCAATTCTGCTTCTGAGTAAAAGGAATAAGAATTGCTCTTGTACAGACCTCATAGCTTCGATATGCAGCCGACCTCTAGTAGGCCCACCCTTTCACGAAACCTAAAAACGGTTAACATAATCGACATTTTCAATGTAGTAAGATTCCTAGGCCAATTAGATTACATCAGCGTCTTAGAAAACCCTTTAAGTACCTAAGTGGCCAATTGAAACAGATTTGAAATTATAGATCCGCCGTTAATAAAGTCATCTTGAAATGGACTAACCTTCGAAGTTATAGATCTATTTAATTATTTGGTTTTCAATTTTCCAAGTCCTCTTACATCTTAAGAATAGTACTAAGGTTAGCAAGCCCTCTATAATTTTCAATGCATTGCCGACTCCGCTTTTTAAATAATGAAGTTCTATATTAAAGCTTCCACTCCACAAAAGGTTTCTTCGACGAAATATTTAAAATAAATTTGTTAAAGGATCATAAAATACCTTTCTTCTTAATATGCATTCGGTATTCCATCATCATCCGGAAATGTAGCCAAAATTAGAAATCCTAAATCCTAACGTCCAACTCATGTATACCGACTGCTGCAAAGAAGTTTAAGATATCAATATCGTAAGATTATTCTGGTGGAGCATTTTCTGTAGAATAGTTGTGCTCAAAGAAATTTACATATATGCAAGTCGGCCAAATCCTGAGACGAAATAACTACCAAACTCGTCACCGTGGGTAAACTATTTACTGCTCTCGTGGAGTTTTCAACCGAATACCAGTGCTTACAATCGTATTTAAAAACAAACAATGAGCATAGCTGATGTAGTTCATATAGGAATATTTATTCCATGAAACCGCAAAGCCAAGGTTGGGATCGATTTTTTTAATTTTCTTTAATTCAGGAGAGAACCAACGAGGCAATTGACTATTTGAAGCAATATATAATAGAAATGCGCCAGAAGCAAGAGCTGTGAACGTCATCGGAACTAAATTTGAACTAAATATTTGATGGGGTTGCACATATTGATAGCTATAGATCCTAATAAATAATCCAATAGAAGGATGATATATATCTTCAGAGAGAGTCGGTGGTAATGCACGATAAATACGATCAAGGAATCTTCTCATAGCATTTTAAATACCATTTATTTGATGCAGTCCAAACCCATAAAATCTATTCAATCAATTCACTGGAAGGATTTGGAAGAATAGATCTTCCAATGTCTCAAATACTAAGCGAATATCCCCATTTTTAAAGGCAACATTAACGTAATAAACTAATTATAAGTCCGGTTCATAAACAGACGAGTCAAAGCTTGAGCGAATGTACGAGTAAGTCAGATAATTATATTTATCGCTGAGTTTTAAACGCACGCGACGTAATTCAATGTCCGATGGAATATTTGCTTATGATACCAATTCACTCGGCAGAGATGATTTAGTACGCTGTTAATACCACATCACACTTTCTTATCGGTCCGTCCTTTTTATGCACTTGAAAATAATTTCAAAAGACGGCAGAATTGTTGATGTTAGTTAACCCCTAAACGCAAGTTTTGTAAATTCTTCTACATCTACCAACTCTGCCTTCAATAAGACAAAAAAATTATATTGCCTTAAGGCGTTTTTTTTGCAAGGATATTGCAGGACATTTACAGATTATACGTGGACATTTTTATTGCAACTGTAGTAGTTGTTGTTGTTTCCAAGTAATGAGCAAAGTACCCAATTTTTTGGTTTTTGAAAACAGAAGTTTTCTCAGTTTATTTGGTGCTGTAGAAGTGCCTTTTGATCGATTCCAATACCAATGTGCGGGTAAGAGGTTCCAACGTTTTTGCCAAATACACAATACCTTTAGTTTTGGGATCAGAAGAATGTTCGACGTAGGCATTATACGGACATGCGGACATACTTAAATCAATTGAGAAAGGGACGCTGTCGGCATACGAAAAAAGTTTCGCTCTTACGAAAATTTAGAAGAAAACACAGACGATAGTTAGTATTTGGGAGAGCCGTTAGGCATCCAAGATTCGCCATAAAGCGATTATAATTTTCTAATGGGCTTTTATATGCTTACGCACTTATATGTTAATAGCTTTGATAGAATTTATGCAAATAAAGTAAAAAATATATCTGGTTACTGATTACTCCAACTGATGTCAATGCGAGCCCAATGACTATTAGAGGAGAATGGGGAATTGATTTATCTTTGCTTTTTTGTTTTTGCGTATTAATAAAAAATTTAATTGAAAATGTAATAATAACTTGCTTTTCTTTACAATTGTTTATATAAAAACAATTATGCGGATATGACTATAAATGTAAACATTTATATGTGCAAGAGACGAAAGGATGATTTAAACAAAAGCATCTGTAAGGATTTATAAATAATTAAAATTAAAAATTGAAAAAGAAGACAAAAAATTGAATGCATTAATAATTCATTTAATAATAATGCGATAATTACAACTGCATTCTTTTTATGGCTTACAAGCGTTGCGGCTTTATTGTACTCACCATCAAAGCAAGGGATTCATAGGAATGGTCATATTCTTTGTAACAAGGAATTCATAGAAATTTTCATGCCCCTTGTAATAAGCAACAACGATATTCTTAGCTTACATAAGTAGAAGAATGTCCGTCTGTCGATCATTCTCCTGTTGAAACTCTGACGTCCGCAAATATTGAGAAAAAAGTTACAATTCAGTACATATGTGGGCTTCATAGACTTCTTTAGGTCAACGACGGCGTACACATAGAGTTACGATGGCCAAAAAAATGTTAGTTACAACAAGTAGTAACCGCTGACCTGGAATTTAGTCTAATTATTTGTCAGTATCATGTAATGTTTAGCATATATATATACCTTTATATATTTTCTTAACGTTGCGTGGGCGTCCAAGATTCATTTTAAGACCATAAAACTTTCCTCCTTGTTTTATAATGAAATATTTTCGTTTTTATTATAGGTAAGCCACTATGTGTATGTATATATAATGGATAAATAGCATTCGAATTAAAACTTTCCTGAACATAAAAGATGTTTCGTCTATTGAAACTAAACTAGAAGCCTGCAGGAGCAAAATACTTTCAATGAATACACCAAAAGTATTTGTGTGTTGTTGTTGTTGTTTTTTTTTTTTTTAATTAATGAACTGAAATGATTTAAAAAGCAAGTACATAGGAATTTTTTTTGAATTTGAAATAAAACGTGATATTCATTTATTCATGAAAAAGTTAAAAACATGAAACATCGTTTAATCGCACTTTTCCTAATAAATATTGTCCTAATTAACTAAAGGTACTTGAGAAAGGCGATTGATTTTTAAGCGAGGAGCAGTAAATCCCCATCCGTGACATTTCCATCCTCATAGCAATTGGACCTGCAGGGAAGTGAATCGACTTTGTATTCGATTTACTTTTTTTTTAATAGTCTTTCCTGAAGATTGGCAGCCAAAATTTTCTAATGATTCGCCTACAAAGAAACCGAAATGCCAACATTATCCGTAAACAAAACATTTCACCCACAAATAAGGTGAAGTAAAAATTGTTCTAAATAAATGAAAGAAAAGCTTAGTGAAGTAGAGCTAACCCTTTCACTTGACCAATAAGAATTATTTTTTTTAAGTTAAAATAGCCTGCAATACATACTAGAAAAGGCTCACTGATCAATATGGCCAAGCCCATTTATGTGTCCGTTCACTACAGATGCCTATAAAGGTTTTGGGTGAGTACATGCTATGTAAGCTTAACTTCACGGCGCCCGATGGCACACAAGTTCATTTGAGATGCCATAAGCGGCGCCCCCAAAGAGTAAGACTTTCTTCGCTGAAGTTCCTATTACTCCTCAGGTGCCAAATCAGAGAACGGACGTGAGCAATTTTCTCGCACTTGGTCAGCGTCGGGGCTTATCTATCACTGTCATTGTTTAATGGCAGCACCATACTCAACGAAGGGGCGTGCGCACCGGTTAGGCAAGAAGGCATTTATCCCGGTACTGTGCTGGGAAGTACATCGTCACACCAGGAATAATCTTACCTTGGGCAGCTTGACCCTTTTGGATACCCACAATGTCATGACTTGTCGCCGATTGGACTTACGCCGTGCTATATAGCTTTGGTTGTACGCAGCCGAAGGCACACTTGTCTCTGAACCTTCACGCATCGCGGAAGTCCGTCCAGAAAATTATTCTGTCTTGAGGAAATAACGCTTCCGAGGACGTCATCCTATAGTACACACTCAACTGTGCCCCAGTCATCTATCTCTTGGCAGTACCATCAGATCTTGAGTACATTTGATGGCCTCTGTGGTAGAAAACGGAATGAGAGAAGAAAAATATGCTCTCCTTTCAAAAGGACAGAACTCTCTTCTGGTACTCCTTTTAGGTTTCCAAGGGAAAAATCGTTTACCAGGTTATACATAGTACACGTTTAACACTTTTTTGCTAGCTAAGAGGCTGAGTAGTTTTAATTTAATAAGAATTTTAACGCAAACAGCTATCGTTTATAAAGAGGGTTACGAAAAAAGGTGCAGATTTCGGTACATCCACAATCCTCTGAAAATTCTCATAATTTCACTCCTCAGTCCTTACCACAATTGAATAACTGAAAAATCGAAAAAATTCCATCAAAGAAGATTGGTCTTGAAATTTAATTCAAATACGCCCCCATTTACTCGAGATTGTCATGTGCACGACCAGATATTAATATAACACTCTTACTTGTTTTTATTCCATTTGTGCTATTTATTTTTAATTTTTTTTTTCCTTTTTGCTTCATTAAAAGCATTGCACACAGAGAAATTTGCCATGACATTTACTTGACACAAAGAGGATTAATAATCTCTTTTATATTTCTACTTTCCCTTCATTCATATAACATTGACATCGTCTTCGTTTATTACTTTGGAATTTATATTTATAGTAGTGGTTCCATTTAATTTTCTGCCAAAGCAGAGAAAATTCTCTGATTGCAATTTAATATAAGCATTTTACAGATGTAGAAAATATGTGAAAACATTATAAAAGGGAAATGCTTTGCCGGTCCCTTAGCTTGGATATCAAAAGATATGATAAATATGAGATAGACCTGCATCCTATATGCGGTAAATCCTTGTAAGTTTGCATACATAGATGCGTAGTAATTGATGCGTACACAGACATAACTACATGGCTTAATGGTCTCCAGCAAACAAACATAGAGAAACTCTTAATAAAGCGATTGCCTCAAGCAATCAAAGAGCATCAACCGTTTCATAAAGTTATCGATGCTCCTAGATACACAAATAGTATGTATGCGCTTTATATATGCTTAGTTACATATATGCATACACACTTTTTCCATTTTCGAAGTGCGTTCAACACTGACAACAAAGTATTGCGCATAAATTGAATTCCGTTAAAAACCTATTTACGTGCATATGCGAAGGTGAACGAGTTTCTTGCTTTCAAAACTTTTTTAATACACAACGGAAAAAACCCCCGAAAAAACTTAAATCTAACGTTCTGTACTCTTTGATACAAGCTGAGCAGGAAACCGCAACAACAGTAACAGTGAAAGCAGCAACATCATGAACACGTTTTCATAGCCACCTTTGGGCGTACGTACAGGTAATGATTCATACATACATCTGTGGGAGATGTATATAACTATATATATGTATATAGAGCAATGTTTGCCATTGCAGCCAGCATGCCAAAGTTCATGTGATGGGCAAATGCTGTATTTAAAGAAAAAAAAAAAAAAAACCTTGCAAGAGTTGTGCACACTCTTCTAATCTAATATAGGTTGGTTATCGTGATAGAAGGGTAACCAAGCGCACAAAATTTACTGCCTGAGCTAAATATAATTAGCCCTTATATGAACGGACTTATGTATGTATGTATGTATGTACGCGAAATAAAATGCAGGCTCTTTTCGTAAATCTCCAGTTATCGTTCACAAGGGTGGGATGAAATCTATGGAATACGATATAAAAGAATAAAATTTTTTTTAAAAAGAAAAAGTTTTCCGCTGTACGAAAGGTTTACATTTTATTTTAGCTGCAACACTTTAGAAATCCGTAAACTAGTTTTAAATTATGATTCTTAAGACAGAGCATCGTTCATTATTTATAAATCTTTTTAGCCGAACGTGACGGGCTAAGCGTTATAAGTTATTTTATTCTTTTCCCTGATTTTCCCTGATACGTTTGTCTTTGAGTAGCCGAACACATACATTTCGAATATCGGATATTGTGGACGATGCATAGAAATTATTAAACAAGAAATCAAATATACATCCTAGTAGAGGATGAATTCCAACTGTTCAACTGCTCAGAGGAGCTATTGGGTGCCGCAATCACACCTGAAACTGTGTAACAATTAGTAGTAGACTCATCAGATTTGATTGATATACAATTCCATAAACTTGCTTTTGCAGATTATAATTTACTCTGAAGTGCTTTGAGTCTAAAAAAGCTTTCTTGGCTCTTGGCTTTTATTGGAAAACTTCCATACAAGGCCGTCTAAGGTAATTTGCCAAACCCATCACCGCTTACGAAAATAAAACAAGGCCACTTCTTAATGAATATATGCTTTCGAAAGAATTTCGAACGAAAATCCGGACGCTAGTTCTCTTCCTATCTCAAGTAATACGATCTAACGAACTCTTATGCATCTAAAACCATAGTTTTAAGGACCTTGTATTTCTTAGTCTTACTGACACGTACTTTACGATTTTTATAACAAACATTTAGTTGAATGGAAAGATTGTGTTTCACATTTTGGTGTCAAACGTAAGTTTTTTTGCTCAATCGCTGAAAATGTTGCAAAAGACCTGCAGCGAAACCTTTTTGTTCAAAATCCAATTCTTTTTTCGTCAGTGTTTTTGTATAACAAAAAAAAGCTAGTACTCGAAAGTCATCAAGTATGAATCTTAGAGGCTTAGTTTCAAGCTTGTTCTCAATTTTTTTACTGGCGTATTACGGATTGTCGCATTCGGCTTCCGGGGGAACTAAGTTTTTTGTACCGTTGCATCAGCAAGAGGTTTTATTTATTTGCCTTTTTATCTATTTGCTTTTTTGCACATCAATTTTAGACAGAGTAGAGTAACAGCTAGGTTGTGCAAATAAAAACATTTTAGGATTAATCTTAAACTTAAAAATTATAACTTTTGTGTAAATAAATTAATAAAAACAAGTAAAAGCCTTATAGTCGGCCACGGCCCACCATTGAATACCGCCTACACCAAATTGGTTAATTGTTATTCATATAACGCCTTTCCAAAATAATGCATTATATGGGAAATGGTCAAGAAAGTGCTCCAAGCCGAACCATTTGCAATATTCTTCATCCGGGAGCCAAAACACATCTGTATACCAAATATAATGAAAATATCTCAAAAATTACGATCTATAGGTTGGACACAAATCAAAATAGACGGACATGAGACCGGCAGACAAAAAAGCTTAGATTGACTCAGAAAGCGATTTTGAGTCGGTCGGTATAATAAAAGTTGATTCCTTCTGGATATTATATACAAACTTAATAAGCGCCGTACAACTGATATTCGGTATAAAAATGCGAAGAAAGCAATGATGAGAAACAGACTACAACAACAACTTAAAACGACAAACGCTCTGCTCCTCCAATATGACTCCATTTGAGTTCTCCTGTTGTCAAAGTTTAAATTGTCAAGCTAAAGCAGGAGCTTCCAGTCAACTGAAGCAATACAAAAAGCCACTGAAAGCAGGGAAGAAGATACTTCGTTCACCAGAAAGTGCTTAAGAGTAATGAGCGCTGGGACCCCCATTGTGAAATAAATTTTTGTAGATAGGTTATTTTCTCTTCAACACTTCCATCTACCTTTAACCATCACTGTAAAACACACTCAATCATTTCAATGTTTGCTCATAATACAAATTTTAGCAGTCAGATTGGAGCTAAATGTGCAGGAGCAATGGGTATTTACTGACCTCAACTAAAGTAAATTATATTGAAGTAACATATCCACTTAGGCTAATCACTCGATAAGCCTCGTGCGTGACAAATGTATGGCATCGGTGTTGACAGACCCACATGCTTTCTGAACGGTGTCATCCTATAAACGACACGTGTCAAAGTGTCGTGATATTCCAACTATTAGTTGTTTTTTTGTTTTATTGTTGTTGCTTTTTTAGTTAATAAAAGGTTTTTAAAACTTATCGTACCTTTTTTCCAAAAACAAAAAACACTGCCTAATCGATATTCGATGTCGAATATGAAATCGCAATATCCTTGTTGATCGGTCTGGGCATTGAACGAAATGGCAAAACTTCTCAGTGAAGGTGCTATATACACTCTCCTACTACTTTCATTAGATTGTGTAAAATAAAAATAGCAGAAACATTGTATCGTCGTCTTACTCCCAAAAAAATTACTTAATACTAATTTAGGAAAAAATGTTTAATTCCTTAAAACATATCGAGACTTTATCCAAATTCGTTTTGCATAAATATTTTAAGTGTAATATTTATTGTGGGAATTGTTTAGAAATTGTGTAATAAACCTTTGTGGAGTTATGTAAGTTGAAAAGTTTTGTAGTTCAGTGTTTCCTTAATGCACTTAAGTTTTGTTCTTTTTGTTATTTTTCAACTTTCCTGACGTTATGTTCCATTTGAGCATAACTTTTAATTAAAAAACAATTTGTCATGTTTTGTGTAATTAATCATTGAGCTGAAATGAATGAATAGTGGAAAGCAGAGCAGAGTTGGAAACTTTTTAGATATTATTTAATTCCAAATGTCAATAGTAAATAGTCCGTAGAGAGTATTGGGTTATACGCACTATTGGAGAATGGTTGTTGTGTCGTTTCGTTCACATTACTCTTTAGTGTGCAATAAAGTCTGCATAGAAAATGTAAATTTGTTCTTAGTATACGATTTTGAATTGTTTCGTCAAGTTTTTCTGTCCATTCGTCCGTTATTCATTCCTTTTAGTTACTTAAATTTCACCGATCAATTTCGAAAATAATTTAAATTCTCTTTTAAATACGTGCATGTCTTCTCTTTACTCTAAAGATAAACTTGTAATGGCACATAAAAAAGTTTTATTCTTGAATAGGTTTGTCAGTTCAGAGCACTTTTTTGGAAAGCAATCAAAAGTATTCGAACCGTAAGTTTCAACTATAGAAATTGTGTCTATCAGAATCGAGTATCTAGACCACGAAATTTCGGCTTTAATTGGAGGACCAAATGAAACTCGTTAGCTGCCAAAAGAATGCAGTATTACACACGGTCCCTTGTTTCGTTCACTGGTGAAGTCAGTTCTTGTCACCAATATATGACGGATTGCGTTAAAATGGTGAGCGATTTACAGAACCGCGTTCATGGTACCCTTAAAACTTATGTAAACAAATGATCATATCCTAATAAAAAGTCTCTCCTGCTCTTTGTCCGAAAACAAAAGCCAAGTGCCTTGACACATTTTTAAAGTTTAATCGAAAGCGTGAATCCGATTTTGGAAACACACTTAGACTGCTTAGCGTTAAAAGCAAATGAAAAAAATTTTCCATCGCTTTCTCAAGGTAAAAATTAAACAGTTTTCTTCTAATAAATTGAAATTGTAATTATCTAAGACTACGTATAAGATATTTTACTTATTTGGCTTATCACGTTTGATATTTTTATTTATTTGGAGGTAAGGGGCTTGTTTTTCTTTTGTTTGTATTAAATTAGAAAATTTATCGTAAAAAAAAAAAGGAAAGATTCCATTAAATCTATTCAAAGGAAATTCCTTCCTTAAGAATAACTTTCTTCATTAATGCTTATCATCATTATTGTTGTTATCAAATAGTTGTCATTATTTGAAGTTTCTTGAGCAACATCATGCTAAGTTTTATGCTAACGTTTTATGTCTTGAAATTACATTAATTACAATTTCCATGAATTGCACATTTTGTCTTTGACGAAGAGAGAGAGAGAGAGAGAGAGAGAGAGAGAGAGAGAGAGAGAGATAAAGAGAGAGAATATGCTGCAATATTTGCTACACTTCGGCATCTTATCTTTCCATTGCCATACCAACATTAGTACTTAATATGCTCTCTCTCTCTCTCTCTCTCGCCCTATCACCCGCTCTCTTTAGCATCAACGGTTACCAACGTCCCTAACATTATCGTCTAAACTATACATTATTACGCTTTTTCGTTCCTTATAAGCAAGCACAGAAAGGTTTACTTACATAATGTTGTTATTTGTAAGTAAAGTCCTTTCATGTTTTGATCCTTCAAGAAAAAATTTTTTAATACTGACATACATATTGTTGCATGGATACATATAAATATCTACATACTTTTAAAATAAATACAAACATTATGAAAAATATATGAAATTCTTTAGTAAAATATTTACAGAGCGTCTCTTTGTGTGCATAGTAATCAAGACATCGACAGTATGGGATGGTGATGTTTTAGAGCAGACCATGTTAGATATGCATGAGAGCATAATAATAAATAAAAAGGAATGTGCAAACAAACAAATTAGTATCAGTTGGCCTTTTTTCAAACATGTAAGCTCTAGAATTAGCAGCCAGCATAACGACCTTTTGGAGCCTAACAGATTTGCTATTAAAATAATTTTTTTTTAAAAATTTTCACAATATCTCCTGAAAGAGTATTTTTGCAAATCGATTTTGTAAGCGCATGGTTCTTGTTGTTATTGAAACCTTGTAGAAGCGATCGTTCCTTTAGAAATTTAACTTAATTTGTACTTTCTTTAATTTAATTTAATTTGTCCTTTCACTTAACGCTAGTTATTTCAACGTCTTGCTCAAGCTAAAGTAAAATAATTTTCGGGATTACTTTGATAGGAATAAAAAAAATGATTTTAAATGTATAGTTTTAGGGGCTACAAATATCACAAAAATCTAATATACTTTCCCGTGATGAGTACGGAAAACTTGATTTGTCTAAGAGGTGAGACATGCTCTGCTTGAATGACTGAAATGAAATGTATTTAAAATGGTTGCCATAGCGAAACATAAATAAATGAAATTTCATTAAAGGAAAAGTAAGAAGCCTTACATGAAATGTAATTATACATGTAAACGTAAGCTTACAAAACTAAGCATTCAATTCTCAGGGAGCATAGTATATATGTAGGAATGCTTGCTTCGATCTTATGGAAAGATAAATTTATACTGGATTCATTCTTCTGGTTTAGCCCGCAAAAGTTCATATCTGAAGCCTCATAATCAATGTAAAATAAACTTTCAGCATCTATTAATATTAATTGTGGGTAAATGAAAGAATGAATTTTACCTTAAATTTTATAAAGAGAAGTTGTGGAGAATGTCTTGTGTAACTGTGCGCAGCATTTCCTTCCTTCTTTTATGCTTATTTATTTATTTATTTATTTATTTTCGACTATAAAGAGGACCTTTCTTGCACACATGGCATGTCCATAAGTGAAATGAACGTTGGCTAAGCTTCTGACCGCACACGTTTAGCTTTGCTCCTTTCAAACCTCAAATTAAATGTTTGTGATAATTAATAGTTGCGGTTGATATAAGAACACATTCAATTTGCTTATACCGTAGTAATTAGAAAATAATTGAAATGTAACTGACATAAATATGAGTGGGTATGCATTCAATACGCCAAAAACCCTAAAACGGACTAAACGTCCACTACTATGTTAATTATGCGATGCATATGGATGGATGGGGTAAAATTAAATGCTCGAAGTTAAGTGAAAAAATAAAATGAAAAAAAAAAAAAATGATAAGAAATTGAATTTTTGAAAAAAAAAAAATCATAAGAAATTGAATTTTTTTTTTTGTTTTATTAAATACACTTTTATCTTATTATTGAAAATTTAAGTCCGAATAACCTTTTTTTTTCTGTTTTTAATAAAATGAACATTTTTAAGATAACATTTTCTCTCATTTAATTCATTCAGGCCTTTGAAGTGCACCGAAATAATTTTTAATTAAATCCAAGGAAAAAGATTGTATTATATGAAGATGTATTTGTGTATGCGCATGTGGGTGTCTGACTGTCAATGTATGGGTATGGCTATGCATCTCTCTATCTGTCGGTCTGAATGCTGGCTGTGTGTTGAGAGGCATGTGTACGGCGCTAATTAATGTATAATGTTGGCATTTTTTGCATTTTCCCTTTATTTTTATTTGCATTTTTTGTGTAAACTAAATTGAATTAATTATTATTAAGAGAATACCAGAAAAAAGCTGTGTACGTGAAAATTAGTGCTTATATACCGTCAACTACGAAAGAGGAAGAGCGGAGTGCAGGCAAAGATTTGAGCTTAATTTGCGATACTATTATGTATGCAAATGAAATTAGAGTTGTGCAGCATAGATGAGAGCATAATTTTAGGCATGCCATATCAAACTAATTAAATGAACGCGTTTAAGTAAAGCTTTAATGAAGGATATGAAAGAGCAACCGTAAGATAGATTTGTATACGAATATTGAAAACGCAAGGGAAAAAATTAATTTTTTTTTTTTTAAACAAACAAAACAAAATAGGGATGTAAAACAAAAAAGCGCCAAGAATAAATGAACGATACAAACAAAAAAATATAACAACAACAAAACGTCAACATTGTTTCTGTTTATATTGCTTTATTTATATATTTATATATTGTTCAGGTATTTATTGCTTTAGCGAACAAATTGAACAATAACTTAATCATTCTACACATCTTACATCGTAGTTCTCTTTAGTAGTGTGACTATATAGAAAAGAAGTTTCGTTGAGAAAGAAGAAAACGTTCTCCAATATACTTCCGTTGATTTTTCTAGAAGGATATTTCTTTTTCTCTCTAAGGAGATGCCATCACGGATGTAGGAGCATCGAATTGGGATGCGCTGCATTCGCTCCCTGCTCCTTCTAATTATCTACTATTTTGGTAGTTGATGCACGATCGGTCTAAGTCGCGTTTTCTCTCTTCACATTAAGCTGTAACTTTCCAACAGGGATTCACCTAACACAGGTAGTCTTTTCGAAGCGCTAGAACAAAAACTGCTCGCAGACAGACAATATATTAAAGTGACATTCTTAAAATGTTTCAACGACAGAAGACAAGAGAGTGTCTTAGAGAATAAAACTATGCATGCCAATGCATTTTAAAAACGAATAATAACAAGTAAGAATACTATAGTCGGGCAAGGCCGACCATTAAATATCCTACACCACATAGTCTAACACAAAAATTATACCTTGTTTCTATATAAAGTCATATTTTTCATGTGCGTATATATGGGGAAGCGGGCCCAAAATGCAACCTTATGTAGTAGTACAAGTTTAATCGTCACGTAGGACAGGATCCAAAAATAGGCTTAGATGTTCGAAATTTTGTAGAATTCATTTTTGTATGAAATTACTACTATGGATCAACTTTCATCACCACATATTAAAACCTATGCTTTTCTGCTCTACAAAGGATCAATTTTCGTGAAAATCTCTGTTAGGGTAGGATCCAAAAAATAGGCCGAGATGGTAGAAATTTGATACAATGAATTTTTTATGTTAAATCACTATTGTGATATAATTTTCATCATGAAGCATTGAAAATTATATGTTTTTGCCGTATGGACTTCAGCTTTCGTTACATGGAGGGGATTCAAAAATTGTCCCAGTCGATCCAAAGTTTTCATACCAAATTAAAAAGCCGAAATATTACTAGTTAACCACTTTTGTCGAGATATTTTAAAAATTAAAATTTTTTTCCATATAACGACGTTTCGGAATAGAGCGTTGAATGAAGAGTAGCCGAAAAAGTGGACCGATCCGAACCATTTTCAATCACGTGCGTTCCTTGGGCCAAAGTACACCTGTGTAAATTTTATCAAAATATTTCAAAAATTGCGGCTTGCAACGTCAACACGAAAATATATGGACAGACATCAGACGGACAGACAGGCTAAGCTCGATTTAGAAAATCATTCTGAATCGATCAATATAATAAAAGGTCGGTCTATAGATAGACCCTTCGGGGTGTTACACAAGTCCTCACTACCCTTTGCCCTGTGGTGTAGGGTATAATTACTGAAAGTGAGCTTTAATTAACTTTAGCTTAATAAACATGAAGTGGGCGTACATTGACTAAATTTATGTACATTACGGAGGTGATTAATACACAGCAACCAATATTCTCTCTTAAGGGAAACAAAATTTAAACTAAATATGTAAAGTTCTCGCTCATTATAGATATTTCCATAGGCTGATCGAAATTGCTTTTACTCTGAAGTTTGACATGATAATAAGTAACACCACGTTTTTTGATTATGATTTATTTCTTTAGGATAAATAAATATAATAATAATAACAAAAGATAATTATATAGTATAATATAAATATAATATAATATAAATAATATAATGTAATATAAAAAATAATAATTTTCCAAATTTGGTAACTAATGAGTATTATTTATGTACAATATAGTTTTTTAAATTTAGTATAGTGCAATTTCCTGTTTGAGTCTATTACAACTTTAAGATACATAACGCCAGATGGAAAGAAAGACTGACATAGCTAGATCAATAAAAACTAAGCATGTCTCTAATCTTATGTCTTGTCTCTAATGCTTATCTCGGTTTATTACAAACGTATTAACGTATTTAGTATATTCTGAAATTGTATTGGCGAATGACTTTAATTTATGTAAATACGACTTTTTTATATTTTAATTACATTTTTTTTATTCTTTACTAATCATTATAGAATTTTTATTAAAAACATTTATGTGCAAATAGCATGTGTGCAGAATAATTCAGCAGAAAATTAGTTTCAGATTAATTAAAAATGAAATTTCTATAGCATTTCATCCAGTCGAAGTAATTAAAATATTGTTAATGCAATGACACAAACAAAAGAAACAAAAAAAAAAAAAACAAAAATATTTGTGAAGTAGATATGAGCAAAACTTAGATAAGCATTTGCAACAAAGCGACAAACTTTTTTTGTCAAATATATTCATTTAAATAATTTTAAGGCAGACAAATGATGAGAATTTATAAAATTTATTTAGTCAATCAAATAATCACTCTAGGGACAAAGAAATTGAAATCAGTTATATGCGGCATGTGTAAATATCTGTTTAAGATTCCACACTAGGCACGCCCTAAAAAAAATACTAAATACTGAAATAAGTAAAATTAAAAAATGAATTATTTCTTTACCATTCATGCCGTTCATGAATGCGCTGCACACGTTATGTAAGCTTAAGAGTTTTATTGCATAATAAACATAACGTGCATGACAGTAAGGATCCAGTCCAAATATTTGCTTGTGACTCTAACACCATCCATATTCGATTATATTCGCGGAGCCTGTTCGACGTGGTACAACAGATATATAGATAGTTAGAGTATTGTAACGTAAACTGCCCTGTTACTATTTTACATATATATCTGACTTATCTTGTCATTGAGTTCGTATCATAGATTAGCAAAGACTTTATTTGCACTTCTTAGGCACATCTATTTACAAGGTTTTAATGCTCCTTTTGGACTTGTCCTTCCAAATATTACAATGCAACTCTGTTTACTCGACTGACTTCCCTTATATACTCTTTTCAAGCAAGTTCACCAATGCCAAATTTTCGTTGTGATGTCAATTCGTGGTAGTCGCTTTTAACCTGTGAAGCGTTCTGCAAATTGTCGGTAATACTTCTGCGAGGCACCAACTGTATGTAAGGCATCGTGCATCTGTATCTGGTTTTACCACTTTTAAGGTTTGTTTTCCTTGAATATCGGTTCGTTTCGGGCAGACTCATTTTATCGGTGCAGATGAATGTAGAAGGTAAGATGCTAAACAACGCAAAACAGCTAACTTTAAATTTTCGGAATCTTGTTGATAGGAGCATATGTGCACCGATTCACTTTTTGATTTTGGATTTGGAAGGAGTGAATAGTAATAGTTTCGGGATTACTTTGATAAAATTTTCCTATTTTTTTTTCTTTGCTTATTTTCAGGCGGCATAAATATTGGAAAAACTTAACATATCTGCCGAACTAATTATGAGGAAAGACTAAGAATAAAATTATATTTATTATAAACCATTAATTTCTATGCGCTCTTTAATTGTAAAATAGAACGACAACTTGTTTAATCGATCTGCAATAACTTGGTATCGTACATGTTTCATATAGCATTTAAATCGAAAAGCATATTTTTAAGCGGCCCGCCAGCAATCCGTGTGTGTACAATATATAAAAATCGTATTTACTTATGCTGTCTTGTGCATGCGGTTGTTTGGTAATTTCGGACGAATCCCTTATCCAACGAACTTCTTCTTATACTTTGACGTCTGCTGAATATACAACTGAGTCGAAAGATTAATGAATAACTGATTCATTTCTTGTTTGAATGAAACAAAAAAGCAAATCATTATCTTATCAGTATTTTGCTTTCTATAATTCCTTTAAATCTATTTCAATAATCTGGGAATAGAGAAATGGTAAACGTAGTTTATTATTTAAAACAAATTATTTTTATTTGTTATTAATATTTGCTCTTTTTATAAATAATAAAATTCATGTTTAATTTCATCTTTACGAATTTTCATTAAAACATATTTAATGTTGAAATCCTCTTATGAAGTACTTTAATAACGGCAACAACAAACAGCAAAGGAATAACGAAAAATCTTACATTTTCCATTAAATCGTTGTTGTGAGAAATTCTGTACAAATACATGCAACGTACATAAGTTTAATCTTTTAATGGACGACCACTCAAGAACATTATATATATAAATACCTACATATATAGAAACTATGAATGACTGAACTGACTGACTAAGCTTGAACGAATACAGACACGAACAACGAACCAAGAAAGGAATCAACTGACAAGCGTATATATATTGGCGTAATAAACTTAGTATATACAGACAAGTTATTAAAATGAAATAAAGGACGAGAACTTAGCACAAAAACACAGAGCAAAACGCAGAAAATGCAATTTAATATACTCAGCAAAAATTGCTGATTCTGCTGCTCCTGCTGCTGCTGCTGCTGCTGATGCTGCTAATGATGATGATGATGATGATGATGATGATGATGTTTGTCGATTCTGCTTTTGCTTTCGAAGCAACAGAAACAAAGCATAAATACGGCAGCATCCATGGGAGTAGCAGATGAACATTGAAGACTTGGAGAAAGAGAAAGAAACGAGGAGAGACATATATTTAAAGACCGAAAGAGAGAACAACAATGACATTCACCAGATATCAGGTGAACTAAATTGAAAATTTTCAGCAAAATTGAATGACTACATTAATATCATATTCTTCTTCTTCTTCTTCTGCGTGCACTCTTAATTATCCGGTCATCATTTTTCGACATTTCATATGTAACAAAAAAAACTGCATTATACAATGTCTTCGCAACATTCCATATTTCTCTAAAACAGCGGCCTTCAAATTCTTAAAGCTATGAATATAGAAGTAGTAAAACGACTTTTAGCTTCGAAGATATATCATATACAAAAATTAAACACTTATTCGAGAAAGGAAGCAGATCAAAATACTTTTTACCTTGAATGGTGAAATTACGCACACATTCCCGTTCAATAATTATTTGCTATGTTCTGAAATTAATCTCAATCGAATAAATGATAAGCCTTGGTTTTTTACAAGTAAATATGTAATTTAAAAACTATAAAACTAGCCCTACTTACTCTTCTTGTCTGATTGGTAGTCTAAAATTCAGTCTGTATTGTATAGCCGTCACTAATGCTCCCATACACTCAATGCTCAATCAATACTTAATTTTAAGTTTCGTAACCTTAATTTTTAATTCTCCCCTTCTCTGATTTCTTTATTCCCTTCATCCGAAGCTGAGTTTAAGTTTCCCGACCTACATTTCGATAGTACTTGCAGATTAATCTTCTATAAAATTTCGAATTAGCAAATAACAGCAAACAATATCTGCTTTTACAATTTGTACATAAGTGAAAATCATGATAGGTAAGTAGTAGTTAAATATCGGAATGAACAGAAATGGTTTTTAAGAGACCAGTCGAGTGTAAAGCATTCGGTATAAAGTATACAATCAAAATCGATCAAATTGGAATTGTCATCACAGTTTATTTTTGGAATAATAAAAGACATTCCGTAAGGAAATTTCTTGAGCACAGTAAAAGAATAGTATTGCAAACGCACAACATTTCTAATTGAGAAAATCGATTGTGATTAAATACGTTTTAAACAAATCTTTTTTGATCGGTTCATTTGGCAAAACGGAAAAGTTACAATAATTGTCCGATTGTTGGTAAATTTGTTGTGCTCTCTGAGCTTCATTTGCCTTGATGATCAAAGAACTTTGCTTTAGCAAAGGGGGTTCGTGGATTCGCATCTCAGTGCGGTAGACCATAACTAACAGGTAGCAATATATTATTTATAGTTACTTGGACTTCTGTTGGTTTTAAATACTTTACCCTAAGATATTCTACACCACATGCTATATCGTACGTGCTACTTGCTTTTCCGATTGATAGCCTACGATATTGTATACTATTTGCTTTAGCGTATGTGCTTGCTTTGTTGATTGATATCATAGCTGATTATTTGAACTGAATTTTAAGTTCACTTATTAAAACGTTAAGCCGAAAAATATGCTAAGAAATTGCAAATGAAACTTTGTAAATGCGAACTTTGCTGTGCTTTTGAGTGATGATCTTCTCTTGAAATACATAATTTAAGCCTTTAACTGTAAGAGTTGCGCAAAATATGTACAATGTGGGTCGAATAATTGTATAAATTATAAGTCAGAAAATTAATAAATAAATAAAATAAAAGTAAAGAATATAAAGACATTGAGGAACATAATACTAACTGCCGTAGGAGAGAAGAATATGTTTTAAAGGTCTTCATAAAATAAACAGATATTTAAAGACCCGCCCGAAGATGCTTGTTAAGCCTAAGGGAAAATATATAGCTTCCCCATTTATTTCTGCAAACTTTTCATGCGGCAGTTCAAGTGAACAAAACTTTTGTAAACTCAAAATGGAAAGCTACTTAAGCAAGCCTTAACAAAATTGTAAATATGATTTAAACACTTTTTAAAATACTCAAGAATGATATAAAAAGGTGATAATGAAAGGGACGAATTTTTAGTGGGTTCAAAAATCGCTTTTTCCGAATACGGTCGGTGAAAGAAAAATTGTCGGTTTTTACATGCCTGACTCTTATACTGAAGCTTCCGAACTTAACTTAAACCGTACGCTACACGGAGATTTCACTGTACAATTGCAACAGTATTTTCTATTAAGATATATTTCATGTGTTTGCATACGTAGAGGTAGGATGTGTTAATGAGTTTTTTTTTTTGTTTTTATATTTGAGAAAAGACACAAAATTAATACCTATTCACAAAGGCAACCGGAAACGGATACGATTTCATTATTATACTCATTAATTTCATTCCTGCTGTAGGCAGCTAAGTAGAGGGGATCCTATGCAATTATTTCAACAATCTATAATTGGATAGAACGAATGGTTGAAAAAGATTAGTTTCATTTCCGTTTGTTTAAAATTAAATTTTCACTCATTGTATTAGAATTTTCACTTTCTTTAATTTCCTATACAAAAAAAAAGCTATGAAATATTTTTCTTTGTGTTACTGCATATATATAGTAAACATAGTTACGAACACGTAAATATTCATCTTTTATCATTTTGGAAAAGGAAAAGAATAGAAAACAAGGAAGACGAAAGACAACAAATAAAAAACGGATTTCTCTCATAAATTATTCTGCTCTCGTTGTAATTCCATTTTTATTCTTCCTTTTCTTCATATTTCTTACTTAAAGCTGCTTCTTTTTCGTTTTTCTTTTCTTTTCATTTTTTTTTTGTTTTTTGCTCTTGTTGTTCACTTTGTTGTGGTTGTCGTAGTTGTTGTTTGTTACTGTCTATATGCTTTAAGGATATTCAAGTTTATACACCGCCAGTTTTTCCTAGTTAAGTACCCACCAGAAGCAGAAGCAGAAAATAGTATAGAATAAAAGAAAAAATTGCAAAGAAAATTTAATTCCATTTTACTGTTTATATACTTCAGAGTCATACGCTGTTATATGTGCATATAAATGCACATGTATCTAGAAAATGTATCTCGCCCGTAAACATATTTGTTTATAAAGTACTTATTGTTGTTTTAAAGTGAAGGAAAACTAGAAGAAAGAATTTTATTAAAAAACAGGGTGCACAACATATATAAATCAAAAATCGAAAGAGGGAGAAAGAATGAATGAATGCAAAATAATCGTTTTTCTCCGGCAACGTTCCTGCTATAATTCTCAGGTCTGCAATCGATTATGAATTGTCAATAGCAATAATTTAAAACTTTCCCTTTTCTTCAGTTTCTTAACAATTATAAGCTTTTTCTCCCTGCAAAAGGTTTCAAAGTCAACGAAATTTCTCCCTTTTATAAGTCGCGAGCATAAAACTTTCGAAAGCCGAACTTAAACGGAAAATACGTAAAGTGACTTATGGACGAATGTTTTTTTGGAGATTTCTAAATAGCGTTATCCAACTTTAGGAGTTGTTTCTTTTTGTTTTTTGTTTTTGTTTTAATGCGATCTTTCACTTATGAGATGCCCCCTATTTGTATAATATGGTGGCAGTGGATATGTGACCAATCGGCAAGTGTTATGCCTTTACCGACTAAGCCCAACTTACAGTTTTGCAACCAAAGTAAATTTTATCAGCGACTAAGTCTACTACTCCAACCTAAAATACTAAAAAAAATTAAAGGTCAAAACTACAAAGAAAGCGAAGAAATGGTTTCTAGAAGGAAGAAGAAGACATGGAGAGACAGCAATTATTACAGGGCAACACGATTTACTCTTGTGAAAGTTTTCGTTAAGATATTCTATAGTCAAAATTATTTTAACCGCGACTGTGTGTCGATTGACTACCCTTTACCCTTTCTATTCATTTGTTAAGATTTTTTTTTAAAGAAAATTCTAATACCAAATTTTTTTTCCCCTCGATGAAAAGGTAAACGAAAATGACTAAGAGGCTGAAAATGTAACGTTAATTAAAAATGAATGCATCTGTGAGCCCAAATGAAAGGATATATACATTTGATGAAAGCTAGTATCTTGATGATGGCTATAGTAAATTCTTAGGCAGCGGAAGTTCAAGATACAAGTTCAAATAGTTGGAGAGTTCGTCTAGTACCACGACTTAATCGGCGGAAATAGACTGACTCCGCAAAAAGTCAGAGCGAGAAAAAAATTGAAAATTCCAAAAAACCTATCTCGGGCTATTTGCGATACATGTCGAATTGGACATGTATAGGACGGAGATTAGTTTTTAGAAATTTGGAGAATTCGAAAGAGCTCGGGGCAACCAAACAAACAATTAATCGTTTCCTACGGCAGCATTTGCACGTAATCGCTTTATTTGTACCCCAAAACTTTGGCTTCCCTTGTATCCGCCTTTTTAAACTTTTGAATTTGTTTCATTTTTTTACTATGTTCTGAAAATGTCAGCCTATCTAAAAGCATATTATATTCAGTCAACGAGTTGGTTCTTAAAGAATCAGAGAGGGCTTGCATTTAAAATAAATCAAGTATTCTAAGATCGAATTTCATTAATTATTGTATTCAAGTTGAAAATTATTGAGCTCACTAAAAACTTTTATTAAAAGTTTTCTCAAGTCGCCAACTTTTTGTATTCAACATGGGTATCTAAATTCTTTAGTTTTATTAGCATAACATTTAACAATTTCCTGTCATTAATATGTTGAGCATTGTCCTAAGCAAGGACCTTTGCGGGGAAGTAGTTCACTAGTAGTTCACTAAGGGTATACGAATGCCAAACAGGGCTTGGACAGATGGACTGAAAACTTGGATAAATTTTACTTTTGCCTTTAGCATCACCTCTTTTGAAAGACATTATTGCCTAAGAGTAATTTTATTTTAATTTATATTTTTTTATTTAATTCATTTATTTTAATATACACATACGATGCCAAAAACGTTGGCCCTGTATATTATGTATCCACACGAAAGCTGTATGCCTTTTGTTTTTATTTTCCAAGCATACTATACACAAAACAAATCGTAAAATATAGTGTAAACGGCAGAGTAGGAAGTACGATCACCCTATTTTTAGTCATATTAGTATACATGACAGGTTGGAATTTTGTTGGTTACTTTGGAAACCTGAAGCTGTACTCGTTTTCTGTGCTACATAAACGCATTTAGAAAAGCAAAGAAAAAAGAAAAAACACACAAATGTCTGCATATGGTGGCATATGGTAACGTACGGATACCGCACTCAACGTAAGTAGTGTAGCAACTCAGTTGGTACGAGGCAATGTATGTACGTATTCATGTAATAAGCGAGAACAGCGCATACAAAAACACAAGGTACGGGTTGTTACGTATATTGAATAAGTCTACAAGCTTAAGGTACACAGTATATACACACACATGTACACATATTATTACAGTAGAGAAGTGGGTTGAGAGGGTGATTTGCAGGCTGTAAGGCAGTTGGTTAGGCAGAGCGAATGTGTTTTAGCGTACGTATATAGCTGCCATCACCCCTATCTCATCGGAAAGCTTGGCAACCGTAAGGGTCAGCAGATATGCATAGGGTTGATAAAAACTTTTAACCGTAAACAGTGGGCTGATGACAAAGGCCGTATTAAGTGTAACTATAGTAAAGTGATGCCGAGGTTGATGATGGTGAGGTCGTTGTTGTTATTTTTTTTTTTTTCTTGCTGATAGATATTAAAATTCTATGTGTGTACATACAGCAGCCCAATAATAATCTTCGCGTTCCTCACGTATACCAAACTCTCTCTCTCTCTCTTCCTCTCTCTCTCTCTCATTGTTTGCGAAAGGAAAATTCTCTTTTTCTCTCACCTTAACTACGTGATATGTGTTCGAGTTGTTGTTTTAACGTGTAAGAGCGACGTGTAGGTGAATGTACGTTAACAATATGTATTTAGTGGTGTTGGTAAAGAGATGCTTTTATTTATTCATACAAGGATAACAGAGTTTTTGCTATATGTAAGTAAGTGCTTGTGTACTTGTACGATTTGAACTGATGCTGGCATATTTGAGTGTTGTCCTAGTTGAGTTGAGTTAGTTGAGGTATATAGATGAGTGAATCCCGGGTTTTAGTTTGTTTCATTTGTTTTTTTTTTTTTTTTTTTCTATTTTCATCTCCTGGCCTAAGCTATTTTATTTCTTTTATATCTTTTAATATTTTAAGGATATGTGAACATACGCATACGAATACAAGTATAAAAAGTTAAAAAAGAAAAAAAAAAAAAATCTTGACTAATATGTAGCTTGTGTTGGTTACTTCTACGCTTGTATTCCTTTTTCTTCTCTACGGAGGGCCTAGAGAAGTTGTAAGTAAACAGCAGCCATACAGAGCATGTGTTTGGGTATGAAAGGTAATTTAATGTCATACACATCTACGTTTTTAGCACACACTCATATCTACTTAAACAGTTGAGGCACTTTCGTAACCTATATATTTATGTATAAATTTTCTACAGGCAACATTTAGCAACTGTTACCGTTGATTGTGCGTTAGAAAAATGATTTTAATCTATTTTTTTTTTTTTTTCTATTTTTCACTTTTTCTTTGCTTTGCCACAACCAACAGGCATTTTCTCATTATGTGCAACATTAGTTAATGAAATATTGATGTCACTTTAAGTGTACATATTAAGGCTGTTTGGCTTGTATGAGCCTATAATTTATATAAGCATGTATACGGTTAGATAAAAATAACAAAACCAACAACAATGTCGAATGTAGGTGAATTAAGTGCCGAAAGAAGTTATTGGTATCATATATAATTTAAATTGCACAAGGTTGCACTTCTGTAGGGCAATTCGAAAATTTATGATACACACAGGGTATGTAGAAAATAAAAAAAAAAAAAAAAAATTATAAATATATAGTACTCTAAGAGCAGTTTGTTACAAAGTTGAATGGGGACAAGCATCTTCACAAAAAAATATATTAAATATTACTGTTTAGGATCACTTCAAGGAAACTTGCGTGCGGATTATTTGACCGCTTTATTGTTTATTAGAAAATCTTCAACGGAATTTTGCAACTTTGTAAGATAAATTTTGATAATCTTCATTGAGCGACTACGCTTGGGCCACAAATTTTATTGAGTTCATATTTAAACTCGTGTTTGCAATGCCGCCGAAGAATATAAAAGATTGTATCAAATTAAGATAAGACATTTCTAGAGCAATATTTCAACGTTTTTAAATAACCTATAAGGCAGAAAGTCCGAATGATGAGGATTTTTCGGTGGCTTCGTATTCAGCCCCTGGTTGATATGTAGACGTCGTCTCGAGCATTTAATTATCAAATGATTTTTTTCAGAATTTCTTCTTATTTCGATCGCTTGTTCACGCCTTACAGTGTTTAATTAACACGAAAGTATTTTTACTTTCAATACAGCGAAAAAGGCCCTCTTTCGTCTTTTTATTAAACATTGCTTTTCGTTCAAATTCAATATCGGCCTGAAAAGTACTATGATAGCTCTTCTCCATTGAAAACAATAATTCTTCGGTTAGACTATTGTTCAATACATTTACACGGGCACACTCGAAAGATGTGGTTGTAGCACAAAATATTGAATCATGTTTTTGAAAATTACCCTCGATAATTGAAAGGTGATGTTGTAAGAGAAAAACCAAGATCCTAATGATATCAGAAAGCAATGTATTCATTGTCTTGTATGAAACTTTGGAGATAAAAAACTTATGTACCGAGTTAATCCCCAGTGAAACGAACATAAACTTGTTAGCGAATCCGATTGTGGACGTTTGCAAAATTGCACAAACGCTATCCTATCCAAAGTATTTTTCCAGATCCGTCTTGAGCAACTATTATCTGCTAGCAAATTTTAAAAGAATGCTGGAGGAGGAGGAGGGCAGAAACACCTATTTTGTGGGTCTTGATAAATCTTTTTCTAAAACAGTCTTCGGAATTTTACGAAAGTCCTGGACTGATAGTACCGTTCTTAAAGCACTCTTTGTTGGCGAATCCATTCGGATTTTGCAAAAAATTTTTTTTTGTCTCAGGACTTATTTTTCTCTATATGTTGTTAAATGCAATCATAGTTGGCAGAAAAGTAAACGATGGATGTTGTTTCACTTTATCAAATACCCTTGCATCGTTATCAGTTTGCAACCCCATCGCCATTTCGAAGAGCGCAATTTAATGTTTTTGCAAAAAATGTGAAACGGTTGAAAAATTACAAACGAATAAAAAGCACCAGAATCTTTCAAAAAGAAATCAAGAATCCACGAGTATTTCTTTCAATAACAGAAAAACTACATAAAAATTCCACAATAACGTTTTACCATAAACTTAATTAAATATATACGAAAATAGTAAAAGCGAATTTTGGTAATGAAAACAAACCGTACGGAACGTAGATAATCGTTATTAAATTGAAAATTTGCATGATGCATGTATATCTGGAATCTTTATGTACATCGGAACGGTGCAACCTTTTGAAATGCAATAAAACAAAACCGATCTTTTATGGATTGTCCATACGCTGTGACCTTAGCTACGGCGCATGGTTCGTCGATAAAGCCGCGTTATTTACTAATCGAATCTAGACATTTTACCCTACGCAAACACTACTGCCACGGTACCCTCTTTTTCAACACATAATCCTTCCCAAACATCATCGCGAGTATATGTTTTGCGGAACACCAAGGAACACCTTAAAAGAAAAGACAGTTTCTTTATACATCGATCAAATTATCTTGATGAATGGGGTCTTCATATATCGATCAGAACAAGCAAACTAAACGAAGAAGAACTATTGGTATGGATAAAATAGTTCCATCAAAGCAAAAGTAAACTCGTTCGTTGCATAATCATCTGAGCTCGTTATCACTATTGTCATCTAAATCGAATCGTTTTCCTTCTAGCTCTTGCTAGACTACATTTTGCTTCACTACATTTACTGCTGCCAAGTTCAATCATATTTTTATGCTTTTCGCAAGCCATGCGTTAATTATTTTCGTTTGTGTCTTACTCTTTTCCCCCACGTGATGTTTTGCGACTATGCCTTTCTGTTTATTGTTTAATAACGGTTTTGTTAATTGCTTTAAAAGTTTTCCTTTTTTGCTGTGGGTAAGTGCCAAATCCTGCTTTATATCCTTGCCCCTCCCACATCTTCAATAAAAGTCGATAATTTGATGTTTTGCTGAGAGGAAAGTGGCGATACATTATGCACGGCTGTAGATTCGGTTTGAAATTATCACTTAGTTAAAGTCCTATCTCAGTTGCGATACATACAATCACCAAAAAATAAAAGGATAATAAAAGAGCTAGCGGTAAGTGTATCCTAAGGCGAGTACATTGCATTTATAAGCCAATGAAATTTTTTCAAAATATTGGGAATTGTTCAGCATTATTTTTTCTCATCTTTTGGGGAACGCATGAACGCATGGCTGAAAGTCTAACTTCCTTTTTACGACTATTGATCGGAATCGACAATTTTTTTTTGGTCTCATCTTAAGAGATGAAGCGCGAAACAAGTAACTCTTTTTAATTCTTACGTTCCTGAGGACGGCTTTCCTAAAAATCCATGAGTCTGATCCGATTTGTTTTCGATTAAGAAAAGATCGCAAATAAGCAAGTAAGGAGAACGAAAACGTTTCGACCCAATTGGAAAATAATTTTTTATTTATTTTGTTATGTTTGAAGTTAAAATTTATTAATTTCAGGTGCTTTTTGAAGACGAATCTGCATTGATAGTACTTGACTAAGCTTAGAGAGGCCACCTTAACTTTAGTAAAATTAATGGGCAATTTATATTTTAGAGGTGTGTTCACGAAATTTTCTCTCATTTAGAAGTTCTTTAAGCAACAAAATAAACTTTTTTGAGCTTAAGCGTTTTGCGTGACAGAAAAGAAGCGTTTTCTCGTATCTTTTTTAACATTTCCTTGCGGGCCTTCCTTTCCGGCTTGCTCTGCTACTTCAGACCTCATCAAAGTCTCAAAGTAATATCTGTTTGTAAGATTTTGGAACATTATTTAAATCTTCCAATCTTTCTCAGCGCATCCCTTTATGCATCCAAGTCGTTATAACCATTAAAAAGCCCAGTAAGGAAATACAAACCTTCATGTGTAGTTGATAGCGTTCGATGCCAATAATGTACAAAAGTGAAAGATAATTCGGATTTATAGATACGCGTCTCTCACGCAATCGGAGTCTTAGCTGTTAGTTGGCAGGTTCTTTTGAAGTTCACGAAAAGTTGGCAATGATTTCATTTATTGTGTTGTCAAAGTCGTCAAAGATTTACTGAAAGCGAAATTCCATAAGGAAGTTGTAAAGAAGCTTGCCTCTTACCTTAGCTGAGTAAGTGAATTGCAACCGTTAGCGATAATAAAGTTTAGTAAAAATATTTCGTGCAAACTCGGGGAAAAAATAATTCCGCTTTGTTTAGAAAGAGGGTGAAAATTAGGGAAATATCGTTATAAATTAGCTTGAGATGCTAAGCATTAGATATTCAACGCAAAGTGAGTGCAAACTTTAGGACGAGTTCTTTAAAATCTATAATTAAGTTTCGTAATCACTTAAATGCATGAATAATTATGTTAATCTTTATCAATTGTGTCACCTTAATGAATTGAATATTAAATAAGTCAAATTGAAGTCTTTGCTATTCTCTTTGTTCTCTGATTAAGCGTTCAGAAAAAACGAGCAAGTCGTCGTACTTGTCGTATTTAAGGTCAATGCAGCAAAAATAGGAAAAAAAGGAGGATGAAAATTTAAGATAAAAAAGTATTAAATGTACATAAATTAAACAAAAAAAAAAAAAAAAAGAAGGTAAAATAGGTAAAATAGCGTGCACTTGTGTATGCACGCTTATATATATTTCTGAAGAATAAGCAATTTTTCATTATTATTCTTTACATAAATGAAACAATGATGAGTGTTCGCAATTGAGTGAAATTGTGCAAAAATTTTATTGAAGCTCAAACAGGTCCCGGGCTTAACCGGCCCGGGCTGAAAAATGCCGGTTGCCATAGTTATCGTATCGTCATTTAAACGTAAATGTGAATGTATAGAGCAACAGCATCACTTACCCTATACATAAAAGTATTTATGAAATACTATTGCGATGATATAAATATCATTGTGTCTGTTCGCAAAAAACCATATGTATGTATGTATTGAGCTTTTTTCTCTCTACAGTGCGGGAATAATTTTACTAATATTATGAAAAACTCTACATATACACGGAGTAACTGTAAGTACTCATTTGGCAATTATTTGCGTGCGGTTGTTGTTTAAGAGAAATGCGTGAGTGAAAGATACATTCTAAAAATCTAGGCTAGATGCTGTATGTATATGCTCAGACGCATACATCGATGTGCGGAGATGATGCTTATGTATATAGAATGATATTTGTATATGTATACAATTTGAGCGTAAATGTCGTAGTGCCGCCATATGAAATTACCGAAATTGGGGTTCGCTACAACAAACGTAATTCGTAGTAGACGTTTAGGCGTCAACTAGTGCGCTTGGTGCGCTTAAAGTTAACGGTTGTGCGCCGTCGAAGACGTCAAAATCTATATATCTGTAATTGTATATATGTATATGTATATGTATGTATACATATGTATACATAAACATATATTGATACATATATAGTGACCGCCTTAAATATACACTATCAGCCATACACACACAAACCATTGTACGAGATGGCGAGTGGTATAAAGTGTAAAAAGTAAAATGAAATTAAAAATTCAATTTAAATCATTAAAATCAAAACTGCAAAAAGCAAAAAGAAAAAAAAATATACATGAAAATAAATACATTGAAAAGCGAAGCAGCAAAATTCAACTGAAAAGAAAGCAACAACAATAGCAGTAAATGTACCGACCCTCAGCTAACGAGACAAAGGACATAAAATTTTACAAAGCATTGCAAAGAGGGACGGCGGGACGGAGGAACGGTTTTGATAAAAAAAAAAAAAAAAATCGGTCATTTTAACTTTAAACTCTTGTGCTCGTCAAACGTTTGAAGGCCAATTTAACGAATTTAATTTTAAATGAAATTTAAAATAAAATTTCGACAACACAGAATTTCTGCATTGGCTTTGGAAAAATCAAAATTTTTAAATTAATTTTTTTCTTTTTTTTTTTAACTTAAACATCTTTTTTATCTATACTATAAAAACTACTGCGCCTGTACCGATAAGTGAAAAAATTCTGATCCCGTCTCGTTGCAGCTCATTGAAATGGACAACTGACACTTTTCATTTTGCATTTCTTTCTTTTTCTTTTTTTTTTTTTTTTTTTTTTTTTTTTTGACAAACACACTAACCGGCGTTGTCAGTCAATGTCATTTAATTGTTTTTTTTTTTTTTTGGTTGTTGCTTTTTATAAAATAAAAATTAAATAAAACTTATTTAGTGAAAATTTTAACGGAATTTGTTAATAATAAAATAATTGACACAGATTGAATGATAGAAAAAATAATTTCACTTTTGGGTATGTACTCGATGTTGTAATGAAATTCTATCGGTGTTGTTGTAATTGTTAAATGTAGTCAATGTGTATCTGCTCGTTATATGTGCTGTTTTATAACATAAACTGCAATATATATGCTTTTATAACAAAACTAAACTTAATTTGCATTGCATTGCTTATAAAATATAAAACTCTTTTCTTTTTTTTTTTTTCTAACTATCATGTAACCAGTGGATAGAACGGTTCCTGGAATACTTTTTTAAGTTTATTTTTTATTTTTATTCTTTTTTTTATTTTAGATTAGAGTAAAATTAATAATAAGCATAAGATTGCAAGTCAAATTAGCCATGTCCGTCCATATGTCCACTAGTCCACCTCTTAGTGAAAATGTTGAAGCCTTGAACAACGTTGCATAGAAATTCGAAATTAAATTGATTCACAAAACAGCAGTAAATGATTCAAAATCTAAAAAGTTCACAGATTTCAAAGCGAGATTACCTTACGTAAAGCATTTGCCCTTAAAATATAGGCAAGTAGGTATAAAAATCGTTGGTCGGCGGGGACCGCCGTCAATATCCAAGAAGGGGTAAATTTTAAAAAGTTATTACCGATAATATTGGATTTTATTATTATTATTAGAATTAGCTTAGGTAGTCTAGTCTAGCAAAGACTAGCGTCTGAGGCTATCGGCTTTATTGAGAACTCTACCGCATTTGAGCTTTCAATCCACGACTATTTAATCTTAAAATTATTACAAATATGGAAAAAATTAATTGTTCAACTGACACGCCCTTTGTAATCGAAAAAATACAAATAAACAATCTTTGTTGAGATTTAGTATAAAATTCCTTTGAATAACCATCGGCTTAATCCATTTCTACGATCATAAGTAACAACAAATTTCGCAAATTTCATACGATAGCTTCAGACTGCTGGGTAACTAAAATGGTTTTTTGGCTGTTTTACTTAACTCGTCAAAAATAATTTGCAAAATCTTGAAATTATTACTTTTCAATAGAAACACGACTTTTCTTCGAATTTCATTATAATCTTCTTGATTTTGAAATAGCGGTCGGCCACATCATAAACCCTGAAAATTTAGGAGAGAAAGAATTTCGAAATCTGAATAACTTTGAGATTCGATGAAAGCTTCGTTCCGCACCTTTGAAATTAAATAAAAGTTAATTTCATCTGCTTTTCTTATCCCTTAGATATCGGCAACGATCTTCTTCTTAACAGACCGATTTAAAAAGCGCAGATTTCAGTTTGGAAGGTCAAGTAAAGTATTCGTTGGGTGTTCTGGGCATTTATAGTGACCTGGAAAATTTGATACCAGTGTTCAGAAGATTTTCGATCGTGTTTTGGCGATCGAAAGTGAGATTTTTGTTATAATAAAGATTTTTGGTAAAGGGGTTCTATGTAGCAAGCTTTGGTTAATTGAATATTTTTCTGTAGCAAATTTACTTTTTCCGACTATGGTCGGGTTATTGCATACCTCGAGATTTATAAATGAAAACAAGACATCGGTATGCTATTATTAAAAACACACACAGGCAAATGGAGATGCACTTCAAGTCTCGTTATGAATTCCTTTGGAATCACTTGAATGAATTAACAAATTATAAAAGTTTAACCTCATTAACTGAATTAACTTCGTAATTACAAGAACTGCATTTTAGTTTATATGGCAATAGGTAAACTGTTTCGGTATCCAGCTAACCATCGATTGGATTTTCGCGTTCATAGTTCGCGTTATCGTATCCGCCGTTTGAAATGTCCCATGTTTCAAGTTGCGCTTACACAGACTTTTTGCTCTCTTTCGGCCCTTTTTCTACTACAAAGCTTTGTGGTCACTCTCGCTCCTACGAATATCGACAACATCCCGTGAACGATTAATCAAACAGACAAAAGAAAAAGATGACCATTTAAGATATATCTCGTTAATTTTTACTATGAAAGCTGTCCGTTTAATGAAAACAAATTTGAGAATTGTTTCGATCAAATGCTTTTTCGAAAAACCGACAAACATATATTATTATTAGCCTAAAATAGACTGTGTCCTTCTACTAAACAGCAGAAGCACCCACGAGCTTACCGAGACCCGCTTTTTAATTGGAAAAACTTTGATGGCCCATTTTTCATAGTTTTCATGGTTAAGCATTTTTGCAAGTTAAGCATTTGCAATATTGGTTTAATTCTTTAGCATTAAAGTATATGGAGGTGAATAGGTTATAGTCGTTTTCAAAATCAGAAGAAAGAAAGCGAAATAATTCTAATGAAGCATTTAATAGAGCTTACAAAAATTTCTCCAACAGAAGGATGCGTTTTCATGGACTTAAAACCTCAATGCCCGACGTATATGTAGACTATTTCGTCATTTCTGACGTTGCAAACTAAGTGTGACTCTTTTCTTCGATACTGAATATAAACGCTACGAGATTTCTAAAAAAATACTTTATAAACGATGGCTTATTCGCTAAAAGCTGAGAACGAAACTTTAAAACTTTCTTGTAGTCTTAGATATTCATATAAAATGTTTTAAGCCTTAAAAGTCTTCGCATATACGGAAAAGAAAGTCAGTTTATAGTTTATTGCGTTGTTGTAGATTTGTTAAGACTTCGGGTTGATCCAATTTCATTTTCATTAAACAAAGCAAAAAATTTTGATGCTTGCGAGTCACATGAGTAAAAGCTTCCACACACGCATAGATTTAAAGAAAGACTTTAGGTTTTGAACTTTCATTTTTATTAAAATCCATGCGGACTAAATACAATCAAGTAAATAAAACAAAAGAATTATTCCTCAAAATAGACAGATTTTAAGGTGATTTTTTTTAATTTGAGAAAAGCACTAAGCAGTTGATATCTGATCACTTATTTGTCTCTCGTAGGTTTCTATATACAAAACTTTCATATTCTTACCTTCTAGTGGAAATATATGATTTTTGATCAAATAAAGAAAAAAAAAGTATATACAAAAAAATGTTAAAATGTTTACTCAGTTTGTAGCGATGAAAGTGAATCCGAATTTTATTTTTTGCTTACTTCGGAGTTTGACGAAAAAAAAATCAATCCATTGCATATATTAACTAGAGAAGATAGCGATTTAATAAAATTTAAAACGCTGAAGGCTTCAAAAGCTAAGATTCCCTCGAGCATTTCGACAAGTTCGAAAAAGTTATGTTTTTTGTTTTATTAGCACTTTTCCTATAAATAATAATGGGAAAAAAACTTTTTTACATTAAAACTTTAAACGAAAAAATAATATAAAAACTTTTCATTTTATTTAATCCTTATATACGAAAAAGTTTTCTTAATTTTTTTGTTTTTGTTTTACGTTAACTTTGTGTACGTGCGTAGAACATAAACGCGAGCAGATTCTCTTGTCCTTTTTCATTTTAAACTAGTCGGTGCTTTTGATGTGTTTTCGTGTAAATGTGAATTCGTTGTAAATATCCGTACATTTTATGTATAAGTGTATGACTATCCAACATTATACAAATATTGAGAAGAGGAAAAAACGTATAAGAAGAAGAAGCAGAAGAAGAAGAAGAACAAGAAGAAGAGGGAGACGAAGAAGCATAAAGTCGAGAAAACGTACGATAATATTTTATAACATCCTGCTGTGAGAAGAAAGAAAAATATGCAAAAAAAAAAAAAAAAAAAAAAAAAAGCTTTGAATCGAGAGTCATGCGTCGTAAACGAAGTCAAGGACCGCACCCAAAAATCATCATATCTATGTGCGTGTAATTTTCGTGCTGCCTTATACGTGCACACGTAGCTAGATAAATGTATGCATGTATGGATTTTTATTATTGCTACTTACCCATACACACATATATACGCACACATAAACATACGCCCGTGCACACACGCAAAAACATTTGCAAGCATCCAGCTGCCTAGATGTCTGTTAACTTAACCAAGTATTTGCTGTCGTAGTAGCTGTGATTGTTTTTCTATGTCGATCATAAAACGAACGATAAAATGAAATAATTATATACATTGATATAATGGCCGACTACCACCACTGCACTCCATAATGAGCGTAATGTATATAAAACATATGTTCCTTTGTGTGTAAGTGAAAGAGTAGTAAAAATTTATTTTGTTAAAGAGAAAAATTTCTATATAATTACTATGCAAGTATACAGCGTCAGGCAGTGCTCTATTACTGTCAATATAATTTTTCGAGCGATGTTGCTCGTCGGCTCCTTAAGATTCCGTTGTCAGAGAGTGAAATTTCACACAAGTAAAGGAATATATTATTAGTTTTAATATGGCTGCAATCTTTGCAGATGCTTATCACGGATTATATTGTTTCCTATGCGGGCTTTCATGCCATCTCGTTGAAACCGCATCTTGCTGGTATCAAAATTTTTCCAGCTTGCACCAGAAAAAAAAAAACAACCTATCGACCAAGTTTCCGAGAACAGCACTCAAGCAAAAAGTTCGTATTGTATGCTGCCGCGAGACGGCTTTCGCTGCTTGCATTCGAGTTCTTATTTGAGTAGGAATAGAAAATCTTTCCATAAATACTGACTAACAAGCTTCCGCGATCTATAACAGATGCCTACCTAAAATTCATTATACATCTGATATAGCGATTCATTAAAGATCGCTTTACTGAAGCACCCACCTGAAATATCCTTGCTTCGTCACAAGTTACCACCTTTTCGTTTAGGAAAGCAGCATATTAATGTATCATCGTTCATGATCGTAGATTTTTTTATTGAATTTCAATTTGAGGGACATATTTTAAGTGGTTTGTCATTTAAAAAAAATAAATAAATAAAAGACTGTCTGATTTTTAAATCATCTATTCGGTCGGTCCTTATGTGCTAAGGAATATTTCATAAGCTCGTTCAGTCAAGTACTTTCGTTTAAGCGTTTTATGTACTGTTGACTTTGTCCCTCAAGGGGCCCGTTTTATTCATTCTATACATCAATGGTGTCCGTTCGGTGAATAAGAAAAATCTTTTTTTCTTCCTTTTCTATGGAATCGCACCATTATCAGCTTTAAACCGACTTGAATCAATTGATTACATGATGCTCATAAAATTTTTATGGAAATTAAATCTAATGAAATGCAAAAAGCTTTATTTCTCAAGGAGGAACTCATTCACTATTCAGTATTTTATCGATTCATAAAAATTTGAAAACGCAGATTCGTTCATGGCTTTATGGATTTTATTCGACCACAGGTTACGTTTTAATGTGCACATTGAGCTCTCTTGAGGTAAAGCTAGTTCCGCGCTTGGTTTCATTAAGAGGCGATCCGAAAAGTTTAACAGTCTTTACATTGCAAAAAGTGTATACATGATCTCCTTCCTATAGGTATTATAGTCAGTTCAAAAGCAAGTCTTGCTTTTTGCCCTTCGGAGCTTGGGTTGGGACTCGCTTGTCTCTTTGCCTGCTTATGAAAATAGATTGCTTCTGTTTTCTTCTTAATTAAGTTAGTCAATGGCAAAATGGACATAAACTCTAATGGGTTCCACATCGCTTCTGTAGAAGCTTTTCATGCCGTTCCAAGTCCTTTGTAAAAATCGAAAAATGTCTTACAAAATCTCAATATCAGATTCTTTAAATTCTACCAAATCCACTCACTTTAATACGATCGATTTGCCTATATCGTATTTAAATTAACTTGTAATCTTAAGACCTTGCTATCATTCGAAACCTAACTGAATTTATTTACTAATAATGGCCGCCCAGCTTTTGCATGTTTGCAATGGCTTAGGGGTCCACTCACAACACGGATCTCTACCGACTGCGGGTGTGCCTCTGTGTACATACTTTTCTCTCTTTCTCTCTCCCTCTCTCTCTCTCTCTCTCTCTCCCTCTCTCTCTCTTTCTCTCTCTCTCTCTTTCTCTCACTCTCTCTTATTTATTCTTACATGAACTTTATTCTACTTACATTTTCCTCATTTTTCTTGTTCTTTACTTTTTCTTTAAATACTTTGCATTAGTTTTTAATAGTGATTACCATAAGATTTACTTCTAAGAGTCAATTGAATTTGGTTGAATTTCACGCCTAACCAAATAGAATAAATAAATAAATAAATAAAAGACGAAGTGAACTTAAATAGATAGCCAAGTATTTGACAAATCTTATCTTAATTGCTTATTACATCCAGTACTAAGGTATAATCGCATGTAGTTTTCTCTGCGAAAAACCTATCCGTGTCTTTGCAGGATATGTGCTTGGTAATGTAAGAAATATTAAGAATCATAGTGACAGCGTTTAGTCTTTGCAAGTTCGTTTACGAAGGGTTGGTCTCTTCAAATTTCAATATTCTTTAAACTAGGAATTTATTTCAAAAGCCATCTCAGGTCAAGTTCCATCCTTTCAAAATCTAATTCCTTTGCGTTTTATTTTTATTCTTTTTAAATGTGCAGTATTTTTGCATACAAGTACGTCCATTTTACCGGCTTGCTTACTGTAAAGCGGTTGAAAAGAGAGCGTGGTTTGTTTGCAAAAAGTGAGTTTATCAAAATTTTCCAAAATTTCAAACAGAATGTTAATAGAAACCAAATAGACTCTTGGTTATAGCACGACTAAGGAGACTTAAATGACTATTTTTTTTAAATGCTATGCTGTCGGTAAAGTTAATATTTCCTTTTAATAATCTGTGCAGTAATTATCAAACCATATATGAGGTCCACTAGTCTAAGCATTTCCTTTAATTTTGTCCATCTTCTTCGGAGTTGTTCTCCACTTAGACTAGGAAACCAAGCGTTTTTTGTTGTTAAAGCGGTTTTTGAACAGCCGTTCTTGCACTCGTTCATACCCATATACTCATTAGTCTAACCTTTAGTGCTTCTACTTATATTCACTTAGGTTTGAGAGCTCAATCAAATTCAATTTTTGGACGAAATTCATTTAAGGATACTGTAGATGTTATGTTAAATCGTGTCCCTACGTTTCTTAGTTTTTCAAAGGCGAAACAAAGAATACCTTGTCCAGGAAAAAGATCTGCTTAATTTTTCTCTTTTCTTAGAATGTTTATTATTTCGTCATTTTCAAAGAAATTCTCAAACTCTCTGTCGAAAGTTTGGAATTCATAGCGCACAACACCTCAATAATCGAAGAAAACTGTTAACATCACTTTGATTTTTGGTCTCTCGATCCTAGCTCGACTTTTGCACGATATTCGCTCGATTGAACAGTTGTTTCCGGATAGTATAATGTAGTATATAATACTAATACAGGCACATTTGTGCATAAAACATTTCCCGATTATTTCAGTTTTCAATGCCTGCTTGTCATAGAATACCATATCGACTGTCTGCGTCAATGTCTACTTCTCTATGTTTTGTGGAACTCCTATAAGCTCTTATACATTTGGATACAGATTTAAGTAAATAACAGATACTTTATTTGCTTACCGGAGGCAGGAGATCTCTAAATATTCAGAAAACTTTTTACTGAGAACAAGTCCCAATTTTCCGTATTTCCTCAAACTTATTAACTTAAGCAGATCTTTCTTGAATTCCAATATTAATCTTTATAAGTGTCACGCCTAGTCTTCATCTTCAACGATTTCTTAAAACATGTTAAACGCACATTGACTCATTGTTGATTGCTAAATGAACAGACTTGGATGATCAGTTGCCCTGTCAATTTTCGTCTGTTGATGAATTGCAAAATTCGTAATCGTATTGGAAATACTTGTACTATTACAAGTGCTTACGTATTGTGCCAAGGGAGTTGTAAAGAAAACATAAAAAAAATATTGACTATATTTCGCATTAAGAACATATTATCTTATCCAACACATAATATCTAATATGTATTCATAAGTTTATCTATTCATAAAAATATGTAATATAAGTATAAGTCCTTTATTTTATGCCATAAACGTGTCTGACTCATCATGTCATCTAGTGTTGACAGTACTTTTTTTCACTTTTATTTTAGGTTTAAACAAAAGCTTTTAGGATTCATATAATGCAAAGACAGATATTTATATATATATCTATATAAATAAATATACATACATATATATGTATGTATATAAATAAATATACATACATATATATGCGCATCTAAGTAAATACACATACGCAATACACATACACATAAATACAAATATACATACATACATATATACACATACACATATACACATACACAAGCACATATTTGCATACGTTATCTTACATGAAACACGGGTGTAATACTCGGGTAAAAATCTGCTTCTCAGTTTAGGTCATAACGTTATGATACTTAATGAACTAAATGAGGTTGATGCTGCTATTGCTGCTTTTGTAGTTGTTACTTTACACCAAGGGGTTGAATGTAATAAATTTAAGAAAATCAATAAATGGTGAAAGCATTTTTTTCTTTTTTTTTTTTTTAAATGATTTCGTAAACAATATGAATAAGTGGCTCTGTGTAATAGTGTGAAAAAAAAAAAAAATTATGAATAATAAAATACATCTTCTCGTTCAATGTCTTTAATAGAAACAAAAAAGAAAAAAAAAAAAAATGTATTGAAATTAAAGAAAATTAAGGTCTAGTTTAATGTCATATTATTTTCTAAGATTTTACAACAATAATAAAATCAATTTCAACAGCTGCTCAAATTGAATCTGAACAGCTGATAATATGAATACAATGCGCACATGCGCCCTGAAACGTTAGAAGTGAATGCAATTCATTGTTCCGTTCTTTCTTTTTTTTTTTTTTGTAATTTTTTGTTTACCCACATAGGAAAGATCATTGAATAATGATAAAAATGAATTCATAGGAAAGTTGTAAAAACAATCATTGAGTGAAAATTCACAAAATAATCATAAGAATTTTTTGTCACCATCTGCTTTCGGAACTCAAAAGGTGATATCATAGAAATAAATCGCATAACAATCAACAAAATTAAGAAATTCACATGCGTGTCAAAGCTGATGATCTCAAGTAACTTCCACCTAGAATTGAATTAAGAAATACTTTCCCTGTTCTTGTTTCGAATAATAAAATTTATTTATTCTGCACGATAAATATTTCCTCATAAATAAGTTAAAAATAAAAATTATAAATAAAAGTTTATGTAAAAAAAGTAAAAACGCTCTCGTGGGACACGGCGGCCTACAGTCATTCATACAATGAATTTTCAAAGTAAAGCAAAAAAAACCAGTCGGAAAAGTGTTTCGATACGAACCATTTTTAAAACTTTTATCCGTAAACCAAAAGGCGTCAGAGTATGTCAAATGTTATCAATTGTCTCAAATATTGCTGTCTTTAAATTGAACACAAAAAACAAGATGAACACAGCACAGATATTACCGTAAATAATGTAGGGTATAATAAATAAGAAAACTAAGGAAATTAAGAATCGAATTTTGAAAGAAATTTTTCATGTCATTTCTCTCTTGAATACTAAGTTCAAAAATAGAGGTTTTTAATTTTCGCTTTCCAAATATTGGACTAAGGAATTTTACTGCCGTAGGCCAAAGCTAGAGTTCTGTTATGTTTGCCAATGCTCGCGCACTAATTATAGTGTATGTCGAGTCATACATGTGTGTTTTCTCGTCCCCCCGTCGGTCCGATCCAACGTGTTCGTTCGTCTACTAGCTCTTTCGTCTCGTGCTCGTGTGTCCTTTCTTTATCTATCTTCCCACTTACCCATTCATCTGTCTAACCAGTGGCATGTTGACATTGAAAAATAAATCTTGGCACAAAGACGTGCCTACAAATGATAAAACCCACGGATTAAGTTTGAAAATAATCCAATAGCTAAACAAAACTTTAGTGCTCGAAAATAATCTCAGGTACATATGGATACGAGATCTCATAGTAATATGTACAGTCACTTTGGCGACGTGCCAGTAGCTAGTGACAATATTTGGTGGTGGTTCTTGAGGATCCGTACCGCGGCTTGTCTCATTTGTTTCGTTTGCAAATTTTCGTATGTTCGAATTAGTGAAATAGAAGACCTACCGTTTCCCTTTTATTGAAGAGAATCATCTATCAAAAGAGAGAGCATTTCAATTATTATTATAATGTGAATGAATCTCAAAGGAAATCACTTAGAAAAATAAAAAGCAAGGCAATCCACCCTTAATTGGGCATATGAAGTAAAATTTTTTAAGGATCAACGCTTTCTCTTTCTCTTCTCCCACCAGTGTATTTAAACTTCAACTCTGTTGGAAGAGAAAAAACAGTGAGATCGGAAACGTGGCCATGGCAACATCGTAAAGTGATTATAATAAATAAATGTTTAATGAATTGTGAAATTCTTTATTGCATTCTTTACTCGTGACAATTAAAAATTGAAGATTTATTTTTATATACAAATATATATTTTTTAAAACAAGCTTCAAAGACAATAAAAGTTTCATATCAAATGTTTTATGTTTGATACGTTTTTCTCCTGGTATCCACTGTAGGCCTCTATGTGTTTTTGTATTTCATAAGGCACGCGGTGAATGCCAAGAGCGAACGGAGCTCAACGTGCAACTAAGTGTTTATTTTTATTTTTAAGATGTAAATAAGAAACGAAAACGACATCTTCTTTCCCCTTTTGTTTTAGTTTAATTCAGTGTGAAGAACTTAAGCTGTAATCGTCAACGTAAGTGCGTTGCATGAAAAAGTAAAATCGCAACACTTTAGTGCTTTTTATAATCAGAAATTATTAAAAGTTATTTAAAAATATGTATGGATTTACGGACAAAGGAAACGACAAAAATAGTGACTCTAAAATATAGTATACGTCTTTGCCGGTGATAAAACTGGAAATAATGAAAATATTTGAAGGCTCATCAACTTTCGAAATGTGTAACTCACATACAGATATATCACTGAATCAGTTAGTGTCTACCCAGAATAGTGAAGTGTTCAGCGGTTCCTTTAATTGCATTTCTTTCTCGTGTGTGCACAAGTAAAATAGAAGCAATGCAAGTCTCTTAAGATATTAGAAAAACTAAAGCGCAATATTCACCCAAAAAAGCCATCGGACAGTGACCACAAGCTGGCTGAACGACGCGATCTAATAACTTCTCTGTTTGCTTACGTTGAAAATAACAAAGTGCGAAAAGAATTTATACTAAAACTTGCACATATTTTAAATCTGCAAGCAGTGTAGGCAAGGTCTGGTTAACTGAAACAAAATTATCGGTTATCTGCTTTTCATTGTTCCTTTACGCACATATATATTAAAAATTAACATCCAAGAAAATTCTCTTCGAGTATGATTGAATTTTTCACATGCATTGTCTTTATCTTCAAAAAAAAGAAAAGAAAAAGGACTAGACTTTGACACTGTATAAGATTGGGCGGGCACGGTCGAATTTTTCAACTTTTGTAGAGTACACCTACACGAATAATAAATAAAAAACCCAGAGGGTAGAGATCAGTTTATGCTACATAGCAGGCGTGTGCTTTGACCAGCTTGATTAATTTTTAAGCCCAATCCAATTTCCAATGTCCTCGTTAAATTTGAGTCCGATATGTAAAGTTTTGCAACCTACAGAATTTCTGTTACAAACAACACGTAGGCGAACAGACGGTAAGACGGACATGCACAGGCCCATCACAGGGCTTGATGGTAATCAGAAATATACCTTGTTTATATCCTCCCCGAAGGTATCTCCTAAGTACGGCAAACGTTTTAACAAAAAGAGCGCCACCACCTTATTTGGCGTCTTTATTGAAGCCTTCAACTTTCAACACAAGGCAACGAATTAATTAATGAGTAACATTTAGACTCACTTTTTGAGATATCAATGAGAAGATATTTATTTCAGCTTTTTTCTCCATATTCGAGAAGGCTCAAGGCGCCTATAAAGCTATTAAAACAAATTAATTTTCTGAAGAATTCATAATGATCCCTTATCCCCACGTCACGCCAGATGAAAATGGTCTCTGAAGGTAATGTTAGCAGAGAATTTTCAACAATCGATGAGTTTATGACGCTACAAAGAATTTAAGATTTTTAATACAGAAGGAAACATCAGATACGCCAACAAGTATACATATTCTTAGACAGCTTCAAATACGATATGCACATAAGCATGGCTGTGTGTCTGTCCGTCTATACAATGTCTGATTTAAACATTCTCCTGGTCGATCGCATGAAGTTATCGACTTCAAAGCTCTCGTACGCAGGTTGGTATTGAAAACAGACCCCATCAGTCGAGGGCAAGCCCACAGCACCACGTAAACTGAGAACATATTTGTTTTTCAAAAGGAATAGAAAATTGGTTTTTTGCTCAATACCGATAAACTGCAAGAAGTAAATCTATAAAAATATAAATGTATATTCTATATATATATATATATTCTATGGGCAAGGCCGTGGTACATATGCAAGAATGGGAGAAATTGATACTCCTATCTAATATAATAGTTTATCAAAATTTTCAATTATTTCTTCCATACGTTTAGAACACGCTGGAGCAATCTTAAAAACATACAGTACATAAATTCTTGATCCTTTTCAAATTTAGAAAGCCATCAAATCTAGAAGGCATGTCTGTCTGTTCGTCTGTCTGTCTGCTCAACTGTGTAGTATCTGTGGTATCGAAAATGATCTAAACCGTTCAAAGGGCACAACGCCCACACGCCTATGCAGCAACAACTGTGAACACCTTTGCTGCTCGTTTTCTGTGCTTGTTACTCGTGCAGTACAACACATACATCATATAAATTTGTACGTTTATTTTGAACACAAAAAAAATCAGTCGCCCCGACCTGACGTTACAGAGTATGACAATTTAGTTCTTTTCCCTTTCCTTAGCCTTTTTTGGGATAGCGGCGGTATATAAGATCCGGCCATGACCGAATATAATTTTTTTACTTGTTTTTATGTCCACAATTCATTTTGTGAAATGGTTTGGGAGACCCAGAAGGAATCTTCGGAAAACCTTACATTACGGTCACAGACATTACAATATTGGTTTGAAATTCGGTGAAAGCGTTGAAAGTGACTCCATGCAGATTGGCATTGGAAATGGGCTAAATCACTCGAAGGGCACGTCTACAATGCAACATAAACTGAGAATGTTTTCGACTTCTGGGATTTCCTGTTCATTGCTCTTAAACCACAACAGATGCTCGATAAAAATTTCTGCATATGCTCTACATGGAATCATGGAAAAAATCCCCAATGTCCGCCCAATATTATGGAGTATGGATGTTAAATATTTTAATTTTTTAGCTGTTTTAAAGATAAAAGTGGTGGTGGATATAAAAACTTCGGTCACAGCCGAATATAATTTTCTTACTGGTTACTGATAACAGCGTATTCATATGTTAGCTGACGATGCACAAATTTAGCTCCCGCACTCGCTGGGACATGTTGAGAATCCAGTTTATTGGATAAATGACGACTTATCCAGTTTATAATAAAAGCCGTAATAAAAACCATTACGATAGCACCTGGTCAATATGAGTCGCATTCCCCGTCACGTGTCGTATTGGCAAACTCTGATATGGAGTAAAGTAAGATATGGTGCAAATCTGGGTTTCGCAGATTAACTGCAGACGACTATATCAATTTGATCATAAGGCGGATATGTAGTAAGAAAGAGAAAGTTAAGAAAACTCTAGCTCACGTCGCCGTCTTTTTTTTTTTGCAATTGGAACCAAGTTAAAATTATTTAAATGTTTTCTTACTTCGCCAGTTTTGTGCGGTGTCAATGTGGGCATGGTTAGCTTGACAACGTCTTTAAAAATGCTACGCAAGGTGTAGTGAATAAGTCTGCAATATTTTTCCATAAATAACGCAATTACAATAGGATATCTGGGTTCTTTCAATAATTATAGCCCCGACCGTTTCGACTAATGTAGATATCAGAAATCCACTATTTATTGGCAGGGTTGCTACATTCGATATGCTACAATTTGTCAAACCTATCTCGAATGTGATTCTGTCTGATTGTAAATTTAGTTTTAAAAGCTCTGCAAGAAGAAGAAAATAGAATATTTTACCAATCACTGCCAAGGCTACTGTTTTTGAACAGGTTTCTGATTGGGGTTAAGTCTTTTTATAGCACTTTTTAAAACTTTACCGTATGATTTCATTAGAAAGGAAAGGACTTGAGTACGCTATTTAGTTGTAGGGCAAAGTTATTACAAAATAAAGTTAAGATATTTCACTTCCAATGAATGTATTTATAGAAATGGTTTATATGATTTTTCAAACACTTTTAAATGTGGTGGCCGTAGCCCCACAAAATAGAATTTGGCAAAGAAGTCGCACGGCTAACTATTTGTTGTCTTCGTCTCAACATTCTCTATCGAAACAGACTTTCCCCCTTTACTCTGAGTGCAATCACTCATAGATTACTAACCATATGCTTCTGCCGAACGACGGTAAAACCGATATTGTTATCGTGCTTTTTTAACCCGCTAACCGAAGGACGAGGAGTATATTCATTTTGTCAAAACGTTTGAAAAGTGCAGAAGGAAGCATCAGAGACCCCAGAAAGTATATATTTTCTTGATCAGCATCAAATTCTAAATCGTTTTAAGTATGTCCTTCTGTTCTAAACATTCTCTTGGCCGCAAAAAAGAAGCTATTAACTCCAAAGTTTGCAGATGTATTGGAAGTGCTTGCATGCAGGTTGGTATTGAAAATGGGTCAAATTGGTCGAAGGGCAGCACTACGTAAACAGAGTACACCTCTGTGTTTCAAAAGGAGTGCAAAATTGGTTTGTTGCTCATTACTCATAAGCTATAGCAAAAAATGTACAAAAATTTCATCGCATATTCTATGGGCGACGCTGTAGCATTTGTGCACTAAAATGGAAAAAATTGACCAAGCTTACCCAATATTGTAGTGGATCAAAATTTAATTGTTTTTTCAACACCTTTGTAGGCCGTATAATTAAGCTTCAAAAATACCTATAAAGTATGCAAACACTTGGCCAGGTACCAATTTGGAATGTACCTAAACATGTGCGCCTGTTCATCTGTCCAACTGTCTGTTTGCCCAACTTAGTAGTGTTTGTGGTAAACATTCTTCCGTTGGCGAAAATGAAGATATAGCCGAAAAATTTGCAAAAGAACTTGGAATTGACCTTAACTTTTCAAAAGACTCGCCTGCAACGCCCATATGCCTATACGATGAAAACTTTTGTGTTGAAAATAAAAGAAATCAGCTGCGCCCACTTCATGTTACAGAGCACGAAAATGTTGTTCTTCAAGTTCTTTTGTCTTTTTTAGGATAACGGTGATGCGTATAAAAAATTCGATCCCGACCCAGCTTAATTTTCTTACTTGTTTGCATTCTGGCGTTAAGCATGAATGTATGAACGGTATTTTTGCGACCTACTCTCCAATAGGTGACTGAGCATCGCAAAATAATGCAAAGATAAAAAGGGGAAATTTTTTAAAAATTGAAGGAAGGTATAAAGCCAGCGTACGTAGCAAATGGAAGAGCGCATAAAGCAAAGATGGGGCTATAAAAAACTTCACTTTAGTTTATTTATTAAACAATTTCGTTACATTGCTTAAACATTAGAATATGGAGATAAGAATTACTATGTGATATAAAAAGAAAGAAAATTACATTCAGTCGTGAACGAATCTTTTATATCCATCAACGTTATTCTAAAAAATACTAAAAATAGAAGAAAACGAACTGCATTTTCATACTCTATAATATTGGATGGGTGCGGCTGATTTTTTCTATTGGGTGTTTGCAAAAATTGCAATCACTTCTTCACTTGAAAAAAGCATTTATTGTGGAAAATTTGTACAAAATCTATTATTCAAAATAGTTTACATCATTTTCTACAGCATTTTACAATACTGTTGGCAACATGGCGATATCATGTCATCATGTCATCAAAGAACTTATATTGGTCTGGCAGCGATTCATCCACGGACCCATTTTCACATTTCTTCAACTTTGCGGACCCAAGTGCCAGCCAAGCCATGTTGCATCGATCTGAACAAGTGGTAATTAGAAGGCATCATGCCTGGTGAACTAGCGGTAGCAACACTTCCCATTGGAGGTGCAACAGTGTATCGTGGACAACTCTTGCAACAAGTGGCCAAAAAATGGCATTTTCATTCAATTCGTGTCGCCAATTTTAAACCGTTAGAACCAAAACCGACAATTGGAACATGATGAAGCAGCATCACCATAAGCCTCTAAACGTCTTTAGTGGGCTTCGGCAGCAGATTTTTTCAAATAAACAAGAAAAGTATTGAATTTGGAAAAAGAAGAATTTTGAGAATTCCACCATTAGCGTCGGCGTACGCTGAATAAATCAATAATATTAAACAGAAAAATGTTATTTCACATAGAGGAAGGTTACACCCATGGAATTCAACCGTTATGTACACTAGTATGTCCCATTTCTTCACTATTTTTACCTGTTCAAGTCGCTGATCAAAATTTTTGCAAACACCTAATGTTTCCAGAATAAAAGTGAAAATTTGTAGGGTATATGCAGTGTACTTTATGTGTACCAAGCAAAAAAAAAACACGGAAAGCAAAGGTGTTCACAGTTTTTGTTGCAATGTGGGCGAGGTATGCGTGTCGTTCGATCGCTTTTTGTCACTTTCGCTTTCTTTGACAAATTTGTGGGGGATATCTTCATTTTTGCGAACGGGAGAATCTGTACCACAGCTATTACAAAGCTGGGCAGATGCACAGATGGACAGGCGAACATGCTTCGGTGGATTACGAATTTGGAACTGGCCAATTTTTGAAGCCTCATTCAGCGCATGATAGAGATATTGAAGGAAAAATAAATAAACTTTGATGTACTACAATATTGAGCGGGCGTTTTGCATCGCCCATAGAGTATACATGCAAAGTGGTGTACGTTTATCTGATGTATTTTATGACTAATCGGCAAAAAGAAACCTTTTATTCCATTTGATAAACAGAGCTGTTCTCCCTTTTCGTGGTATCGTAGGCATGTCGTTCGAACGATTGACCGCATTTTCAAGCGAAAACATCGAATGCTTCTGACAAATTGAGAGACGATAGCGTTATTTTTCCGGCCAGGAGAATGTTTACAATAGACATTCACATCTGAACAGACGGACAGGCGGATGAACGGACATACTCAAATCGATTCAGAATTTGACGCTGATGAAGAATATGTATATATATGTATGTATATATATATATATATCTATATCTATATCTATATCTATATCTTCTTTTACGAATATTTACAAACGTTTTGACAAATAAACATATCCCTCATCCTTCGGTAATGCACATAAAAATGATTTATTAATAATTTACCTTCAATTTGTTCCATATTTTGGTGCTACATTTTACACATCATTTTGTGGTTTTCGTACGTTCATTACCCATTTTTAGCGCAAAATTAATATTGGAAACTTTGGTTATCACTCTTGCTTCAGAATACATCATGTGATATAAAGTGACAGTAAATACAATAACTAATTTTATGAAATTTGAATGATGACTATGCCAGTTTAAAGCTATTAGTCTTATTGGCCTAATACTAATTACAATTTTGCAAAATTCTCTGTTATTATTAATTATCACTGTCATTATTAATTTCTAGCTAATATTAGTTATAATTGCAAATTAATATTAATTAGAGTAAAATATCTATTTGGAAGTGCCTTTGAATCTATCAAATTCATGTGCTCGCGTACCGTTTGGCACTTCAAAGGAACAACATGAAAACCGCAAAGAATTCAGTATATAATTATTGTCAAATTAAGCAGCGAATTAATTTACTGACCAAAATATCTGTCAGAGCCATAACGCCATCGAACCTCAAGAAAATAATCGATATGATTAAGTTACGTTATAGTTATGTACGCTTTTGTTAGGAATTTCTGGGAATAATACCGCAATTAGTTTAAATTAATAAATATTAATAATTAATTAAGTAAATATACCTTGTATAAAATAAATAAATATTAATATATTATATAACGGCCGAGGATAGCTTTTTCTAAGAAGGCCATCTGCCACCAAACGGGTCCATTGAAGTTATGGAATGAATCACTTGTTGACACTGGAGTTGTAGGTAAAGGCGACCTGCCTGATAATATGGCGCACGTTCACATCTGGAACCCACAATATTATCTATAATGTGTAGTATTGAATACCTATACAATCCAAGAAGGTTTGTTGATGTCATCAAAACAATATATGAGCATAAATATAACATATGTCTGGAGCAAAGATAGCATGACAAGCCCTATATAAATCAGTTAAAACGTGCGGGTTGACTATAGAGAAATTTGTATGTACGACATCACTCAATAAGTTCGAAGGATTACATACAAATGTAGGATAACTATTGAGAAACCAATATGATTTTTGCATGGTACCACACTTCAAATAAATTGTGTCAAAATTTCATGACATTTCGACCCTTGGCTTACAAGCTACGGTTATTTAGTAAAATGAAATGATGTTGCGTGAGACAGCTGCCATGTGAATGATTTTAGAACGCTTTTGCTTGAGCATTTTTTCATATGAAAGCTCTATTCGAAATAAGTACCGTGTTTATTCACTAATATCTACTTGGAACTGTTTATGCGACTTAAAAAGGATTTTTTCACGCACATTATGTGACAATCATGGATACAAACATGGCTTCATCCCTCCACTTAAGGAAAAATCGGCATTTCAGCGAGTGGACAGCCAAAGCGACCGAAAGTAAAAGTCAATTGGAAAGGTTATGGCGTCCGTGTTCTGAGCTGCACATTGTTTAACATTCGTCGACTATCTTGAAAAGGCACAGACGATCAACACTGAATATTACATATCATTAGTAGCGCGTTTAAATGGCGAAATTGTAAAGCAAAAGGCGCTAAGCTTACGAATTTATTGAGTATTGTGTTAGATTTACGGACTAACGGAAAAGTAATGCAACGAAACCTGTTATACACTAAAGACGGGTTTTTATTTTTAAAATATTTTCTTATTTTTGGCGAACACCTAATCTTACTTCTTTTTCTCCACTCAAATTTCGATATTCAAATAAATCATATAAAAAAGTAAAAACACTGCAGTAGGTCATGGTCCACCATTAAATGCCCAACACGACTTCAATTAATGAAGTTACAAATAATAGAAGGGTGTCTGCAAATTATGCCTTATATTGGAAGTGGTCGAAAAAGTGGTTCGATCCGAACCATTTACAATAGCGTTCGCCATTGAACCAAAACACATTAGTGAACCTATAACTTGAACAGAAGAAAATAAAATGGACAGACCGATAGTCCCACCCACCTCAATATAAGAGTCTAATCCTTCCCTACGCTGCACACATCCACACAGCTTAACACATCCCCAAGTCATAATAAGTGGACGGTATGCAAAGGAGTTAAGGACATAAAATGTAATGATACAAACCTTTCTTGGCAAATTTTTTAAAAACGTAAATATTTCTACAATTTTTTTGTTTAAGAACTGCACAAATACTTCTAAGATTTTTTAAAGATTTCATTATTTTACAATACTCCAACGATCTGTCAACTACTATCAATCTTTTCGTAGTAATAATAGTGCTAGTTGCAGTAGTAGTGGTAATCGTAGTAGTAGTAATAGTAATAGTAGTAGTCGTGATAGTAGTAGTAATAGCAATAGTAGTAGTAATAATAGTGGTAGTAATAGTAATAGTAGTAGTAATAATAAAGTAGTGCTAGTAGCAATAATCGCATTCAGAAATAAAGCAAAAAGAAAAAAGAAACTCAAGTTAAGAGTACTTCTTAACCCTTATAAAATGTAAAAAGCCTTTTCCATGTTTCTCTAACCAACGCAATGACAGATCTAACATATCCTGAGGTAATAGATAGAAAATAAGAAAATCGTAAAAAAAACTATTAAATTTCTTGCCAGAAACTTTTGCGCGGTGAATGGTAGTGAAATTGAGCTGTGGGTTGAGCACAGTTGCTGTGGTTTTACTGCTTTTCACAGATCAGCAGCACTTTATTCGAAACTAACAAAATACATGCAAGGGTTTTATGGTTTAGGCTATTCAAGTAAAGTGTTGCAGATGAAGGGTGGGAAGCAAAAATAAAAGCAAAAGACAGGATAGCACATTTTATGGATGTTTGTGGTAAACGCGTAACCGTACATGACTGACTGACACGATAAGGCATGTTAAGTTGTAGCAATTTTTTGCATTTATATTTTTTCAACATTATCAAGTGCAAATGTCACTTCACATGACGAAATTTTGGTTGTATAATAAGAAAATCACTAAAACGAAAAGCAAGAAAAATAAAACACAGCTCACAATTTTTCAAATGCAACCGAAAAAAAGAAGATAATAAAAGTCAAATCGAAAAAATTGAATGTGGTTGCAAACCCTGGAGACTTGCACTTAGTGCTGCTTTGTCAGAGAGTCAAATATTTTGAATCTGATGGGCAACTTTTTTTTTCACATAAATTACTCACTCCGTATGTCCTGTTCAGACGATAAAAATAAGAGTAAGCTGTATTTAGTCTGGCTCTAAGTCACCCTGCATCGTAGAATTGATGAAAATAAAGTATTTAGTCGGAGGCACCTCCTCACTTACTTTCAAATGAAAGTTGGAGATGATTTGAATAAGTATTTGTGGCAAACTTCAGATTAGTCTCGGCCAAAGATGGTAGATTTATGACGAACTATCGCAATTGATTCAAATTTGTGAAAGCGGTTTCTTCCATTTTCGTATATGATATCTGGCCGTGAAAAAGGTATACGTCGGTCAAGTTCTAAGTCTCTGAATACTTACGCGAATAAGAATTGCAACTATATCTACATGCGGTAATGGAAAGAAGATGGAGAGAGAGAGAGAGATAGTGTGTGGGTGTGTGTGAGAGAAAGAGAGAAAGGAACAGCAAGCATGTAGTTGGACAGAAAAGTATATAGCAGTACGTTAATCATAACTGTGAGATGATTGGAGAGAGACTAGTGGACAAACGACATACGCTTAGCAAGAAGAAAAGACCGACGGTAAGGCACATCGATGGATAAATGAATATTTCGAAACTTATTTCGAGTTTTACGAAAGCTAAGAAGAAACGCAAGAAAAGTTTAGATGAATTTTGAAAAAAAAAATCTTTTTAAAATTTTGTAAAGGGTGCCATAACAATTTACCAGCAGTTCGTAATAACCAACTTTTGTGAATTTGGAGAAAAACTTAGTGTTTGGAATTATGTAAGGAAACTTTTCAAAACAATCATTAAAAAATGAAAAAAAAAAACTTTTCATTTAGTGTAATCCGAATTTCTTAATACGAAACACAACTTCTGCGTAAATCGATTCAGTCGATATATCGATTGTACAACGCTCCTTTTTGTAGTTCACATCATACATTCATACGGTTTGGCAGCACTTTTCCTTTGCATCCTCCGCCTTATAAGGCAATCTGCATGAGTAGCCGAGTAACTATAGCCAGTAAGTCTACGTTCGCGGGTTCATATCTCAATGCGGAAGAGTTTGTTTTGGTCATAGCTATAGTGAGGGCTCAGTCGAAAACACTTATGCAGATATACATTTATTGATAGCCTACAAATCCACTAAGATGCGGTCGCTCTCTCCAGATTTCTTACTTTTTTTCTCTCTATTCACTTATTTCGCACCGTCACCGCGATTAGAGTACACCCCCTCAGTGATTGGTAATATAAAAAAAAATTTGTTGACTCAATTTAAGTGCTTTCGAGTTTGACTCCAGTTTTCGGGTCACGACTTTATGACAAGGACGAATTCAAGACTAAACTGAAATGCTCGACACGTTAAGGTCATAATTTAAAAAAAAAACGGCAAAGGTATCAGTTTTTCGAACTTATTGGCAAGCGAAAAGTAAATTTTTTTTTTAATTTGGAACTTAACGATATTTTTAAGGGAAAATCGGACAGCAACCCTGATTTTTTATAGATGTGTTATCTACGGGTGCGGGTACTATTAGTATTGATTATTAAGTTTTCTATTTTATATTAAAAGTAACTTGTAGACCTTATAGCAACTGCTCAGCTTTTCATTGCATGCGTATCTCATAGCAGAGCCTTTCATAATAGATCCGCAACTAAAGTCAACTTGGAAGGACACGTATTCAAGTGCCCAAGTTGGTTTGATGTATTTTTGTAATAACTTCCGTTTTCCTTTTGCGTATTTATGTAAAATTTTCTTTTCTTCCTTTCCTTTTGTAATATTCCTACGGTTACACACTTCAATAGAATGTAACAATACTGCATTAAATAAATTATTCAGGCAATGATTTTCATCTCATAGTTTTTTTAATAAAATACTTTCTAATTGCATGTAGAATTTATATCCCTCTTTACTATTGGCTTAAGTCCCATCATAGCGTATTATACTATAAATATATAAACTGAAAGATTTTATGCAACGTCAGCAGTTTTTCATTTATTACATCTATTAGATATGCTTATATATAAAATTGTTAAAGTAGTATGCGTTGAATGTACTATACTTGGGTTATCAGAAAACTTGCGGCGCATTGTGCTAGCAGATGTTGTGAATTAATTTTTAAAGTGTGGGAAATTCCAACTTTTATGCTATTGGCAGTTGAAAACAAACTCTTTAGTAGTTTCTTTTAAATTTTTCAAATTTTTTATTTTTTTTTTTTTTGCACAACAACGCATTTGCCACACTTTACTGGTCAGCGTTCGTAGATTTAGAAAAATATTTGAAAATTTAAAATTAAAGATTTTGAAAAATGTTCTAAATCATATCGAAGTAAAATTGAAAATCAACAAGTAAAAACACAATAATGAGACGCGGTTCAATGTTAAATACCCCAAACCACTTCTCTTAATTCAGTCTTCAAAATAAGGCGCTAAGAGAGATCTGATCCGAACCATTTTCAAAAGTGTTCGCTCATGAGTCAAAACATGTTCGTGCATCAAATTTCGTCAAAATATCTCGGAAACTGCCAACTGTGGGTTGACAAGAAGACAGATGGACGAACACCTGGTACAGGATGAGAGGAAGGTCTACCTCAAGTCTGGCATCCTTAATGTACCGGTGTACTAGAAGTAGTGTATGCTATAGAAATAAGGAAATTATATCTTGAAAGTGAATTCCAGAATAGTTTAACCTTCAATCTGTAGAAGAAGCTCTTGTGCTCTTTGGTTTGTTCTCAGAAATTGTAGAACTTAGCTCGAAGTGTTAGAAATTTTAATGTGACTTTTTATTTGGAAAGAGTTAATTGCCGTTCGATGAAAGTAAGATGAAGACAGGTAGGAATGCGTCACGACTTTTCCCGCATTCCAATTTATTGTATATACCAGCTACACTAGCAGAAGAAAGTATGCAGTTAATGTCAATAGGGTATTTTATGTGTTTCAATAAAGAACAATTTCTTCCGTTCATAACTCTAAAAAAACTAATTTCTTGTCGTGCATGCATTTTTTTTTTATTTCAAAATTTCAAAATAGACTTCAAAACTATTTACTTAAGAAAGATTGTTTTTAAAATGAGAGCATTCCGAGCATAGTTGACTTTGTTTATTACTTTTCGGAACTAAATCACTTTTTTGCAAAGTTTATGATAAACTTAAGCTTTTGCTTTCAATTCATTTATTTTCAAATGTCATCATTTTCTAATCGCAGAAAGAAAAGGTTTATGGTTTTTTCAATGCAAAAGAACATTCGTCTTAATTAATGGAAAGAAGATTTCCTCTCTCTCTCTCTCGGCGATCCGCCGCCTGATCGGAAGAGAAAAATAAGAGCGTTCTGAATATCTGCATAGGCTGTCAATACTTATGCGCGTACAAAGGATAGTGTAGGAATCTATAAGAAAAAAAAAAAGGTTTTTCATGTTGATATCCAAGAGCATTACCAATGTCGCAATAGAGCTTCGCAAGTATTGTTCCTATTATGCAGAGAGGTCGCCTTGACAATCTTAGGGTGATTTTTCAAGGGATTTTTATTGCTTTAAATGTAAGGGATTTTTATTGCTATAAAAATCATTATTTTTGTTGCACTTTGCCTGCTGCATATTTTTGGAAGGATTTCTTTAATTTGTTTTTAAATTAACTTAGGGGCCATTGCAAAATTTTCAGAAAAACAATTTTTTAGATCGAAAATGACATAAAAAAATAATTGTGGATCTGGCAGGAGCGAAGCTTTCCATATACGTGATGGCCCGATAACCATTCGGATAAGTTCTTGATAATTTGCAACCATTTCGAGTTGAACAAATGTTATTTTTAAAATTATTACTGAAAGAAGGCAAAAAAGAAAAGCAAATATAAAAAAAAAGATAGAAAGTGAAGTTATACTTGAAAGTGAAGCATAACATTTCGCTTCGATCAAAATTTGCTGAGCTATGGGTTTTTGAAAATGAAAAATGGATTTCGGGCTTGTAAACTTTAACAAATGAGTGCCTTTTTTTCTGATCGAAAATTGATCGTTTCATTCACACATTCGCAAGTTACATACAAATCTGTAATTTCCAAAAATCTTACGCCTTGCTCTAGCCCTAAATAAAATTGTAAGATTTTCACTTGAAAGTACTGTCTTTACATTTTACGCACCTATACCTTGTCACAATAAAGCTGACAGGACGTTGTCTCTTTGAGTTTTGAATAGGCATAGTTCTGTGACTGAACAACGGTATTTGCTGGAAACTTTATTTTTTCTGCTTAATTCGGCGGATAGTGCTGGTACTTCGATAATAGAGGTGAAGTGAGTGAGTTACATACTCCGAAACCCAAGTAAACATTACGCAGAGTAGACGAACCATTGCTATCGACGATAAAGCTGAATATACATGGCGACACCATTTAGTGGGTCAGCTTGGCGAACTGCACCATCACTAGCAAAGGCTACCAGCGGCGATCGATGCAATTGGCACAAACTTCGCGGAACAACATGCCAAAAGTCGTGGCCTCGTGAGTGTTCTGCTCGAAAATATATAGGTCTATATAGCAAAATTCGCAGTGGGAATTATTTGCAGGTGTACCCTAGAACTTTCTGTCTTCTCCGCTGTTATTTGCACTTATTGCTCCTTCGGATTAAAATGGCTTTTAATAGATGACGTAGAGCTTATTCAAAAGGTATTTCCGTTCGCGACCCAAATAAGGGTAGTCTCAAAAAAGACCACCTAACTCATTCTCTATAGAAGAACGGAGCAACTAATGGCCATTGTTCAACCATACATTGAACAAAGTCACTCTATAACTGCTCTTCTCTATAACAATTCTTCAATGTTGCTAAAGAAATCGGGGGACACTTATTTACGTGCGCAATATTCAAGGAAAATCAATCATAGTTGACCTAAAAGACCGTCTACCTGTTTTGCTCCTTTTACTACCGCCTAGAATTTTTAATACCAAAGATATAGGTTGCTCGGGCGATTTCGCTTGAACTATCAAAACTTTTACTAAAAAATGTGTGAAGATAATGGTTTGTTAAACCAAGTTGTGATTTACTTACAGTTAACTGCACACATATCAGTTTTTGTAGTGTCATAGAAAAGTTTTTTGTATCTCTAACAATTGATTCCACGATTTCACTCATTTTTGCTTTTGATATCAAAGCTTACGACCTATATCATGCTTATGTGCCTTATGCTGCTGAGTAAGAGATTTTTCGAACGATAATCGTAGTGAAACTAATCTGAAGATTTTTAAACTTTTACATGAAATATCCAATCAAATAAACAACATTGATGGTGAAAAGGTATGAATTATTTAACATCCCTGCAGTAGCGGTTGCATAAGGAATTGCGGCATTTCTTTAGCCTAACTGGACAACAAATTATCGATATAATGCCGTCGGTATGTTAAGGTGTATTCGATGTGGCTTAAGTCACAGTATGATTAATGTTGAAGTCGAATCAGAGATTGCTTGGAATTTAGTTTAACTTGAAATTTATAAAAAAATCTTAATCGTTTACTTATCGAGGGTCGAGTATTTTTTAGAAAGAATTTTTATCGACATTAAATGGCTTATGATATTTTATAATAACTTTTCTGAAATAATTCTTTCATATGCTGTGCTGTCGGGGGAGCGTTTGTATTTTCAATATCCAATTATGTGTGTATGTGAATTCTTTATGTCTTTAATGCATTCTCTCTTGTCATTTGTCCATATCCGGTAAAATTTATTTCTTGATGACAAGCGCTTGACATATAAGAATTTTTTAAGGGAATGAGCATAACATTGTTTCAGACGATATTGTTTGCTCTTTGCCGATGAAATGATCCAGAAGGAACGGGAAATCTTGCTCTGTTACTTTGTTAACCCTTTAAAAGTAACTCAATAACGACATCCCAGATGCCATAGTTTTGTTTGAAAATCTCGATCCGTATTTTAACAAGTTTGTCATTTTTCTTGCCTAACAAGTTAGTTTAAATAATCACTCAAGACTTTTTCGGTTTCAGTGAAATAAAAAAAATTGTACACTTTAAATACTTACCCGAACTAAGCCAGTAGATTGCGGAACTTATGCTATTTTCATATGAAAAGATGACTTTCCGATAGTGATATAATTATGTTACCGGCAATAACATCTAAGAGTTCGTAATGTATATAAAGAAATTCTGTCAATATATTGTTTTAATATAGTTGTGACAGAGACTTGCAAGGTGGCTTCTGATGTTAGGACGAGTGTAGCTGGCAAAATCTTCGACGTTTCATTATGAAATGGGCGCACAACTTGATGACTCCAAAGAAGCAGATAGAAGAGAAGTGCAATCAACTTTTAAGGAATAAATTAGAGAACTACAATATTGAAATAATCAGCATCTTAATCGGGTATTCTTGAGTAATGGTTATATAAAAGTGTGGTCGGAACACATTTGATGGAATATTCAGTTTTTCAGTTCAAGATATCGTCTCTTCTGTACGAAAAGTTTATTTATTACAGAACACTTCATCGATTCATGTAAACTTGCTGTGCTGTTCGATAACAAGTTCCATTTTAATTTAAAATTACCCAAGGAACTCTACACTAATAAAGCTAGGTCTGTGCTTGGCTTTATTAAATGCTGGTCAAGAGAATTTCCACATCCATACAATGCAAAAATAATGCATATAACTTTGCGTACGCGAGTATCTAAACTATTTTTCCTTAGTATGATATCCTTCCTATTGCTTTCGCCTAAACTTCAGTCCAAAGATAATTCTTACTTTTTGCATGGAGGGACCTATCGTTGGATTACTTTCTTATGAAACCGGAGTTTTACCTTTACTTGATAAACGTAGATTCGTCGGGAACTTCTACTAAAATTAGCCAATCAAGTTAATTTCAATAGAACTGTGCTTCCATCAAGGAGCGTTAGTTTTATAATAGTTAGGCAATGTGGATCTAACTATGAGTTTTTCTTTGTAATAATGAGGTTTATAACCTAACGCTCTCTACAATGCTCGAGCTTTGCCGACGTCGTACCTAAGCGATACAACAAGGTAAAATAGACGAGTATCGTCGTCAAGAAACGTGAGATGCTTAAAGAACGGATTGTCAAGTCGTGACATGTTTGGGTCGGCTTAGTGATAAGTCACATAAATTTCAAGATTATTTAATCTTCTAAAATTCTGTAAACTTAAACATAAGCAAACTGTAGGAAATTGTGAAAGGAAAAAGAAATAAAATGCAAAATGCCAGTATGTAGGTACGTTAGCGGTTTACAAAGATTATTGGTAGAAGCAGAGGGAAAAAGCGTGGGTAGTGTAAAGCCGGGTTGAGAAATGGGAACATCTGGAACGACGACAACAAGTGATGCATGCTGGCGAGCTATTCGAAGGCCGAGCAGTGCGGTCAAAGAACAAGCGGTTGGGGTAGTATATAGTGTGACATACGTAAGTAAGGTCGTGCTATTAAAGGTTGTGATAGGTGAATAAATCAATTTTATCTCTCTACAACTCTTGCCATAGAGGTCTGTAGACGTAAGACCAAGTCAAGGCCATTAACGGTTTGTATAAATATTGAATTTCCGGAAAAGTCCGTCAATCCGTTGGTAAGATACCAGGTCTTTGGTCTTACCGATCAGATATTTATCGCAAGAGAAAATTATAATTTGACAGATAATGAAACTTTTAAATTCCAAATGTAAATAAAACCTGCTTGAAAAAGTCTAACCTTTTCTTTTCAATCAATGAAATTTTTCGTTTTTTCAGCTACGCTTTGTCAACTATGCTCTCACTATTATGACTTCAAGTAATCTGTTGTTACGTTTTCCTAAGCAAAAAACATGAAAATTCATTAAATCACGATTAAGAAGAAAGAAAAATAAAGTCAGCATTCGCAGGATGGGAAGACATCTATTTGCCAACCATCGTTATTTTAATGTGTTTTTCTTTAACATTCAGTTTATTTTTCTTTAGAAAATAATTACAATTTTGTATTTGTTTTTGAAGAAAAGATGCCACTATTAGCGCATACAACTCGAACTTGTTACAAAAGTATAAACATGGTCGTACTTATCCCGTACTTATGAGTGGGAGAGGGAGTGGGTAAACATTTTCGATAAATACGAATGAGTACAACAACATCGGATTGAATGGAAACAACGAAAATAGCAAATTTAATTAATTATAGACTTTGAAACAAAAAGTTTTTTTTGCTTTGTCCTTTGTTTTGTTACGTTTGTAGAAGTGTATGTGTTTTGCTTTGTTGTCATTTTACTACCGTTCAAAAGAATGACAAATATGTGTTTGTATATATAAAGTGTATGTGCAATGTGGAATATAAGTCTGAATGTGTGTGTGTGTGTGTGTGTGTGTGTGTGTGTGACTACAACAAAAATATAAGTTTGTGTGTATAAACTGTTGGATTCTTTCAGTTTGAATTCAAATACTTTGAAAAGAGCTGCTATTGCTGATGCTGTTCTTGTTGTTGCTATTCTGTGGTTGTTACTGTATATGTTGAAAGCATAAAATTGGCAACAGCGCATTTCATGGCAGCCATGTTGAAAATTTACCAACCTGTGAGTGTATTTTTTTTTCCTTTTTTTCTTTTATTTTTTGTGTTTTGTGTTTTTTTTTCTTCTTCCATGTTGTGTGTGTTGGGCTCTATGCTGATGCTGGTGTTTAATAAAGTTTTCATTTCTTCCCACTTCTCGTATATGGCTGTATTGTGAAAATTCAGGGTGTAAATGGTTAGTTGTGGGTGTTGTTGTTAGAAAAAACAAGAAGAAGAAGAAGAAGAAGAAAAAGTTTATACATTTAGTAAAATATCTAATACCTAAACTGAAGCCTTTGAATTTTTTGCCAAATTTTTCCTTTCCTTTTTATCTCTTTTTTTTGATTCTTTTTTTTCATGCAAAGACATTTGAACAAAGGAATTTGGTGTTAAGAAAGGAAACTTTTTTTAAGGTCTGCCAAAAATACCCTCTAATGGCATATTAACTGAACACGTGTGTGTATGTATGTGTGTGTGCGTGTGTGTGTGTAATTATGTTAAGTTCGAGCAGAAAAAAATAATAATAAATATACCAAGTAAAAGCAGCTATTGCTTTATAAGTCGGAGATGTTAAAAAGATTAAAAAATCAACAGAGAGTAAAAAGAAAAACGATAACAAATAGAGCCCAAAGCTAGTTATAGACATTTGCATGACAGTCACGTATGTTTGCATGCATGTATGTCTCTGTAAGTATCAATAATATCAGCAACAGCAATAGGAATATTATTATCGGTATGGTCATGGAATCGAATGTTGGCAACCGGTAAAAGCACTCAACAACTCTCGAGTGTATACCCAATGCGTTTACTACACAAACAAGAATAGCAAAAGCCACAGTTTACTTACTACACACACTACAAGTATACACAATACATACGCAAACAAATCGATAAAATCAGAAGGAAAAAAAAAAAGAAAGGAAAAATAATTTGTTTGCCTGCCTGCTTACTTGCCTCCTTGCTTGCTTGCTGGCTTAAATCCCCAAACACCAGCATCATCAATAGCATCATTGTATAGTCATCAGCTCTTGTATTCGTTTTGAAACCAACAGAAAATATAACAGTAAAAAAGCAAAAAAAAAAAAGAAAAAAAGAAAGTATGCATCAGAGTAAAAATATATATACAACTATCTGCACATATTTCGTATACATATTTAGATATATGCTCCTTGAACTCCTTCTCACAATTCTCCAGTCTCACACAAACTCGTACACACACACATACACACACATATATATATATATGCACGCATAAATATTTAATTTTTGCACACATCTACATTGAATTGTGTTTGTATTGAAAATGATTTGCAAAATTGTTGAGCTCCAAAAATACGTTTCCATAGAATCGCAATCAACAAACTACTCTACGAATGAGTAACAAAATGCATAAAATAAAGAGAGCATACATGTATGGTGAGATACAAATTGAGAAACAAGTCAGGAGAACATTTTTTATTGCTTAGACCACTTTGACTCTCTTTGCGATACAATGCGTGGGTTCTGCTTTCGGCACAGTAGTACTTTTTCTTCTAGATTTGCGATGATTTTTGAAATCGTAAAAAACGCAGAAATAAATGTCTGCCATACTATAAAAACTTTGAAATCATAATTAATTGATTGAAAGCTAGTGATAGACGTTGTCAGATCATTTTCATGAAAACTCTAGAAGCAAAGATCGTTTCCATATTTTCAATACGTGAATACGATATATGGCAACAAATGTTCTATTTTCTTTAAATCGGGTTTAACTAACTACTCGGTTAGGAAATTTTGGTAACTGCTTTCGCTTAAGTGAGAAAATTAAAATCTATTGCTTTAGACTTAAAATCAAAACTTATTCTCTAATTGCCATAGAGCTAGAAAACTAACGTAACTTCAAAGTTTAAAATAATAAAATTTTAATAAAGGAAAATGCCTCACAGCAATCTTCGATCGGACATTTAATTAAAGTACTCATTAGAGATATTTGAAAGTGAAAGTATTTGAGATAATAGTACTATCGCAATTAACAAAGATGATCACTGTCCGTCATTCATCTAAAGTCGTATATATAGATTTGATTTCTTTAATGGGCGCGATTTTTTCAGCTTTCTTACTCACGCAGCCTAGAGTTTAAGCTAATGCTTACCACTAGTCCAAGAATTTTATGCTTTATAACTAAATTATGATAATTACGTATCCGCCTGAGTGGCCGAGTAGGCAAAAGGATTTTGGCTAGCAAATCAATTGTCACGGATTCAAATCTCAAGTGTGGTAGAGTTTTCAGTACAGACGCTAACCGCAGATACTAATGCTTTAAAACTGTAGCCTTAGTAATATTCCCTGGTATATAACATAAATAATAATAATAATAATAATAATCATAATAATCGATTAATCATAAAACATTAAACATTACTCCTACCTTTTGTGTCGAGCACTTTTTTTATATAATGACTTTCCACAATAAGGACTTAGGTCGAAGCGATTACAAAAATGGCCCGATTCAAGCTGTCGTAAGATGTTTTTCGTCCACAGGGCGAAGCAAGCCAGTGTATTTATTTATCGAATTGGAACTGGAAATATCTGAAGCGGTGGAAAACACCATTGCAAGTAGATTGTTCCATCGAGCGCAATTAAAGCGCAATGAATAGTGTGCTGAATGGTATGCAGGCAACTTCAAGACAACTGGGTGGGAAAGCTAGGAGATCCGAATTTCATGTGAAAGGGCATGATTAGTGGCCAGATCTCTTTTATGCCTGTGAAACATTTGCCTCGAAAGCACCTAAACAAAAGTCCTCATTACGTGGACAGTGCAGGCCATAAAAAGTTTTGAACACTGCCTCGATGCCGATGAGCTTCTAAGCCCGTCGCTGAACACCCATTGTAGGCGGATATAGCCATGTCACTAGTGGATCAATTTGGGTAAGTTACCAGTGGGTCAATTTTTGAGAAAGTCTTATTGTCTAATGCGAATTAAATCGTTAGCCTTCTTGGGCATTGGATGGACAAAAGCAATGACGAAGTCGAGAAAATTTGGAAAGTATATAGACTTAATTTGGTACCTAGTTGCTATACTAATTCTGATTTTATCTATAACCTTCAGAAATGAGTAACCTCTATAAAGAACGTACAAAAATTTCATATACCACAACGAGATCCCACTTGTATGCTTGTAGTTAGTAAACAGCTTGCTTCATTTTTCATATCTTCTATTCTTTGCATGTAACTCATACGCAACAAGTTCGCCACATGTTTCTAGTAGGCTAAGTCGTAATTAAAGACTTTACTTTAAAAAAATTTATATTGCAAGTTATGCAATGCCCCACGCTGGCCTGTTGTTTTTTGACCACTTTGCAAATCGCTAGCCCGCGAGAAGGGATTCGTATTTTTTTACGCATGCATTGATTGCTTCGATTTAGCCATATGCACCTTAGTTAGTTTTTCTTAACCGTATCGTCTCGTCGCGCGGTTGTCGTGCAGCCCAACCACATGTGCTTCCTTTTCTCGGACTGCGAATCTATTTTAATTTGTTGTCGTAGGTTGGACTCTTCTCTTGCTCGGTAAACTCATTTTCAATCTGTTGTTTTTACCTATTAATTTGCTTATCTGACCGTTCGTATTCATATATGTCCGACCGTTGGTCAATCCGTCAGTCTACTTATTCATTTTCCTATCCATCGCTTTGTCGTTCATTGTTCACCAATGTGTTCATTGACATATTCATCCGTCTATCTTTTCTGCACATCCGTTAAACTCTTCCACCTATTAACTCATTTGCCTTCCATTCTTTCATGTCTATATTAGCGTCTAGCTTATCTTGACAATCTATACGTCTGCCACTCTACACTTTATAAAGAGTGCAAATTTTCGCTCTATGGAAATTTTTTGTGCCTTTTCTCTTTTACTTGGGCTAGCGCGTCGAACAATCCAGGCATTTAGTTTACACTAGTTAATCAACTAGGTTTTAGGGGCTTACCCTGATCCTTTGATTAAAGCGGTCCTCCCATAGTTTAGAAAATTGAAAAATCACGTTCAATTTTCAATTCCAGAAACTGAAGCAATCCGTATAAACTCAGACCCACACTTAAAATAATGAGAAATATGCTAACATTTATCCTAATTCCAGCTAGACCGTTCGTCTCTACTCTCTAGCGTCCAAGTTATTTAGTCTGGTCCTTCAATCCTCATTAAATTCCTAACCTTCTTGGCTCCTAACGTCTACAAGTCGATCGGATTCCAACAGATCACTGCTTACGTAGTGAACAACATGACGGCTGAAACCAGAAGGAAAGAGGAAATTCTTTTCACACTCTCTCGAAACATGTCTGTTGTGTTTGGCGTTGCCAATCGGCTGACAATCACATTCAACTGAGGTGCGTTCGGATGTGATAATCCTTCCGGCTTCCGGTCAATTTACTTTCAATATATAATATAGCGACAAATCTAAATTAACGATACAAGGGAGACAACTTATCTACGATAAAAATCAATTTAAGAACTTGGCCTAGGTGCGACACCAAAACGAACCTGAGACTTTGGTCCTCACAACTTGGTTGTTAGCAATCTTGAAGTCGTTGTCGCTCAGAGTAACAAATAAAGGTGAAAGGGCCATGGAAAGTATAAAAATTGAACATACCTTCATTAAATAATTCACGTAAATAGCCAATAGAGACCATGTTCAGTGGTTAACAGAATTCAGCATTTACTAAATGCTTGCATATATACGTGCACACGCATAAAAATTCAAATATCCATATGCCAGTAATTGTACGCAAACACCCATATGCGAATGCGCGCCTAATATAAAGCAACTTCATTGGAAAGAGAACTTAATAAATTCTGGATGCAAAAGAGAATAGATTTTCCAATTATACCAAGAACCTGGAAATTAAGACTACTTCCTATAATGAGAAGCTTGGGTCTCCTATGGTAAATGTTTACAAATCAATGGGTCCTATGCAGGAATTTGAGAATGAATCGATGGGTGTTATGTGAATTTGAGAGAAAAACAGCTACAGAATGTTTACAAATCAATGGATGCTATGCAGGAATTTGAGAGAAAAACCGCAGCAGAATGTTATGATTTCATATAGTAATGGCAGCCATGTTCGAATTTCTTACGAAGAGAAATGAAAACAAAGAGAGGAAGAGAAATAAAGAATAAAAATGAAAAAATTAAGAACATTTTTATATATTGAAAGCCGAAGCGTACAAAAGTCAAAGGAAAGTATTTTATAATAAGCTAATAAGGAAATGCAAATGAAATTAAAGAAATTTTGCAAAGCGAAATTGCGATTGAATGGAAGAAGTAATTTGGTAAAAATTTTCTTTTTGAGAAATTTTATTACTTATATGCAAATGAAACTTTTTCAATTCTCTTGTTTATGACTTTCATAGGATTTAAGTTTTGACGTGCGTTCTTATTGTGAGTGAAAATCCTTCACGTACTTCACACAAACGCTATTATTTAACTTAGTGCTTCATCTACTGACGTTGCTATGTACATATATATAGTTTCATTTGACTAGCTTTAGCTTCGTTCTAACTTTTACTGGTTAGAGGTTTCTGCTGTTTTTCCTTTTTTTTTTTTTTGTATTTTGACTTTTGTTTATATCACAAATGACTGGCTTTGTTCAAATTCTGCAGAAACACAAACGTAAGTGTGTGTATATATTGACACACACACGCACACACACACACGCTAGCACATACTTAACGAGATATATATTTATGGTTATGTATGTATGTTAGTAGTAGTATTTGCTATAGTTGGGAGTAGATAAGAGTGTATTAGATGTGTTGGCTGTTAAAACATTTGTGTTGATTGCAGGCATTTTTTTTTCTTTTTTGCTTTGCCTTAGAATTCAGCATAAATTTTAGGAAAAGAGAAGCACTAAGCAAATCAACAACAACGAACACAATAGAGACCAGAAAATAATTTATGTTGTTTTGGTTTGGTGACAAAAGAAATTTTATTACTAATTTCTGGTAGAAAGTTGTTCTATGCATGTTGTGGTTGCTGTTGTGGATTTATTTAAAAAACAAATAAAAAAATACAAAATAAGATTGAAAGCTTTATTCAGTTTCAGGCGAATCTTGGATACACGTGCTCTAAAGCATATGCGGGAGCAAACTGTGTTACTCGGACATAGTTGCGCCCATACTGTTACCTGCTTTGGTTGCGAAATCTTTGGTAAACATTTTTCATTATTTCAATACGGTTTCAGTTCATTAGCTGCAACGAAATGAAATAAATGAAATTTGTAGCATTTCTGCGTTATAGAGAGGGAAAATTTTATAACTGAAATACGTATTGCGATTGTGTTTAACGTCAAAAATGGATCATTTGGCCTCTTCAGATCACGTCTCTCACGTATTTGCAAATGAAATGGTGAATGTAGTATGTCTTCATACCATTGCAGCGAGAGTAAGAATTTCATTTCTTTTTTTAAATTTTTTTCAATTGGTTCATGATAAATAACACGTATGAGTGACGTAATTTTTTTCCTTTTTTTTAATAAGTCGGAATTATTCACACTATCAATAGAAGAAAATATGCGATTCTATAGTAATGCTTTTCTGTATACATATATAAAAACAAATGAAAACATTATAGTGGGCCACGGCATGCACTACACCACTTCGCTTATTCATATAACAATTTTTCAAATTATGGCGTTACATGGGAATGGCCAACAAACCATTTCAATAGCGGGAATCCTTGGACCAAAACCAGTCACTGCGCCCAGTTTCATCAAAATATCTGAAAAGTTGTGTCCTGTGGATTGAACACAAAGGAGCACTTACGGACTTACAAGCTTAGATCTCGCCGGAAGTAATTCTGAATAGATTAGTGGCCTACCAATAGGTCTGTTAGCGGGTCCATCTCAAGTCGTTGTGGTGGTGTATACAAGCATTTATATCTTTTCACTATTAGTAGTGTAGAATAGGAGTGCGTAATGTGTTATTCTAAAACTACAAAACCAATCATTCAACTGCGGTGGAACTTATAATGCTTGTTTGGACTCGAGGTAGCTGTAAAATGTCGCCGGATTTCGATACACTACGCTGTTATTGGTTCCATTGTAAGCAAGTCTACATATAAAGCTTATCTTAGTACTACAGTTACAAATTTCGTCAGTTGAATGAAAGAGCAAGATTGGCTTCAAGTGTTCAATCAATTTGCGAAGCGATACAAAACATGATTTGACTGCATGTGGAACAATTAGACTCAAATTAATTGACACCGTACTCAATAGAGATGATGCTGAACACGATCCAACTCAATTCTTGAACTTATTCGATTTTCCAGGAATGTCACCACGTAATTTGCATCTTAAAGTACCCCCTCCGACCTGATTCTACTTCGGAACGTCAATCATGATCCTTGCCATAATTTGCAAATTTGTGGCCCCTTGATTGCGCGATGATTATTATTTCTTCATCGTAAGAGTCTCCCAATATATTCAGTGGTCGAAGTTTTGTTACAAATTTTTCGGGACAACACTCCACAGTTTTGTTAAGATGACGCCATGTTCTGACTTCTTTTTAGTCCTAATTTGATATGTTTATTATTGGCTTTTTCCTAAAGCGTCCCTCTCTGTGTAAACCGTACGTTTAAGCAAAATTTCTCTAGGAATAGGAATTTTTATATTCCGATATATCCGCCTGAGTGGGCGATTAGGGTCTCGAGAGTCTCGATTAACAACTCAATAGTCGTGCGTTCAAATCTCAAGTGCTGTAAAGCACTACAATAAAACCGATAGTCTTCGATGCTACAGTTTTTAAGACTTTAATCTTAGAATTTATTTCTCTGGCTAAATTAATAAAAATAATATTTTCCGATATGTTTGCAAACAGAGAAAGGCATTTCAAATTGTTAGCATAACAAACTATGTCTGCACAGAAGCACTCAATTACGGTACGCGGCATTGCCCGTTTTGAACTTTTTTACATAAAATCGTCATCAAAAGTTAGTTGGATAAATCAGCATCCACTGTTTTCGTAAAAATGTTATATATGTAAATAAATCAGAACAAAGAAAAGAACACAAATATTGAAAACATTTGCGGTGAAAACAATTTGGAACACTTGCAAGCTTGTTGTACACGCTTCTGAATCCGTCTGTTACAGCTGCAAAACTTCTTAACAAAAGGATGCAGTTTATTAACGAATGTAAAAAAGCGATAATAGCTTATCGGAATTGGAACCTAGAAGTTCTCGCTATAATACCAAATTTTATATCAAATTTCCTGTTTAGCTCAAACGAAATTATTTTCTCATGTGCTAACGCTTCCCTTTTTTCGTCGGTAAAGATGGATTTTGTCTGCCTGCCGATTTAACTTTGGAACGTAGTGATGAACTCATGTTTCATTCATTGCCACATATCGAATGAAAAAACTCCTTTATCCTGACAGTAACAAACACCTACACACAGCACCCTGAATCATGAGCACGTTGAGCAGACGCAGTACCCACTTGGTAACAGAGCTTTCTGGGGAACAAATATTCATTCAAAATAGTAAATAGAATGCCTCCCAATGTCTTCAAGATCTCTGCTATCTCACGCAACTTCAGTTTTCTCATAAAAGATTTCGCGCACTTCCAGCATTTTGTTTGTACGACCGCGTGCAAATTCAGCATAGCAATCAATAATAGGTGATTTTCCACTTGTCCACAGTTTGGTTCCAATAGTATCTTCGCCCTTCAAAAAATAAAGTTTCATTAACAGACAAGATTATTTTTCATCGGTTGTCTGACAAGTTACAAAACTGATCCACTAAACCACTGTAACATCTAAGGTTCTTCTTCTATTCAACAAAAGAACAACCGAAAATTCTTTGAGAGGTGTAAACGAGTCCCACTGTGCATATGTAAACTTATTGTCAGAATGTCATGACATTTTGACGCGTAGCGTTTGAAGGCTGGTGCTAGCCAAAAATCAAATAGGTCATTGTTGCCATATATTTGCCGGAGCGCAAACTTATTGAGTTATTTGCTGTAAGTTGTTGTAGTGCACTACGAAGCTTTGTTATTATAAAAAAAGATGCGAAAGCGGATAACTTAGTAAAACTCCTAACCGCTTTAATGCATTCATTGTGCTCGTCCATATATAAGCTAGATATGATTTGCAAGAATTACCACTCTATATACTATCCAGTAACGTTATAAGCAATAATAATGAGAAAAGTCTGCGTCTGACTGACTTTTGCGAGATCTTTAGCTACTTCCTTCGCGTTTTCAGTAAGTTGTTCCACTACTACATTTTTTTGATTTTTCGCAGAAGAGAAATTTGTGAGTTGCTATCGTAAATTATGTTCTTCCTTTTTTTGTACATTTTGTGTTGTATAAAGAAAACTAATCGATCGAACAGTCATTGAGGTAATTATCATAAATTATAATCTTCGATACGCATTATTTCAAAATAAGTACAAAACTTTTGTAACAAACGAAAGCGCATAAGTTGGCCGATGGAGCTTATTTTCAGAGAAAAGTGTTCTTTACCTTTGTTTAATTATTTTTATGAAATTGTAGATTAACATCTGCGAGACATTAAAAAATTCTCTTTTTTTGTTGTTTGTTGTTGTTGTTAAGTAAAGCGTGACAGGTTTCGTCCCCGGCGGGACGCCCTCATCCCTAAAAGTTATCTGCAATTATCAGCTAAGGCTTTTAGATATGAACTGATGGACATAATTAAATCAGGTAAGGACTTTACATTGACCTAAAGAAAAATCCGATATGGGTTCTGTAATATATTGTAAGATGGTAACCCGATAAGGACGAAGTTGATGGCAACGCTAAAGCAATGAACTCTTGCTTTATCTCCCTCTCTTTTTACTTCATTGTTTGTGATCACACGTGTGCCAGCGCGTGTGCCAGCCAGGTCGCTTCGTTAATATGGATAAAAAATAAAGCCAAGAATTGAACACGAAGTGAAATAATTTAAATCGATATTCTTCCAAAATATCGCAGATTAAGTCGTGTGTACTTCTAAGTGTAATGACACGAATGAAAAAAATCCATCATAAGGTTATTCTTTCCTAATGGGTGCAACGTATTACACCAGATTGTATTCTCTCTGTAGGTTGAAAATTTTAAACCTCCTTAAAACTCACTTACATCATTTAACCGATTGCTTTGACGACACCGCAGAATTTATGCGGTTTTTCTTTTAATTTCCGGTGAACAGTAAAACTTATACACAATTTGTCTTCTCAGCGGTAAGCATTAAAATAAGTTTAAAAAAAGTTATCGGTATGCGCCAAATTGCGTTTAGCTATCACCCAAGTTAAACTTTAGTTCCTTTATGCAAAATTCCTATTCAGTCTTACCTTCTCCAAAATATTGCAATCGTATTGAATTGTTATTCCGACGAAAGCATTTCGAAATTTTTAATTCTTTTATTTGTCATATTAAATAATAGTCTTCGTGGTTTTAGTAGAAAATGGGAGAAGAGTTGATTTCTGCTTTAATTCTTGTTACTGTAAGATTTCGAATAAACCTTAGATAGGCATGCATGAATGGTGTGAAGCGCTTCGACGAGCTTGCAATATTTCAAATGATTGCGTCGCGAGTGAAATGACGGCATTAATGTTCCTAAGTCGGAAATGATGAATTTAAAGGAAAAAAAAATTCCAGAAATTTTCTTATAAACTTTATAATTAGCTGCCACAAAATCTTTTGTTAAGACTTTCAAGCATTTTAATGTACTCGAACCATGAAAGTTTCTTATGTGGAAAAATAAAATGCGTTCGTTGTACAAGTATTATAAAGTTTTATGCTTCAGTGATTGCTATAAGAGAATTTATAGTATAATTTTAACTACGCACCAATAACGATAATATATATATATATATATATACATATATATATATGTAATATATAATATAATAAGTAATTGAAAAAAGAAGCAACTTAAAAAGAATTTTCTTTTCAAATTTCCTGACAAAGAGAAAACAGATGTTTACATATATATGTGTATATCTATATATATATATATATATATATATATATATATATATATATATATATATATATACATAAATTATGTATAATAAATATATATATAAATATTTTTTTTTATGATGAATAAAAGGTAAATGGTAATCAAAAGGCAATGTACATATGTAAACATATCGGTTATATTAAATAAAAGGATATTAATTCAATGGAAACTAATATTGCAAATATTTGTATGAATTCTTTTTTTTTTTTTTTGTTTTTGTTAAATTTTAATATGTTGAACTAGTTGCTCTGTTCGAAAGCTTGTTGCAGATATAGGACTTTATGTATGTACTAATATGCGTCAGTATATATGTATATGCAAATCAAATTTTATGCAATAATTTTATCTTTGATCTGCTTTGTATTTACATTTCATCTCTTCATCTATTTATTTATAGAATTTCAATTTAATAAAAGTATCTTTGATTTGTAGGGAATAAAAGGTTTATTGGGTTTCTCATCATACGAATAAAGTTTATACGTAATTACGTACATGCACATCCGCAGATGCACGTACACACACATATGCCAAACCCTCTCATATAACCGACTCTGCGTTCTGAGAGCTCACGCCGCATATCATGCGATATTGAAAGCTATGGTTACGGCTGGTATGATAGGAATCCAGCTGCAAATGAAGACGTGTAAAAAGCCGAGCCCCACAGCTTGGCGGGTGACGCGGCTGAACGGCGAACTAAACGTCACGAAGTGGAAGAATGGCAGGAGCGCTGGAACATGGCGAGCAAAGGCAAGCGGACGCATCGGCTCATACCAAAGCATGGTAGGCAGCATGGTGAGGTGGATTTTTACTTAACTCAATTAATAAGCGGTCATTGCTGTTTCTGATCGTATTTACATTGGTTCAAGATAGACCAGAATCCATTTTGCAGTTTTTGCAAGTGCTCCAAAGGCGCTGAATACGTGTTCTTTGTGTATTCGAAATACCTTAACGAGCAACAGAGACTACAGATGGAAAAATGGGACACTTTCCTCTCCCGCGATCTGAAAATACGGAAGAAGGTAGTAGTGCTTGCCGCAAGCATTATGAGAAAACCAAGAAACGAAGAACGTCAGCGTAAGCTCTTCAGCTGTGCTTCTAAACGGTTACCCTCCCTCCGAGGGTATATGTTAACGATCGGGTAGGGGATAACAGTATAAGTAGTTTTTAGGGGGTTAGAGTCTCGCAATGTCTCTAGTGGGCGCCTTTAGAAGGTTTTCCACCTCAAAAAACAAAAACACCCGCTTATGTACATATATAAAATAGGGAGACCCCTAAATAATCAGTTGTTTCGAAGTCTAAAACAATCTTTGTAATACATTCAAGTTTTTATATCTTAACTTATTTTGTAAGGCAGCCTGTCATCTCTCCTGCAAAACCAATCAATCGTCCTCTTACGGAAATTTGTTTGTGTAGCAAAGTATGACTTGATAAGCTAGGTTTAGGGGCGGGTATTGATCGGGTTGATTTACAGAGAGCCATTGCTTGGAAAATCTTATGTTGTCGTATTTCACTTCCAGTAACGATACTGCCAAGAAATGTCACTGTACGATATCGGTTTAGCAATAAGATGCAAATTGATTGACGACCATTCTTGTTCTTGTCCCAGTTGAGTATGAAGGCATATACGTTTGCACAAGGGATCAACTGTGATAGTAGGCAAGTCCAGCTTTCGCTGTTATACTCAACTGTTTGGCAAAAGCGGCCTTTTATCTTTATTTTCTCACCTTGAAAATCAAGTCACTGTCACTATGGCTGATCAAACAACGTACATCGTTACTGAGACGTCCATAATGCTCACCAATTTAATTTTATTCCTCTTTCACATTCGTCTGATTTTCGCGTGTTGTAGGTTAGTCATTCTATTTGCTTAAGCACTTCTCTTCCTTATTCTATGGTGCATAGATAAAGAAAGGAACATTTACGTTTTTCTATGACGGATTACTCGTTATACTTCAAATTTATCCAAGCGATAGATATCAAATTGTTCGGTTCAAGCCAAACGTAAAATCTCGTTTGGTCTTTCTATTGATATTGTTGTGCATATCATGTTTGTTTCTGACAAATTTTCAAATTAAAATTTAAATAAATAATAGGCTGTGTTTTTATCTGCAAGAGTTGTTTGACTTTCTATTGATTTTTATTGCAAAATAAATTTGGAACATGATTATTATTGCTTTTTTCTTTTCTTTTTTTTTTCGACGAAATTGCAAAATATGTATAGAAGTTTTTTATTCGGAGGACATTTTTTACGAAATTAAATTCGTTATATAGAAAATGTTACATGAACATTTTTGATTGAGCAGTAAATCAAATTATGACCAGGCAAACCTTTATGAATAAAGCGGAGCATTTTTAAACAAACACAAGAGTAAACAGTAGAGCAGTTTATAAAAATGCTTTTACTTCAAGCATTGATGCAGGCCTACGAAAATTCTCTTTTCCATTCATTTTTTCCATTCCATGGAAATTTCTAAACCGTAGAAATTGTGCTGTGTGGGAGTGACTGCTTCCTAACACTCTCTCCCCACTTCCTGCTGGTCGGTACCGCATTACACTTATAGGGTACATCACTTAGTGATACGTCATTCAAAAAAGACTCATTCCACAACTATAGTTCACTTCATATATTCATCGATCGATTATTCATGGATTGATTATGAAAACTACCACTAAAAATCTGGGCAACCTTGAAAAAAGGAAACGTAAATTTTAAAGCACTAAGAAACTATTCATATGAAAACGTCCTAAAAGCATTTATTCTATGTATGTAGTAATAGATTCGATAGCTCTTAGACAATTCATAACGGAATTTGACGCAAAAATGTTCTAAATTAAAAATCATCTAATTAGTCGCCTGACCTTCGGATAAACTTTCTTTGTACATGACATCTCATTTTCAGGTCTTCTCTTTACATTTAACGATCAATTTCAAAGACATCACTGGAAAAGTTGGCTAACAATGAGTAAGATGTGCACAAAGAGTTCTAATAAAGACGAGCTGCCAATTTTTACTTATCTTCAAAGAAGCATGAAAGCGACTCAGTGGATCTGGGAAGTAAACGTTATTTTTCAAAGGTGACTTAAGTCCCCACAGATCCAGAGCGTTATTAATTAACAATTCAAAACCGATCTTTTTATAGAAGAAATGTCGGAGTGTGGGGATGAAAGCTAATCCCCATTTTTCTGCTTTAGTTCAAGTGGTTCAGAAACATTTCTTTTAACATTAACTTAACTGCTTTGATGTAATATAATAATACCTTAAGCTGCTGTCTTTGTAAGTCTGTATCAAGCTATTAAATTGCAAACATGCTTTTCTCGATGACCACAACCTTTCATAGACACCCCATTTTGCGCTTTAGTCTGCCATTTAAAGCAAAATTTTAATACAAATTTTAATACAAATATTATTCATCCCTATTATGATAAGCTTTTATCTGCCAACAATGAAATCCAAAACTTTTTTCTCTCCTGTGTATGTTTGGGTGCGTATGCGTGTTTTTAAAAAACTTCTAATGGAGCCATTAAAAGTTTCTTGACGATCTCTGGGTATTGTTAGAAAGTCTCTACAGGGTACAGAGAGAATGGCAAAGAGAGGGAGTGAAAAAGGGGAAGAGAAAAATTATTATATGAAAAGTTTTCATTTTTGTTAATACTCAGGTTAATTTCGCTCTTCTTTTAACCTTAAAAAAAAAATAAAAAAATGTTTTACAGAAACTCTGCAGTAAAAGGAGAACAGAACAAAGCTAATAGGCAAACTAATAAGAATAATCGAATCTTAAAAGACGATTAACTTGCTTTGCAACACGCATTAGACAAATATATTTTATTGAACGTTCCTTAGTCAATATATTTTTACTTGCACCCCGTTCGTCTAACTTTTCTAAAACCGATTAAAGAAAAATTATATTTTCAAATTCTTATTTAGTTAGTAAATTGACAACTGAAAGGAATCGGCGCTTTAGCTCTTCTTCTTTGCTCTACACTCTCTGTGCGAATGCCTTACGTTACGCTTCCTACTTCAAAATTGCATTGTTAGCGATAAAATTCGTTCTATTATTTGACGGATTTTACGGATTATGGTGTACTTAAAAGATTCATAGATAATGTCAATATAAAAGAACAATAAACAAAGCTAGAGTGTAGCTGAAGTTACAGATAAATCTTTAAGGAAAAAAGACGGCCTAAAGTACTTGACGTGCGAGTGGCATATCGGAGCGGAGAGTTTTTTCGTTCGAAAAACCGAATTGCGTTCTTCTTATTTCAAGAAGCAAAAATGTTAGGCCGGCTATTGGCTGCTCCATTATACTCCGCCTAATACAACTCTTCGCCTAAACTTATCATCAAATACAAAAGTGTATACCTTGTTGCCCTTTCAAAGTTTACACAGTGTCTTCGTTTGGACAAGGGGGAGAGTATATCTATGTATCGAATCATTATTTGCATCAGTTCTTATCATAAAGTAATAAAAATTAGGTCTTGCCGTCATAGAGAGTATCATTTTTATGTAAGGTTTATGTAAAATGGAAAGTTTTTCTTATATAACAAGAACTTAAGCTCACAAATAAGGGAAATTCTTTAGGGTATTGTAAGAAGGAAAGCAAGTCCTACGATTTGGTTCACACACAATTATCAGTTATTCCTATGTATTTCACGTAGATTACATGTATTTTACATTCCACTCATTTTCTTTTGTAGTCAGCAGTTTGTTATTCCCTTGTGAGCATCATAGAGATGCAGTACGCTAGCATGTGAGGACGGAAAGAAACGGGGATATTACATCATTAAACCGATTGAAAGCACCAATCCAAATTCGAACGGTGGAGAGAAGGAGAAGAAAAGACATTCTCTTCATTCTGAAACGAATCTTAATAACGTAAACCGAAACGTAAAAATAATCCTTAGTCATTCGCTAGAACTTGCCTACCATAGGGGCCGATTTAGGGATATATTGATAGGCAGTCGTTGCGACGTGAACAGAGTGATATTGCTACGAATCTATCGTATTTCTAGACGTGAAGTTTTTCATTGCTAACACGTTCTAAGGAAAAAACAATGTTAAGCGCATGTCTACCATGCCCATAAATATGTTCGAATCCATCGAACCAATTGTATGTTTGAACATCTCCTCCTCAATTGCGTTTTCTATGACGGAAGGGCGTGAAACACAACAAAATCTTTGACAAGTATGTTAAGCATATACAGTTTGGACCACGTTAGTTTACCTTTTGAGCATCCTCCAACATGACGGCTTCCATGAAAATAATGTACAATTTTTGATGGATTACCACGAAAATGAATGCCTTGCCAGACTATAAAGTTCTTCTTGGTGGGCGCTTGCAAGCAAGTCTGATTAAAAATAAGCTTTTCCTGATAACGACGTTTAACTTTTGGTACTTAAGGACGAAATTAGCTGAAGATTAATAAGATCTTTAATAAGGAATTTAATTTCGATAAATTTGGATCGATTCAGTACACATTTTGGGCTGACTTTTATATTAGCGATTCCATGAGAAGTATTTGTGTTTTTCACAAAGATAAATCAAGCATTATATGAGGTGAAGTGTTTTAGAATACATTTTTTCCATCACCTTACAAATCACAGCGAAAATCGATTTGCACCCCGGCATAGAGAGAGAAGAAGAAAAAGATATTACTCTGATTGGTTTTTTTAAAGAAAATGTAAAGTTTTCCATAACATCTCGAATGCGGAGATTTTGATCAAAATGAATTAATGTTAATAAGCGCGAGAAAAAGTTCACTGTTCGTGAGTCCTTTAATTTTTCTATTTCTCAACTTCAATTGGCACACGCACATGCTTTTAACAAAAACGTATATAATAATAAAGCGAACGGAAAAAACATTTTTTCTGAGAAATTTCATCGACATTTCAAGCTTAAACTAATGTCGAAAAGGTAAGCAAGGAAGCTTATGAAAAAGGAAGAGTCATTTATTTTTTACTTTTCATATGCGTATATCTAAAAACAAGTATAATCTGGTATGGGCGACTATAAAATACGTTACATCACTTCGATGAGGACATCTTGTTCATGTAAGTTTTCCTTCTGCATAAAAGACTCACCTTTCATGGGAAACTCATTTCAATTGTCATCGTTCAAAAGCATTTCAGCAAATCAATATGAATGGATCGGTACAATAAAACATGTACTGATCCGGGTGTTACATACGTTGGCACAAATTCAATGTGCACTGCGCCGCAAGCGATGTACGGGTATAGAAATGTTTGCTGCATATGTATTTTGCAGAAAAGAAAACACAAGAAGACGAGAAACTCGATACAAAGAAGAAATAAATTAGAATTATGTTTACATTTTCCGACCTTAATTTGAGCTGGAGATTTGTTACGGAAATCTTGTTAGCAAAATGTTTCATCTTCTTATGCTTCCAAGAAGAAAGCTGCAATTTTCTTATACACATACTATTCAGATGGATGAGAAAGATACGTTGAACTTCAGCACAACCGCAAGCGATACAAAAATAAATTTAATACAATGTTTTTGTTTACTAATAATCGCCCGAATACATGCACAACTGCATTCGGCGCAAAGTAAAACTTATAATGAAGCGAAAAGATATATGCAAAAACTCGCCTCAAGGTAAGCATTTTATTTGTAATGAATAATCGCAATAGATGCTTCGAATCGCAAGCCTCGATCTTCTTTTTTACGGATGAGATCACATATTGACCTGTTTTCGGCGGAGAATGCATACCTGATATTAGGTTTTCAAGCAATATCGGCATGAGACAAAGCATGGCCAAATGTGCGACGAATTGTATGTCAATATTTTTTTCTTTTTTTTACTAACAACCCAGGGGATATCCCCTGTTCGTGTAACAACGATGACAGTCGGAAAAAAATGAGAGAAAGAAGTAAAGAGGCGGTAGACGCAGCCGAGCATGTGTGTGCCAAATTCATAAGTGTTATGTCTTTTGCCATCTGACCAACGATCTCTCACTATAGGTACGACTAGACTATCCTCTGCCGCGCGTACTGATGGAATGGTGACGATAGTCACACATAGTGTTATGTGTTTTGCCATCTGACCAACAATCCCTCACTATAGCTACGACTAGACTATCCTCTGCCGCGCTTACTGATGGGATGATGACGATAGTCGCCGATAGTACGATATAAATCATACTTCTGAACGTTGAAAATCGAATGACAAGTTCAGTATGCTTACCTAATTCAACATGGAATACCGAATGTCCTTCTGTACTTTTTGTGACTTTGTATGTATTACGTTGAAAAATTTTAGTTTTAACTTATACGATCTAATTTTAATTGCTGGGTTTAGGATTGCATACGTTTGAAGGTTTCAACGGCAAAGTCATTAGCAGAGTGTTGCTGCAGGCAAAGTTTCTTGTTAATGATATCGTATAAGTGAAGGCATGTGTAGTGTGAATGAGCTTTAAGGCTAAAAATTTTAAATTATTTGAATTCAATTTATTTGTATGTACTTACATCCTAAACTACTTTCGATGAGATTATATTAAATGTGGACAGACGTATGCAACATTTATTATAGAAGAATCTGAAATAAACACACCATCTGTTACATCAATTGATTCAAAGTTATTTTCTGAACCGTGTGAGTATGTGGCGTGTGCTTCCTCAACGCGTATGACCGTCTGATCTTCCGACATTTGGTCCATTTTTATTTTCAAATCTATTGGTGCAAATTTTCGTGATATTTCGATGAAATTAGGCGCATTGACATATCTTGTTCCGAAAACGAACGCGACCTAAAATTTTCCGGATTGGACCAATTCATAAATGGGGACATATTTTGAAAGAATGTTATATGAAAAAATTAGTGTTAAAAATTTAATGTAAGCTAATGATTTACAACCTAAGTATTGGAGGTAAGTTCGAAGTGTGTAAGTCTAAAGGTTGGAACACAGGAATTTTTAGAAAAAATTAACCCTTTATGTCGTAACAACGTATGCATGTTGATATTCGATAACGAAAACCGATGATTAACTGCATTGAATAGCGGAAGGCATTTAGCAGTCGGCCTTGCCCGACTTTTACTCGCTTGTGTATAGAAATTTTGCGTAATTTCAATTTGTTGATAAGATTTTTAAAACGTTAGACTAATGTTGTTATTTGTTGGCATGTAAAGGACAACACCTTCTTCTCAAGTACATTGAAATCATTAATATTTGAAAAGAAATATCTCAACACATTCGCCAGCACTTGTCCTTGCAAGCAAAATTTCATATTCAGGCCAAGACAAACGTAATAGTGTTGGACAAGAGTTTTATCTTCAAGCAGCCTGTCAGTACGATAAATGTCTCTGCCGAGATTGTGTAATAGTAAAACGTAATACGTAATACAAAAAAAAAAAAAACTCAATAAATAATCAATTAGTTGAATATCTTGTAAATGCAGTTCGTACTGATTTGGGTAGTCTGTCCATCAATCATGTATGTTTAAGTAAATGGATGAGATTAGAAATGCTAATTAGGAGACAATTTCGGCCGTCGTTCTTGTTGCTAACGCTCTGTAAAGTTTAAAACTAATGGATTTTAGATGTGAAACTAAATAAAAAAACATTGCAAATGGAAAGGTTGAGTAAAATGACTTACCAAGTAAACGCAAACTAATGATATCCAATTATAGTCGACATTAGCTGCACAGAACTAATAATTAAAAGGCAAATATACTAAAGTAAGACTTGACTCCTGCCTACTGATTTGATTTGACAGAGTTTTGGACAATGCTTGTTGAATATAAATATTTGCATATCGCTTGAAAAACCTAAATAATTTATTGCAAGTAATTTGGTATGAAACGAGTTTATAGATTTGTTGACACAAGTCCGAATAATAGACTTGCTATACATAAAAAGGTTCAAATTCTCTGCAGATTTACTTCTCTGGACAACAGATTGCAGAGCATTCTGAATATATTGAACGGGTAACAAATTTCAAGCAAATAAAACAATGAAAAAGAAAAGGAACAAAATTAAACATAAATAACTAAAGACGGTTTAGTGCATCATTGCCTACAATTAAATGCGTGTTGTTCGATCTGAACCATTTCCAAGAGCGTTCGTCATTTGGCCAAAACACGTCAGTCTGCCAAATTTTCATTTTAAAAATTGCGACTTCTAGTCTGAACACAAGGCAGACGGATGGACAGACAAGCTTAAATTCATAAAGTGTTTCTAAATCGATTGGGATAATAAAAGTTGGGTCTATCTCAAGTCTTTCTCAATATATCCTTGTACTACAGGTGATGTAGCATGTAAATAAATAAGTGAGAAATTTTAAAATCATATCGATATTAAGCCCCATCGTTTAATAGGCTACCATACAAAACATTTACTTATAAATGTCCTTCGTTTTCGTTGTTTTCGTCAAAAGCAGTCACAAACTTTCAATGTCCAGATGTTTCCTTTCTTTTTTTATTATTATTTTTTTTTTACGACTAATCGCTCAAGGAATATTCCCCACATGCGTAACGCGGTGATGATCAGAAAAAAGAGTGGAAAGAGGAAGCGGCTATGTGTGTGATCGGTCAGTGATGTGCCTTCACCGACTGAAAAATGGTGTGCCGCAGTGAGATTTGAACCCGCGATCACCGACTTGATACTCACGACTCTTACATACTTGCCCATGCGGCAGCTTTGAAAACTTGTAGAGTATGTCAAGAACACCAATTAAATTACACCGTTTTTAGAGTGCGTAATACTTGCTGCCTTCATAAGCATACATATATAGCTTTATACATACCGTTCAAAGTGTTCACGTTTCTAGTTTTTTAGTTTAATTAACGATAGCCTTGCTCTTCTTGAGTTGAAGGGCTTAAAGTAAATCTCATTCATCAAGGCTCCAAGCGATAACGCCTATCTCCAATTAACCGAATGTTTGATTGAGTGAGTGTTGAAAACACTGGTTTAAAATATCTCTTCTTAATATTTTAAAATAATTAAATAATCGCTGTTTTCTTTCCTACTTCTGTTCTTCTTTTTAATCGCAGGATTTTTTAAAAGAGCAAACAATGTTTGTGAAAATTACTTGATGCATGTCAGTAACAGTGAACGTTTCAAAAACTTTCTGAGAGCACCTTTGTTTCGAGTATCCAAAGCATGGGGATTTTTGTTTGCCACTCATCTATTGCAACAGCGACAGAAACATAAATTTTGATGAAATTTCAGGAACATGATAGTGCGTCAAAGTTTCACTTTTCCATTCCTATCTTGATTTTTTTTAAGCATAACAATGGTGAGTATAAACGATTCGTCTAAAGCCGATTATAATTTTTTGTTCTACAATTAGGCCATGCTCTGAGATGTTTTCCCATCCGATTTCTACAACAGAACGGCATAACTGTCGCTAGTTATTGTATTATCCTTTGCAAGGTCATCATCGGCTGCAAGAATCTAATGACTTTTTAAAAACTTGTTGTCGCGCGATTTATCTGCTTTGTACAACTTTTATAACTAATTTTTCGAGCAAAATGTGCCTCATTTGCACTTTTCCCCCTAAACCCCTGAAACGTCAGTTATATTACAAGGGCTTAATCGTCATCACCGCACACTTTCTTTTCACCATATCCACGCGGCCCCCGTCGCTTATTTTTTAATGTTGCCAGCAAAACGACGAAGCTGCTGCATCCTTAGCAGAAGATGAGCACAAAAAACCGTAAACGAAATATAAAAATGTTCGGGGTGGATTTTAACGAATGGATTTAATTTTTAATTCTTTAGTGACTTTAAAAATGTTTCATTTCCTTTTTTTTTTTTCATTTGCATCATATGTTCACGTACAGAATCGAGGATTTGTTTCACTGATATTATCTTTGGCATTTATTTTTGCTATTGTTATTATGGTGGTTTGAAAGGTTGTAGGAATTTTTTATATAATTAGAAAAAAATTACTTACCATATTTATTAAGGCAATGTTTTTAATACAGAATATACATAATTTGAACCCCTGGGGGACTTCAAACTGCCCGCACAGTTATCATGCGATTTCAAAATTATGCATTGAGGGATCAAAATAACTTTTTTAACGTATCACTAAGTTGTAATAAGCTTAAAGCGACGGGTGGTCACTAAAATGAATGTATCTGTGCTCTTTATGTAAAATTTAAAAACACATTCAACTTGCGTGTATTGGAATAAATGTACTTGTAATAGCTTTAGTTTTCTCAAAATCAAAACTCATATAAGCATTTATGCAATTCATAGTTACGTGTATGCGAGCCTTGGATGACAACTTTTCGACATGTTTTCGTGCAAAACTCGATTTCTTTCAGCAACGTAGTCTCCTTCAAAAAAATAGTGCTCTGATGTTTTAGTAGCTTTTCAATAGAACAAAATGGTAAGATCTTCCCCAGTGATATCATTGTTTTTTCCAGAGAGCATCCTTTTCAGACTGCAGATAGTAGTCGCGTGAATCTGGAGAATTTGGTGAGTCGAGCAACAAATTAAACTTTCATTCATGTAATTTTGCCACGACCTTTTGACCCGTTTGTGTTTGCCTCCTACTGTAAACAAACCCGAATCAGCTTTCGCTTGCCTAAATCTTGATTAAACACACGACAGACATATTCCGTGCATATATTCACAGCCTTCGTCATCCATCTTAACTCGACGGTAGCCTACCACTATTGAAAGATACGTCCGTCACGGGCTGCTGTGAACGTTCGCCGTTACCCAAAGATGTGTGGCCACGTTTCAATTCAGCTAAATGTCAACAAAGAGTCTCCGTACTCCGCGTCCAAATCGTCCTCAATATTTTTCATTTTCTACACAGTGACGTCGATTCACCCTAGCTGTTGTCAAATAAGAACTGTCCGTCCCAATTTCTTGCAATTTTACTGAGCATTTATCAACGCGTGCATAAGCGCATTGCCCAATTTTCATGGACAAGTGCTTACCATGTTCAGGTTGCAAACTTCTCAGACAACCTACGTATATCCGCTGACATTTGGAATTAACTACAATCATATTTACCGCCATCTAACGTTTTTGCCGTTGTTGACGTCAAGAAAAATCTTCTTCACACTTATCCCAGCATAGATACGAATAAAATGCGATATCAAACCGCCTGGTTGTTTTTTATATTGAAATTGTAGGATGTAAGTTTTGAGGCAACGTAATGTAATTCAAAGGAGGTATTGTCTTGGTTAGATTGTTGTATATATCTTGCTCTACTTATGCTCGACTTTTGTACATACATGTTTTCATATATGAGCGATTGCAAAATTATTATTAAATACATTTTTTCAAGACCAGAGTCGAATTCCACTTGTGGTTATTTCAATTTTTATGGTTCCCAAGTACGTGAAGAGAAGTTGGAAGGAAACGGGCAAAGTAACGCAAGCACGGACACGACTACATGGCTCAATATTTACAGCCATTATTGTCGAATAGTTCCAAATAATTTTTCAAGCGTCTCCAACCTCTACGTACCTAAACAGAAGAGTAAGTTTGAGGTAACATTCGTCTCTCACCGTTTCATGGAAATAAAAGCCGATTTAATAAATTTTTCTAAACAACTTATTAAGCTATAACTTCAGATTTAAAATAATAGCATACGCGTTAAGTTTATGTTTTTTAACCCAATTTTCGCGAAAGACGAAAATCTAACAACTGATAGCTAGACAAACAGGAAAACGTGGCCATACCGTCTTATGTTAATGAAATATATACCTACGTCTCGGAATCTGTTGTAGGTAGTTCCCAATCGATTCTTGCAATAAAGGGGAATCATATATAATGGAAGGACCACGGTCCGTACCCGATGATAAAACTAGCACATTACTATTGTTGGTCGGTTGGTTGGCTGGTTGCGGTATTGTTCATAAAATATGTTAAAGATTACACCTCCTCCATCTATCGGTTTAGAACTAACACATATTTATTTATACCGTAAGGGTGGCTTTGTAACCGGGCGAAAACATATTGGAAAAAGAGGAAAACAACAAAAGATAAGCAGCAAAGAGCACACTCACATTAATTTAGTTATAAAATGGTGAAAAAGGAATTTTTTACATACATCCTCCCGATGCGTACTTTTATAAACGAAGCTGATTCAGCTGACAATATGATTTTTACGATAGTACTACCGGCACAGCGCAGCAGCACGTCGATAACGTACACATTAAGCCGACGCATTTTACGCACATCATAGTAAATACTTTAATGTTTGCCAAAAAAAAAAAAAAAAAAAAAACAAAAACAAAAAAAAAACAGAAATAATAATAATAATAATGACTAAGAGAAAAGAGGAGGATAACAGAATATTCAGTCAAAGAACACATGTGTGTACAAAATAACAATAATGCCAGGATTTCGTTTTTGAAATATTTTTTTGTACTGAGGCTGACATATGACATGCGGCAACTGCTCAATAAGAGGGTTGAGAGAATTTTTGTTACTCATCCCTTGTGTGAATGATTTGGAAAAAAATTGATATCATTTTATATGACATAACCTTGTATTCAAAGGAAGAGTTGGTGATTTGCAATTCTTTTCTAGTTGTAATGCCAAAATTCCAAAAAAAAAAAAAAAAAAACAAGAAAAGAAAATAAGATAAATTTGTTATGCTATGAAAAGCGAAATGGCCGCATTTTTATAATTATTTTTCTATTTTTCTTTTTTTTTTTTTTTTTGAATTAAAACAAGCTTTTGTGTGTGTACCCACCCTCGGTGAACTTAGATTTATTACTACCTTCTTTATAGGTGAAGTGAATATGCACTCACTTAGTCTCTAAGCGACAACTGTTAGGTTCGTAGTAGTAGTAGGTAGAAACTAGACTTAGCGTAAATGAAAATTTATATTAGCTTCACATCAAATAGTACCACACTCACCGTTTGCTTATTTTTATGCGGATCATCGATGGAAAAGGATTTCACATTATTTGAAAATGTCCCAATTCCCGAGACCTTTTTTGTAGTCCCGAATTAACCAGGAAATCTTTGCGTTTATCATTAACAATATCATCTACGAAGGCTTTGAATAACTTCGCATGCTCTCAAAAAAGATGATCAAAAAACACATATATTCGGTTTAAGTGAAATTCTAATCGTTCGTCTAATTATTGCATCTGATGGGACTTCTAACTGCTTGGCGCACACATTCTTAGTTCATTTGTACACATCAAGTTCGAAGAAGAGCCGAATCCGCTAATAAGCCTGCCCAGGGCTAATAAAATAAACAGCAAATTTTGGCGAATCGGATGGAGCAGGGCTGACTTGTCTCTGCTACCTGAAGAGTGTCAAATATCAAGAGAGAAAATGGCATACCAAGTTCTAGTGACGCATTCGCCGCAATTTCGACAGCAGACGTACTTAAACCGATTCCACTATTAATGCTGGTCAGCGACGGGCATTCGATAAAGCCAACAGATCTATCTGATGGGTATTGAAGTATTTGACAAAAAACAAACGTAACCTCAATCAATTGTATATCTGTTGAAATTAAAAGCTTTAAAGGCGTATATGAAAAGCTTATGATGCCGAATTGATTAAGTTTTTCCCTGTAGTTATTATTGGAGCGATATAAGGCGAAGGCTTATTAAACCCCTTTAGGTAACTACGTATTTGTTTGAGGGCTTAAAAAAATATCTAAATCGTTTCGCTTAATGTTTTTGGAAATTTATTTATTTTTCATTCATGAAATACTTTTCTGGGGATGAGATGTCTACCTTTCCAATAATTACGTAACATTTGAAACTTGAAATTAAAAATAAAACAGATATATAAAAGAAGAGCAAAAACAAAAAAACCACCCTTCATGTGCTAGAATACAAATGAACTTATACCCAAGTCACCCACCACACACCACCAACCTAACCGCCCAAATACCCAACCATCCAACCATCCAACCACCCAACCACCTTAATTAAAGCCGTTTCATCTGCAATTGTAATTTTAATGTTCGGAATGGAATGTAATTTGGAAAACTTGTTCGCGTTTAAATCCATGAGAGATGAAAGTTGAAATAAATATTTATATTAATGCTACCTAAGGGTTGTAAAAATAAATTACGCACACAAAAACTCCCGATAGGACATTTTTGGGAGGCTGTGTTTATTTTAGGAAAACTTTCATAGCTTCATAGTACAAATTAGCATAAATTATTTTGAAATGATGGTAAATTAAAGAAAAACAAATTTAAACAAAATACATCTGCGTTCATATTTTTTTCATTTTCATTTTCATTTTCGTTTATGTTTTTTTAACAAGAACTTTTTATGCAAATCACGTCAATCTTGATTATATTTAATTATAAAATGAGAAACAAAAAAAAAAAAAAAAAAAAACAAGCGAAAGAATTTAATCAAACCAAGATAGAGATTAATAATGAGTTAAAAACGTGCTCCGACATACGAGTACAGCGCACATTGTATGGCAGACATTACGCGTAAAAATGAGTGATCGCGAAGCTCGGTATGCGTTCGTGTATTAGGGATGTTGTGCTTGTTAGGGCTTAATTTGGTGAAGCGGACTCACAAATTTCACTATGAAGAATTTTATCAACGCACAAAAGTTAGCGTGAAGTATAAATTATTACTTTATTTTATGTTACCATATCAATGCAGCAAATGTAACCGAAACTTGTGCTCTAAACGACATGTACATGTGCGTGTGTGCGCGCGCGAGATTGTACGTAGTAATTACAAAAGGTCACATAATCTCAGTGGTATTATTGAAGCTGAAAAAATGCGAACCGAGATCCATCAAGGGGTGTTTGTATACATTTAGGGAACATCATTCATTCATCCTTTGCACGGTTACTCGCCCGTTTGCATCTGGCTGAAATTGCAAATCAAATATCAGCGTTCTTCGTTGCCTTAATGCGTGTGTGAACGTGCGTTGACATACAATAGTTGAATTTTATATATAACACAAATCCTACATCAAACCGAAGCAAATCAATGTCAACGTTGTTCAAAACGGGGAGGATTGAATTTATATATGAATAAGTATGTGATGCGTATACAAAACTAATGGCATATAAGCGCTTTGAAAACATCTGACACCCAAAAACGAGGAGGAGAGGAAACTAAAACTATAACAATTACTTTCCATATAAGCAAACACAAACGCACATATTTAGTTTTGCAGAAATGCCTGTATGCTTGTAAGCCTGTATGTAGCAGTGTGCATTCAAGGATGCCGTTAAATAATAATTGAGATTTTGTGTGTGCTGCGATTGAATGCACAAATTTGATGAATTTCATATTGAAGTCTGCAATTAATTTGTACGAGCTGCAGCGTGCGTCGCCTTTCATGTGTACATCACAATTTTGAAAGCCTTTTTATATTATTTATACCCTACACCACTTGTGATACAAGGTATTACAAGTTTGCGCGTACGTATGTAACACCAACAAGGTCTTAAGATGAATGCAATTTTTGTTATACCGATTTATTAAGAACCATTTTTTCGATCGATTGGAGTTTGTCCATCTGTCGGGGCTTCCACATATTTCTACGTTCAAACTGCAAGTCGTCATTTTGTTGAATGTTTTAGCCCAACTACGGGAGCTATTTAAAACCGATTGGACCGAAGTATTTTTGTGATTGCTCCCCATATAGCAACCCATTTTAAAAATTTTTTAATATTTCTTCCCCAAAATCGGCCAAAATAAGTATTTTGGGATGCTAAGTCAATGTGAACAATTTTAACCGGCTGCGACCATTTTTTGCTATGCAGGGATTCTCTTGAAAACTGACTCTTTATGTAATAAAAGGCCATAATGTTTAGTATCTTATGGTGAGAAGTAGTCCGCAATAGCGATTTGATATAAAGATAAATGCAGTCAATTTTGGTCATCCAAGTCTAGCTTTTGGACGCCACCTGATATAAGGGTTGGTACTAAAACCAAACTGTTGTACGAGAAAAGAATACAAATTTTAGTACATATGGGGTAAAAATCGGCGAGAAATATTACAATTTCTAATAAAAAGTTTACATTTGCGAAGTTTAGATCACGACAATGCAAAATATCCGCAACTACAAACTTGCGAAGCCAACATATAGTCTAGAAGAGCTTTCAAAGGCATTGAGCTACGACCACATGCTATACACCGTCTTACGTCCAAATAAGGCATTATATGAAAAAACCTCGAAATTTTCAAAATTTGTTAACAAAAATCGCTAAATAATTGTTTGACGCTAAGTCAAATTAATACGAAAAATTTGGATCGAGTGGGCTACCATTTTTGACACCACTTCAAATGCACTTTCGATACCTGCGTCGTATAAAAAGATGTTGTCATTTTTAATATTTGCCAACAACGATCGGTAAAAAAGAAGAATGAGAAGAGATGAGAAGAAGAGATGAGAGGAATGTGGAAAATTTCAATGCAAGAGGCCACGTTTGTGACCCACATAAACTTCCCCAATATAATCTTCATTTTATGATGATAAAAACCATGAGCACCACTTTCGAATCTTTTCCATTATAAAAATCCTCACGAAAGGAACGAGATGTAATTTTTCGTATTTTATGACACAATAAACTGAACTATAATTAGTTCTTTAACAAAGAAAGCTAGATATACAAAATCTGGATCACGTTGGTTCCTATATTGCACCCCTCTCACTTACATTCATCTTTCATTGCTTTACAAAATTCCTAATATATAATTAGATCCTTAATTGTGATTTACAGCAGGCAAGGTAGCGTAGGCCATTTAATGGTCAGCCTGGCCCTATTGTAACTCTTCACCATGTGTTGGGTAAGCTAAGCTGTTACGTTCGTTAAAAGCTAAAAGAATTTTCTACTAATAAGCAACTTTGCACAGTAAATTCCGCTCTATATGGAATAGAAGGACAGAGTTATAAAGGAAATATGATCTCAAACGACAGATCGATATTTATTACGAGTTGTAAGTTGGACTTATTATAGTTGTTTTTTATCTAAGGCCATCAGGCAAGATATGTATGTGAAACTTCAGCTTTTTCCATTACTGCTTCTGCTAACAAAAATTCCATTAATACACACACGGACCCATAATCAAAGGGACAAGCGAGTCTGATTCGATCAACTCAAAAGTCAATAAATCAAAACATTTGTTACTTTAGATTTTTTAAATCAGTTTTTTACTAATTAACATATAAAATAACTTTTTTTTTTAATTTGGGGATTTCTGTATATAAGATCATGTTTTTCCAAATCAAAATAAACACAATATTTTAAGACAATTTTTCATAAAAATATGTTCATATATTTTTTATTCTTGTCTGTAAACTTTTATATGAAAAAATTATTGGAAAATATTTTAATAAATTATTTATTCTTATTTTATGCGCAGAATTTCAGGAAAGATATGAATAAAAATTTTTATGACACTCTTGTGCATATGTAGTAAGCAAGTGCGACCAATCACAACTCATGTGCAAGGAGTCCTCAAACTCTCCAGAAAAATACTTTAGCTCACCTATACGATGTGGATTAATAAAGCAATACAGTAAATGATTTCAGTACGTGCACTCTACACATTAATATCGTCAAACCCTTGGGACACATCCTTGGGAAGATCAGCAAATCTCAAAAGGAATTATATGAATACAACCTACTCTTCACTAAATTATTTTCATCGTTGGCTTTGTGACGATCTGATGTGTCAAATTGTCTGTATCCGTTAAAACCGATATTCTACCGAAATCTCGGGCATGACTGCAATTTTTTCTTCCACCCACAGAATTCTACAACACGTTCGACCCTACAGAATTGTAGTGTGGATAATAACCACAAACCGACCACTCGGCCAGTTCTCGTTATCGAGTAAATTCGATATCGAATATGTGTTTTGGATTGACGGCACTCGATAGCGTATGAGTGCTTGCTCGATGTTGAACGTAAAATGTCATATTTTAGTTCGAAAGCAAAATAGCTGACAAGTTTCATGATCTTAAAGAGGAAACATACAAAGGGTTCTTAGTCTCAGAAAGTCCCAAATTATTGCAAAAATAGTTAAATCAAGTAATTATTTTCGCTGCTCTTGCCTCTCGGCGTCATTGACGAAAGAGTTTCTGAGAACGACAAACACTAAAAATAGAAGATTGCAAGAAACTATTTAAAAAGTATTCTGGGAATGTGTTTTTTGCAGTGCATAGGCAAACAAATTCAATAGGAAAGTTATAAATGTTGACATTAACTGTTAAGAAAAAGGAATTTGTCCCTTTAAATAAACGCTGATTTGTTTAATTCAATTTGTTATATTTGTTTTATATTTCTTTCTTAGATTTCACTTTTTTCACCAATTTTTTATTCGAATTCTATATGTGGATTGTTTACTTATCTTCTTTCCAATATTTTGTTACACTTACGTCGATGTTATCAGAAACAACCCGCTGTGAATGCAACGAGCGACAAGCCCAAGTCGATGCGAAAGCTATCGAGTAGCATCAACTCAAAATGCGGTCGTATCGTTTTCGTCTGTCGTATCCAGTGCTTGCTCGATAACAAGAATCGTAAACCGGCTTCCAGCTAGCTGAATTCGAATTTTGAAAAAAATCAAAGGCAAAGAGTCAAAAATGACCCTCACAAAGGTACCACATCTCTTAGTATTTAGGTGTGACGAGCATATTCCTCGCATCTTCAAATGCCGATCAATGCGTTTAAAGTTCGCTTAGATTATCAAATGTAATCTTAAATTCTCATTTTTTGTTCTTATCAACATCATGTTATCCCTGAGTTAGGTGTTTCGTACTGTTATGATCGTAAAATTCGCCTCAGCTCATTTATTTGGCCATACAAAGAAAATTGGTGCTACGCTTTATTCAACGTTGGTCCAGGGAGCTCGGCGGCCCACATGTTACAAAACGATTGTATTTGCTCGTTGCCCTAAGGATTTTAGGTTAGAAGCCAAATTTCTCACCAAAAATGAATTTTTGCTTATATCCTTATCTTCCCTAGAAAAATGTAGGTTTGTCCCCAGTATTCCCTTTATCGTGGAGCTGTTTGACTCATAGTTTTTATGAAACGATATAAACTTCAATGTTCCAATCTGTCTTCCTAGGAACTCTCTTTTGTAGAAAATAGTGATCCTGTTGTAATTAACTTCCTCTTCTATTCCTATATGATACTTACAATTCAATCTCTTTTCCGGGCTCGTATACACCATTAAATTGTGTCTTATTAGTACGTGTAATCGATGTCATATTTATTTTAAATAATCTTTCAGTATCGTGCGTTACGACCCGAAAATATAGTAAATAATGTTGCTACGATTCCTTGCCAAAGTTTCGCGTGTTTACGTTAGTTTAGTGGCACACGCTCAATTTGATGTGTATCGGGTATAAACGTGCTTCTCTGTGCCAGATGTGCGCAGGTTTTTTCCCTCTTTTTCTCCCATATTTCTTATTTATGTATAGATTTTTTAGTTGTAAGGTTGGGTTCTTTGTTTTTAAAATTTAATTTTAATGCCATAATTTAAGGCTTTGTTTCAAAGCGCTCCTTTATTTGGTTGACACTATTTTCCACTTACGTCCTCTCTATGTATGAGCAAATAAATAAATAAATAAATGAAAATTCCCGCGGTTGGTAGATATGGCAAAGTTATTTCTAATCCAATAATCTGTTATGCTATTAGATATTAGGTTATATTACTTTTGCAGTACAGTTTATGTAGTTTAGGCTTTAAGGTACATGTCATACAGTGTTACACTTACATAACTAGTTTCGCTTAACGTATTGTTTTGTTTCGTACGTAAGGTGTACCTTAAAAGAGAACAGAAATAAACAGTCAAGTGGTGTTAAAAGATTCATCGTAAACATCGTAAGTATATTTTTCTCCCCCGTTATGCTGACGCTACACTCGTCGTTCTTCTCGTGGCCTCTGGGGCAGTGGTTGTCGCACAAGCTGAAATAGAAGTGTGAAATTAAGCTCACGTATGAATGTTAACCGCATCGTCACGCATTAAGATAGTCACGAAAACTTTGCTATTCAAAGAACAGTCCAGATGAGAATATTATGTTCCTATTTGGTTTTTTTTTTCGAGACAGGGGCCGCTTCAGCGTATCTCCAGTCATTCGTAACTTAGGATATGAATGCAAATGCAAATTTAAGGCTTCTCGGACACCAAATAATAGTTAAATAGAATACAAATGTGTTTTTTTCATACCCGCTACTAAACGATGAAGGCATATTCATTTTCTCTAAACGTTTGCAACACCCAGAAGGTGACACTTCATACTATTCATACCTTTGATCAGCATCTTATTCTAAATCTGTCCCTCCGTCTGTTCGTCTGTCCGTAGCAAACGTTCTCCTGGCCGAAAAAAAGAGGCTACCGGCTTCATATTTGGCAGAAATATTGAAAGTTCTTGCATAACATTTGGTATTGAAAATGAGCAAAAAAGAACACGGCCGCAGTATAAATTAAGCCGAGAACACCTCTCCTTTCAAAAATTGAAAATTCAGTTTTTTTTCTCAATACTTATATCTTACAACAAATCCTCGTCATAATAATGTCCAAAAATATTCCACCGGTGGTCACAGAGGACCTGTACAAGAAAAGAAAAAATCGGCGTTTTTTTTTTTAAGATAAAAGTGATAGGTAGTAAAAGATTCGGCTATAGCTGGATGTAATTTTCTTACATGTTTTAAAGATATGTAGAGCATATTTTAGAAAAAAATTTGAAGGAAACAAAAGAGAGAGGTAAACTAATATGCATAGAATTTGCTGGCATGTGTGCAGTTAGTGGCATTGTTCCAAAAGGAAACATTCATATATATGTACATATTACAATAGTAAAAATATTATGATGTGCTCAAGTAATACATGAAAAATCTAAAAACCAGAATAACATATAAAAAAAAAACGAAACAAAACAAAAAACTGGTAACAATCATAACACTGGAGAATACCAGACAAGGAGCAGGAACTGGATGGCAATCATAACAGTTGGAGTTAAGGAGAATTTCGGCAGCAGGCAATTTGCCAGGCAAGCAGTGTGAGTAACACCGCGCAACCCTTATAAATCACATACTTGGAAATAGTGAATGAAATAGCGGCCGAATAGTGTGAAAACTTGCTGCTGCCATCGTCGTTATTCAATGCGTCTGCAATATCAAAAGGCATCGGTAACGCCGTCGTAAAACGATTAGATTCAGTTACAATAGAAAAGCGACTCTGAGTTGTGCAAAATAAATGAAAAAAAAAAAACATTTTTTTTTTTATTTTGTTTTTTTTTTTTCTTCAACGAAATGAATATTAAACATAAATTTCCTTTTAAGGTACACACTAAGCGTACATAAATGAAAATAGAAAAAGAAGAAACCAAAGTTCCACAATACATTGGGAAAAATGAAATTCCACTTGAATGATTCGTAAATGTAACTATAGGGAAAAAAAAGTTTCGTCAATATAATTACTGGGGTAAGGGTGACACGTTTTATTATGATAGGGAACTTTTATGGATACACTTTATGATTGTTGTTAAATTATATATATATGTGTGAATATATGCGTGCCGACGTACTCTTATGCATACGCACACATACGTTCAATTTGCAATACTATGTAATCAGTTATAATCATTTATGACATGAATACAATAGATATCAACGAAAGCAATGAAAAAATGTGCCAGGGTACGATAACAGATAAAATACATTTCTCCTTTGCTTATACCAATCATACTAACTAAAGTTTGCTGGTTAATGAAGTTACGATTCTTTTATACAGAATATATGATCTAAACTAAATGAACCATACGAACGTAAGCGTAAGAAGCGGTATTAGTTGGTGAACTCGTGCTTTGATATTTCGTTTTATGGATTCTCCCATGAGATTAATACGTTTCTAACCGTTCTTCTAAGGTTACAAGCACATAGTCATTTATCTGGCGGTGAAGAGATAATTGCCTCTTACGTTCTTTCTGCAGCTGAGTGAATCACGGTAACGTTTCGATCAATTAAAAAACATTTTATGAATTTAAGTAAGAGACAATGGCGTTTTGTTGTAAGTTGAACTTGAGTTAAATACTCCATGCATAACGCACGGTTTTGCCTTTCAAACCTAATTCATTTTGCCTAACGTTTTAGCCTTGTCTTCCAAGGAGCTAATCGGTTCTATAATTAAACTTTTATGCTTACATTTCCCTTATCTAAATGTCCAAAGGTATAAGTTGTGTTATTTTATTCTCTATGACAGGTCAATAAAACCTATAAGTTAGACCTAAATGGAAACTGATATATTCGCCATTTTTACACACTCATCAATGGAAAAATAAAACAGAAAAGCTTTTCACAAATAGTCCAACGCATTATTGGCGTCGAAGGTGATAAAAATCCCAATAACAATTAATTGCCTGCACTAAGAGCAGCCGTAAATATCGATTACAGAAATATAATAAATAATAAAGGTAAAATGAAACGAACAAAAACAGTATAGTGGGCCATGGCCCATCACAATTATTCAAATAAGGCGTTGTATGGGAAATGATCGAAAAAGTGCTCTAACCTGAAGCATTTTCAATAACATTCGTCGTTGGGCTAAAACGCGATAATGTATCGAATTTCATCGAAATTCTTCAAAAAGTGCGTTCTGTAGGTTGAACACAAGAAATCAATATGGACAGACAGACAGAGAAGCTTAAATCGATCCTGACTCGATCGATATAATAAAAGCCTTTCTAGATGCTGCATACTTGCGCACATACCTAATACCCTTACCAAACCCTTATAACACAAGTGGTTAAGGACATGTATTAGAAATATAACTTTAGGCCCTTCAGGAATAGATTTCAAAAATAAATGTTGCTAGCTTTTAGTTGCAAAATATGAATATTTACTTTTCAATATTATTGCCATTGTTGTTTAGTTGTTATTTTCCGAACCCTGTTTTTATGCTGCTTGTTTTTTCCTCCTTGCATAATATTATGCATTCACAAACGAACAAACAGTAAGAGAAAACCATAAACGAATAAAAATCCGAACCACAATTCTCTAAAGCAGAGAGTTCCAAACTTTTCTATTGCATAGACGATGGGAGAAGCCTTGCACATAACTGTTTATAAATGAGGTTTTAAACGATTTTTAATAAAACTGTGGTAAATAGAGTTTTGCATAAAGTCTTGTTGAAAAATTGTCAAATGTTATTTCGAACAAATGTTCCTTCATTGAATGACATGGAGAAACCACACATGTAAAAGGAAGACTTTAAACAACCTCTCTCGCGTAGCCATCATCTTAGGAACACATATAAAAATTGCAAACTCTCTGTCACTGTCAATGGATTAATTGGAAGAAATTTTTCATTGAACCAACCAAATGGGTGAAATGCACGGCATCGTAGACCTTTAAAGCATAGGTTATAATATTTTCAACTTGAAGGCTTTTGCATGATTGGCAATTTTAAGCGTCTTTTCGACCACGTAGCGTCTATTATCCAAGTTTATATGTATATGCAAGAGACTTAGAAATGTAGTTGCAGTTCCATCTTAGTCCCTTGCGACACGCGGGAGGAATCAATAGCGCTATAAAACTACGTAGATTTTAAATTCCTATCCATTGATTTGGAAAAATGACTGAAAATGTTTGTCTTAATATTACCATGTCTCCAGTGCGCAGTACTAGGTCTTATTTCATGGATATAAAAAAAATTATTTGCAAAAAATTGGTTTAAAAAAGGATTTCCACTATGTTCTCATAACAATTAATTATGAAAAGTGCTTGCTTACCTTGCGCTGGCATTGTTGTGCACTGTTTGAGAACTCTTGCATTACGCACACTCACACAAATGTACTTGCACTTGTACTCATACATAAGTAAACACAATTCATACTCACTCACATACAATTATAATACACTCCATTATGTGCTCCATTCCAACAACAACTTGTACAACATTGAAAACTTTTTCCTGCTTTTGTATGATCTTATTTGTGTCCAAGTATATGTTTATATGTATGTTTGTATGTATATATGTATGTATGTATATATATGTATTGAAATTGTGAAAATCAGGATTCAGGATACCGCAAAATCGTGGTTGTGTGCTGGTGGTGGATTTTTGGTATTTGCAATCGTGTTTGTGTAGTCATGTCTGCTATATGCGCTATTATGTGAAATAGTTGTGATGCTGCCGTTGCTATTGTTACTGGGCTGCTAATGTTGTTGCGTCTTCCTAAAGTCTACAACGTTTTTATTGTTGTTTGCACTATTTTGCAACAAATAATATTAAGTGCGATTAAACAAATCAACTTTCCATTTAATGGTTTTGGTTACTTTTGGATTTCGAGTCATAGAAAAACGTTAATAACAAGTATTAAAGCTACCGGTATTAGTTGATGGCTTATATATAAGCTGTAGAAATGGATGTGTTCGTAAATCGTAATGAATGTGCATATTAAACTGTGTGCAGTTTATTGTAAATAAAAAACAGCAAAATAATAAAAATCATAAACACTATTAAGCTGATATTGATGTTATGAGTTAAGCTCGTGGCCCGTAACACCTTTAAAGGCCTTTTTCTATTAATTACTAAATAAGTGTTACAGTTGACTAACCCATACTACGCTAAATACAAAAGGTGCTTAAAATTTTAAATCAAATCTGGTGATTTTCTTAAACAATAACTTCATTACCAGTCAGTATATTGTTTATATTATAGTCAATTTTTTACATACGTATTATATACATATATATATATAAATGTTTTTTGTATGCCTGACGTCATCTGTATGCCATAAAAAGCAACTTGCAATATTCAGCTAATGTTGCTTTGTAGCACTAGATGGCCGCACTATGTAACGACATATGTCAGAAATCTTCATTGGGGGTTGTTTCGTGTGCGTACTAAGTGCAACTTTGCATATTTTAAGGGTTGTCCATGTTAAACTTTTGTTTACTGGTCGCGGTGGTAGGCAAGTGAAAGTAAATAACAATTGACATACGCTTACGTTGCTCGACTGATGCCTCAGATCACTTCATTATGTGTTATTATAATTCATAGTACAGAAGTGCTATAAGCTCATTTCTTTGTATAAGCAATTTTTGAAAATCGATCACATTTTATGAAAAGGTAATAATGCACTTAATGATTTAAAAAGAAGCAGAATACAATTTTCTGCCTTTTGCAGAAGGCGAAGATATATTTGCAAGCGACTTCAAGCACTTGGAAATAATCATCAATGAATCTATCAAATTTTTCATTAGCCTATGGTTCTCTGCGCCATTAGCTTTCCCTTGGCTTATGGTATTAGCTATCATTCGATATATACATTCATATGATTCGCTTCATCCCTTCCATTATCTATTTCGTAGGTATATTTATCCGAGTTTCTGTCCCTTAATATTGTTGTCCTTGCATACCATGCATATCTCCAATCATGCTTCAAGTTATCTCTACATCTGTTGCCTTGACTTATGTGCTTCATAACATCATCTTCTCCGGTATCCTCATTCCATCTGCGGACGTCAACTTTCACGCTGCTTCAACTATGTAATATATTTTCTAAAAATATAAAAAAAATATTCAAAAGTGTATGGTGAAGTTTGATAATATTTCTTCTAAAACAGCTAAATGCATGTGACATACTTGGCTAGTGGCGTATATGGTTAAGAGGTAATACTAGCAAGACGAAGAGCACCTTAGCCCTTTATACTCGACAACAGGTGATTTGTTGACAGGAAACCTAAGAACAACATGTAATGATTACAAAAACCTTAATCAAAAATGGAAATGAAACTTAACTTATTTCTACGTCTTCCATTCTTTACATGAAAAGCGCTAAAGTCCGCTGAATGAATGAGTTTCCAAAAATAACTACAAAGTTCGACGATTTTTGCACGTGGAAAAACGGATTGTTCCGTCACTTGTTTACACCAATTAAAACACGTACTATTTACAATGAAAACCAAGTAAAAAAGATACAGTCAGAGAAATCCGACCATTAAGTACCTTATACCAGTTTGCCTAATAGTTTCATTCATTTATTTTCGTGAGAAAATACAAAAAATTTCAATTTGCTTCTACGCAAAGGTATACTTTTCGTTTAGAGTCCTTGGACGGAAGGGGGTGCAAAAAAATTGAACTGACAAGGAGAAAATTTACCACAGAATTGTTATTTTTGCAGAGATCTTATTACTTCTCTCGTATTTCCGTCAGAAAGTGCTAAACATTCGACTTTGTTGTTGTGCAGTTTTCACCATAAAACACTAAAAATTATAGTCGTTTCGTATATAAAGACCTAGGCGAGCCTAGGCATTCAGAAACTTGACTCATCTGATCCAAAGTTTCCACGTCAGTTGAATATGCTGAATACTTTGCTCTTTTTGTGGGAAAACTGGCAAATTTTCTCCAAGAAACAACTTTTCCGCAATTGGTCCTTTTATGAGGGACCATCGTGAAAATGGAATACAATTCATTTCCAGTTGGGCTCGTGCTTGAGCCAAGAACACGTCAGTGCACCAAATTTCATCAAAGTATCTTAAGAATTACAACCCGTAACTGTAATAGAAGAAAATACGGACAGTCATCAGAAGGGCTGATAGACACACCCGTTTAAATCGATTAAGAAAATGATTCTGAACTGATGAATATAGCAGAGAGTGGGTCTGTCTCACGTCACCTTTTGTGTTGCATACATCCCCACTAACTATACGGATCTTTATCGCGCATAGCGTAGAGTTTAATAGTAGATTAAAATGATGACCTATTAGTTGGCACGTTTGTACTTTATTATTGCAATTATCAGCGGGTGTTTGGTGCAATTCAATTTCATTTTCGTTTAGGAAAAGCTTTCCTCTTCAAATTAAGAAAAACTTATAATAATAAAATTTATTTTAATTTGCAGTTGACATGGATCACTCAAATTTGCCATTTGGTTTTGCTTTACCGGGTCATCCGCCCATACCACCTACAGCCAATATGTTGACAGGTGGTCATCCTACGCCAACTCCAAGTCCTCCACAAAGTGTTCCGGGCCGTCGAACACCTTTAGGCTCGGTGGGATTAGGCGGTTTTTATGCTCAAGGCTTGGGAATGTTACAACAGGGTTTACCACCTGGTGATGAAAATAAGCCGGAAGCGGCTTTACTAGATAAGCCGGGTACAGGGAATCTAATGCTGCCTCCCAATATGAGCAATAGCTTAGATGGAAGCGGAGGCAATATCGGTCACAGTGCAGGTCCCCCAACGCTTGGAATTGGCAGAGGAGAGACGAGCCCTCAAACGCTTGGAACTGTTAGAGGAGAAGCGGGCGGTGGTAAACAGAAAAATCGTCAAGGGAAGACTGTACGTTTGAATATAAATGCCAGGTAAAGAAGGAAAGTCAGTCTATTAAAAGGAAAATGAAGAAAAGAGGAGAAAATTTGTTTATTTTATTTCCATTTTTTTTTTGTTTGTTTTTTTTTGCTTAAATTGTTCAGAGAACGTAGACGAATGCACGATTTGAACGATGCCTTAGATGAATTACGTAACGTTATACCATATGCTCATTCACCATCGGTAAGGAAATTATCTAAAATAGCAACTTTGCTGTTAGCCAAAAACTATATACTTATGCAGCAGAATGCAATTGAAGAACTAAGAAGGTTAGTGACCTCCTCCCTATATAAGAATGACAGATAGGTGGAAATAGTTGATGAAATTTTTTACTTTAGACTTTTAGCTTATATACAAAGCACTACGGGCGCAGCTCCATTGGACTTGGCTTCATTTCCAGCGGCCGCCAAATTGCAAGCTTTACTCCAAGGAGCTGCCAATGAACAAGCTCAACCAGGAAACAGTTAAAGATGTTCTTCTTCTCTTTAGAAAATTCTTGCGTGCAAAAGTTTTTTAACTTTTAAGTCAAGAAGACTAAGGAGTAAAATGGGGAAAATGAAAGTACCTACGTACCTAGGTACATATATATATATATATGTCTTGTGAATTATTAATCGTTTGCCAAAAATCTAGATAAGTCAACGTCGATACTAGTCATGAAAGTACATTTTGCATATATTTGTAAGTTATTTTAACATTTTTGAATGTAAGTGATAATTATTTTAAATATTTATAGATGTATTTCTTTTTTTAAAAAGTCTTATAATTAAGTTGATTGTATTCATAGCTATTGTAATTTAAAACCTTAGAAATCTAATTACTTATCGAAGCAATAAATATTTCAACAAAACGCATATTACACTCGTTAAAAGTACTTTATATTCGTCTTGAAACGAATCTTGCCTACCCAGCACCTAGTGCAGTTGTTTGCTAAGTGTCCTTGCTGAGTAACCCGATCGCAACCAAATGTCAGATTTATGCTTGTGTTGATATATTTTTCAAAATTTTTTCAAAATTTTTCCAAATTTTTTTCACCATTCTCCTAGAAATCCCATTTCCTATCCGATATAGACTTGTGTCTTTAAAGCTAAGGTTTGATTTTTATCTCTACTTTGCAGCCTCATGACTGCGATGTAATTAAATCGCTTCGCGGTTTTGGTTTTAGAAAGTTAGATAAGATTTTTCATAGGGCGCGTGATGACGACTGCTGTTTATTGAAAGGAACTCTGTATCTACTCTCGTTATTAACTTTGGATTATTACTGAGTATACGGTAAGATTTTTTTGCAGATTGCTTTCATACTTAAGATCGATTTTAATATAAATTTTGGGTTTTTTTTTTTTTTTTTAAAGACCAATCAGTCAGGGGAGTAGCCCCTATTCTTAACGACTGAACAATCACCATAGCTCTACCGAACTCGGATTTGAACCCTCCAATACTGGCTTGCTAGTCGCAGTTCTTACCTACTCAACAATTCTCTTGCGGACAACTGCTCTTAATAAAGAGATACCGGGGTGCAAACGTGCATGTAAGCGATTTCGAATCTTGCCCTTTTGTACGAGAACCAGAATGCGAGATTTTAGAACGTTAGAAACGAATTTTGCTCCCTGTCGCACAAACGGTTTTGGGTGTGCTTTCGCAAAAGATCTTTGCACTGATCAAAAACGTGTGCCATATAAGTGGTCATATGATACATACATACACATGTGTCTGTTTGATACACAAATGTCTGGTTAGTATGCATGTACTTGAAACAAAGAGGGGGGGAGGAAGGCATGCTGTGGAAGATATATAGTAAAATCATAAGTGCCAGTTTGTAAGGTATATGCTGTCAATTGTCCATTTGCTTCAGTAAATACCATATGCACGCAGATACCTAATATAGGCACGCAAATGTCAGGCTCTGTTTACTAAGCAAACACTACTGCTTTTTTGTGTGAAACTTATTTTACTTAATTTTTTAAGTCAATAGATTAAATTACCCGCAAAATATATATATAGGTATTTAGGTGAATATTATGTATTAAATAAATATTTTATTGCTTTGTTGACAAAATCTCCCATGAGACTTGGTAACAAATCAGATAAGAAAAAGATTAGAAACCTGATTGCATAGTGCAGATTTTCATAGGAAACGTGCTTAGGTGTGAAAAGGTTATAAGCCTTTCTTGGGTCCCAATCAACAAAAAACCAAAAATACGATTAAATTATTATCAAGTAAGACAGAAAATTTGGCTTTTCAAAAGCCACTCTTAAAGAAAGCAATTAATTGCGTTTTTTCGGTGATAACAACGAACAACAATAAGCAAGTTTCGATCCGAGGCGAACGTAATTTCCTCTCCTATCTTAAAATTAAGAAAAAAAAAACAAGCTTATCACATAATAATAAAAATGAAAGAGCAAACCCTAACAAAAACAAACTAAAGTGTTATAATCAGGCGAGACCGTTCATTAAATACTCTACACTGCTCTGTTTCCCCAAAACTCAAAATTATGCACATTACAATGGTCTACACTATCCTTCAGTTATTGATACGAAGTCCTTTTAATAAAAGGCGTTATATAGGAAGTGGCCGAAAAGTGGCCGATCCGAACTATTTTCAATAGCGTCCGTTCTTGGACGCATCAGCATAACAAATTTGTGTAGATTGGACACAAGAAAACGAGACGGACAGATGCACGGACAGGAAAGCAAACTGTATAAAATGTGGGTCTGTCTCAAGTCCCGCACCAAAATAAGTGATGTGGGATCTAATTGTTAGGAGTTATATAAAATCATTAAAAGAAATTTATTAAAAATGATATTTTGAAAAAGTATTACAAAGGAAGGAGAAGGATATGTGTGCAGAAAGTGTGTAAGATTTGAATGAATAATATTTTTTGCCAAGTAACTTATTATACCTCAGCTATTAGTGTCATCAATGTCAAACATTAGATCTTGTTTCTGTACAACTGAAATCGTTTCCTTTTCACCAAAATCCTTAACATTATAAGAAGGGGTTTGAAAAATAAATCAATTTTCGACTAATTAACGGCTATAGGGGGGAATTAAGACAAGTACGAAAATATTCAATCGTGACCGAATCTTTTGTAACCACCACAGTTATCCTAAAAATACTAAAAAAATTTGGGGAGAATGCCTCTGCAAAACTGGACAGACACAGCTGGTCTTTTTCTATTTTCAGAATAAATCGTGGTTGTGTTGCGGTTTATGAGTAACGAGCAAAAAAACAAACTTGAAAAGTTTAGTTCACTTCCAAATTCTTTCGCAAATTCCTGGCCAATATTTTTATTTTCGCAAACGGGAGAATGTTTACCACAGATGGACAGACTAACAGACGGACATGCTTAGGTGCATTCCAAAGTTGAAACTAGCTGAGAATCTTTATACTTTTTGAAGCTTATACTCGTATGTACCATTTGTGTACTTATATATATCTTCTTATATATATCTTCACATAGATATAAACGTCTTATTAATATGTTAATATTTATATTCTTATTAATACGATTTTTGTACACTACCCTATGGAACAACCGCATTAGCTTCTCATATGTCTGATCTTTCGCTGTGTGCTTTAACACAGAAGGGACGCTTTTGTAGATAAAAACGAAAGGAGTGCAAAGATTCTTTTTCAATTTCAAAACTAGTAATTATCTTAGCCGTTCCTTACACCCTTAACGATTTGATGATAATATTCAGGAGAAGCGTGCATATGGCGATTGGTTGCAGTCTTCGCTGCAAGAGTTTTTCAAAGGTTTTTGGAAAAGTGGATAAAAGACGTGATTTTCTGGTTTATTATCTCTGACCATTATATCAGTGCGTTTGCATTGATCAAAGTCAATAATATGACACTCTTTTTGCCGGTCGTAACTCGGTGGGTTTTCATTATCTTTAAAAGAATATTTCACCCGCTACTTCCTCAAGCGATATTTGTTTAGTGAGTAATTCCGTTTGGCATGAAGGCGCAAAACACATTGAAAACTCCTTTTCACCTTCGGGATTATTGAAAGAAGAAGAGTGCATGATAGATTCTCTAAGGCACGCGTTTTGCTATGGTCTCATTTACATCATATGCCATTTCAGTCTTTTATCGGTACGTTTCTCTTTATTGGTCTCACAATATGATTTTAACTCAATCGAGAAAATAAAAAGCAAGTCTATCTAAAATCCTTCTGTGCGCTACATACATTCGCACAAATGTAATGTATCGCGTGCCACAAGCGATGTAATGTCATAAAAAATATAACTCACTAGTTAAGGGAAGCTTGGTGAGGAATCAAGATATTTGAGCATAAGTCGATTAATGCTTTCGAAGGCTTAATGTACGTTCACCCTGCATAAAATAAAGAATAATCGCACTTGATATATTATGTGATGTAATAATCATTATTTATTGGAAATATTTCTCACTTTAATCGAAACTGATAACAGTCGTAAAAAGCTTCAGCCCAAGACGTATTAATGTGTTTGTTTGCGTTTGGCTCTTTTGCTTTAATTCAAAATTTTTTCCATGTTTTTTCACAAATAATCAAAACAACAGCACTTAGTGCGTACCCGCGTGAATATATTCGTAAATATTTTCTTAATTTTTTTATTGTTTTAATTTTAAATTTTCTACTTAATTTATTACATAATGGAAATATTTTGTGAATTGTTAGCATTTGAGCAGCGCATAGTGGATCGTAGATTATTATTCGCGACGTAAACAGCTACGTTCCTAATAATGCACCACCTGGCGTCAAATAGTCTCAAATACGAATGGCGATGGAGCTGAATTCTCTTGTAGGAGACTCTAAGAGAAGAGTCTAAATTTCGCTAATTTCGTTAGCTGCGCGCGAAAGTTACAACGAACATGACGTTCCCGTTGCAATTGTGTACATAAACTGTTCAAGTGCGTTATTTGGCGTCTATTATGATAGTTATGAGAAAGCAACGTAGGTTTTTCTTGACACAATTTCGATGCTTAAGCACCGGTTGATACCCGTTTGAATGTTTTGTAATTTCAGTTTTATGGCGAAACTGCCTGGCAAAGAGATAAAAGAATCTTCGTGAGATTTTTAGAATTCTTATGACTTCCGCCACCTTCTTTGAATCGGAGCAGTAAACCGTGTCCGGCGTTGGCAAATGCTCGCCTACCATACGGTGTCTGATCCTGCAGATGGCCTCATGTTCCCATAGAATATGATGGCACGTCTTACTCGTCGTCACACTGCGAAAGGATAAAATGAGTTTACGCAAGTTTTTACATCATAATTATTTACAATTTTTAAATTTTTTCGTTTTAGTTCTTCTTGGCCTGTACGAGTACACTCGTCAATGACAGCTAACTGGTTAGACCTTATCTATTAGTAAAATATTTTTTATCGAAAATTTGGGTTTTTCACTCAATTGCACAAAACTCTAATTTTTCAAACAGACCTACGTACTTCTCTTCAAGACTGAACCAATTCAAGCATGGGCCGGAGGACGCTTTCGGAAAGCCTGCTCCTGGACGAGCTGTTACAGTGGCCTGTTCTCTCAAATCTGTAAGTCCTTCTATCTTACCTTGTTTTACTAACCCTTCTCTGCTTTCATTTCTTGCACATTTCGCCCGTGTCAATTGTTTGCCATCTTATCGATGTGACAGTGGCTAGTCTATAAGTCTATAAGTCCTTCTATCTGACCGCTCCTTGTTTCATCAAGTCTTCTTCAGTTTCCTTCTCACATATTTCGTTGTCATTATTTGTTTGTCATCTCATCCATGTTACATTGGCCCGTTCCCTCAAGTCTGTTAAGTCTCAAGTCCTTTTATCTGACCGCTTCTTGCTTTATCAAGTCTTTCCTAGTTTCCTTCTTGCACGTTTCGTCATTGTCATTTGTTTGCCATCTCACTTTGCCCCTTCTTTCTTCTGATGATCCATTTCTGCACTACGAACCTTACAAAACTGTCAAAATTGTGTTAAAATACTCGCGAAGAAAAAAACTCTTAACTTTTGTTATATTCAACACGGATGGTGGGTATTCAAGATTTTGCCCAAGATGAACAAGAAGAATATCTCAGCTTTTATTTTTATTAGGAAGCAATTAGAAATAGAGAAATAAGTAAAAGAAACCGCTGGAACATTTCCCATATTACCTAATATTAAGTTCTTCCCGAAATTTAATAATGAAATTGTGATAAAAAAATAAAAAATAAATGCAAATACAATTAAACCACAAATGTACAGTGCATATCCAAGAAGATGATGTGTTTGCGGTTTTAATTAAAATCTTCTAGATTTAATTATTGTTCATTACTAGTCCCGCACAACTGAATGAACAACAAGTTTCAGATTTGTAGCCGCTCACAGGTATTAAAATTGGATTTAAAGAGAAGAGGAACACAGAAGGCAGAGTAATCTGAAAACCTGGTCTCATTTTCATAAACAAATCAATTCAAGTAATCTCTTATATAAAAAAAAAAAAAAAAGAAAAAGAAAACGAACCACAGCATGTACACAAGTGAGTGAACGAACGATTCGCTTAAAACAAGCCCTCAAGCCCTGTCAACTACAATAATTGTTTCTTTTTTATTTTATGACGTCACAAGCTTGATTACAGCTAGTGATGCTGTTATCGCTCAATTGTCAATTGTCTCTTACGCTACTATTGAAAGTTAATTTTTTTCTTTTTTTTTTCATTATTGACAGTCTTATGAAGATAAGATTTTGCTACAATTACCAGCAACAACTTGGGGAGAGCGATGAAAGAGAAATGAATCGAGCATTAAGTGCAGCTTTATAAAAAGATAACGTTCGTCGCGCTTTGAAACCATTCATTGACTAGAATTTAAAGTAAAATCAAACGATAGAAAAATATATTTAAAAAATAATAAAACTTTTAAAAATAACTAAAATAAATATAATAAGAATAAGCCTTAAACTATTTGCGGAAGTTTGAGAAAAATTTCTCTAATAAACCATTTTTTAAACGATCAAAAATAATTAAGAAAGTGTTAACAAAAGGTGTTAAAAAAAAAAAAGAAACTATTTCGAAATTTATCTGAGATCTGTTGCGGTTTGATGTAAAAGCCAGACGAAGTAACATTAATTGAAGCCTTATTTAATATTAAATAAGTAAAACACGCGATGACCACCTCAATAACGAGTCTCCTGCAAGCCCTACATATAATACCGACATCGTCTATTAAACAGAAAACTTCGCAATCAGTGACAACAACAAACAAATCTAATGTGGGCCTCACAGCGACCTCATTACCGGAAATTTGTCTTAAAACCGTTGCTCAGCACGATGACTACTCCGATTGTTGGATTGTTGTTTACGATCGCGTATACGATGTAACAAACTTCTTGCAGGATCACCCGGGCGGTTCGGATATAATAATGGATTACGCAGGCCGTGATGCCACTTTAGCATTTCATGGTACCGGGCATTCGGCCGATGCTATCGAACAAATGCGTGAATATTTAATTGGAGAACTTCCCTCACAGGAACGCATCTTTCGTACCAAAAACACTCAGGTATTATTGAAAGGAATACCTGAGTAAAAAAAATACTGAATATAAGAATTTGCTAAAGTATTTTTTATTTCCTAATCTTTTTATTTTTTTTTTCAATTTCCTGATTCTAGGCTAACTAACCTTGAATTGTTATTTTCCGTGAAATTGTTTTCCGTTTTAGTATTTTATGTGTGCCGATGTGCTAGTTGGAATTTTGATATTCTCATTAATTAATATTGCATGTAGAATATCTGCTCATGAGTATATATATATATATATATATATATATGTGTATATATGAATATTATTTAAAAATAATTTATTTTTACTATGGTTACTGAACTGTACTTACACTCGTATAGTATAACGAAAAATAGTTTTAAGATTAAGATTAAATTTTATTATTTAGAAAGAAAATCTTTTTTTTTTATTTCATTGCATATAGGAGCCGTTTGTTTTGCAGGTGAGCTAAGTTGATTCTCTGACAAAAAAAAAAAAAAAAAAACTTTTACATTTGCTTCGCATTTGGAAACAACTTGTGAGTTTTAAAGGGAAAATGCAATATGTCAAGCTTTGTAGACGAAGACTGGCTTCTTCTGAATCACTTACAGAGGACTGATCACTGATCACTATGGAAGTAGTTTTTAAAATTGTTCTCAAAACAACCAACATGACATCACATACTCCGTGTTACGACTTATACTTGTTCGTTGAAAAAATGTCAGCTACGCTATAAGCAACGAGCTTTTACTTGGATCCCTATTTCTACTAAATAGGATTTATTGTTGGTCAACGAAGCCGTTAAACACGCACCCCTAATATTAAAATGCTGCATATATTGTTACGTGTGAAGATAACCTGAAAGAACGTCGTTTAGAACAGTATTTCGATGGCACCTTTCTTTCAAAAGCAATTTTAACATTTTACGTAAATCGTGACACGAGCTGATCGTTTCGAAGTTCTCTTCTCGAAAAAAGTGTGTAATCTATAAGTTCCGCCCATTGTTTACATATCCAAATCTTATTGACTCGCACCCGTATACGAAACTATAGGATTGATTTCAAAGCCACAAGCAACCTTGTAACTTGTAATCAGATAATTTGCAAAAATGATTGATCGGCATACCATTGTTTGACGAAATGGCAAATTTTAGCAAAAGTCCATAGACATCCGGAAAAAAAATGACATCGTAAAGTTAAGAGAAGATCAGATAACTTATAGGAATATATAAATTTGTTGTAGTCATTTCTCATAGATTTGTGTAAATACATTTCTAAAATAAATGCATTTAAGCTACTTTTGAAATGAGCGGCTCGTATGCAGTGGAATGAAAATTATTCAAGTGTTCCGTGACGATATATTCCAGGGAAACTTTAATCTTGCCGACCTTAGCGTTCTGTTCAGTGTCGATTTACATAACAGCCATTGATATTGTCAAAGTTCTTAATATATCAATAAATTATCCAATGAGGCAGATAAAATCTCTACTTGGAACGAAATCATTAGTTGATTTAGCTATTAATTTATTGCTTGCTTGTATAAAAATGTCCCTCGTAGAAGAGTTACATATCCCCAAGCGAATGACGGGTTTTGCTTTACAAAATTTTAAGGTTGGATGATTGGTGTATGTGCGGAAATAGTTGTTCTACATTGCATTTTTTTACACTCTACACTACTTGTGGTACAGCGCATGTTAGGTTTGTGCGGACGTACATAATATCCAGAAGAATTTCCAACTTTTATTATATCGATGGATTCGAAATCATTTTCTGAATCGATCTAAGCTTATCTGTTCGTTAGATGTCCACGGTCTAAGGAGTAGGCTTAGGCCTAGGCCGAGTTCCCTACCGTTACGAGCCGATTTTCATCATAAAATATTAAAAATTACTTACTATTCATGAGAAATCTTACATAGAGCGGAGCCCAAGAAATAGTCCCATATGGCTTTAAATTTGCTCCACTTAATGTTTATATCAAATTACTACCATGAACAAAACCTTAACAATTAGGCCTTTTTGTCATACGAAGATTTACATTCCGCGGGAATCTTTATACACGGCGGTACCCAAAAAATAGAACTACATGGTTTAGTTAATTCCATGTCAATGTGGTGAGGTTGATTTCTATGCCAATTTATTATTGTGAACTAATTTTTCCCATGAAATTTTAAAAATACTGTTTTACCATATGAAGAATCACTTGTCGTACGAGCGGTTATATGAAACGGAGCTGAAAAAGTTACCCCAGCCGAAAAGAAATTTTCGTATTAATTAGGAGTGTCGAAGTACTCTTACCCAGCGAGTTTTGTCGAAAAGTTTTGAAAAGTTGTAATTGGCGAATGGACAGAAAAACGCACCAATACGAAACATTTTCAATAACGTCAGTGTGCACTGAATTTCAACAAAATATCTAAAAAACTGCGGCCTGTATGTTGAGCCGCAAATTGGATCGTGTGATGTTTTGGGAGTCCTCCAATATGCGGGCTTTCATGAAAGATATGCCTTTACCTGAAAATGATGTGTAATTTTTTATGTATTATTATCAAAACAAGGTATAATTGTACTACGCGAAAAGATATAGGGTATCTAATGGTCGGCCTTACACGACTACAATGTTCTTACTTGTTCATATGTGAGTTTGTGTATGAGCTCACAAATAAAAAACCGCACCAAATCAGCAAAAATGACAATTTCTTGTCTGATCAGCAAGAAAAAAAGGGACTTGATGATGCTTCATTGATGTTGGACGTGTAGGACGACGAGTCGTACCGTTTATTAGGTACTCTACGAACGAGCACAGACACGAAATTCGGCGAAGCGTTCCAGAATGATCTTTCAAAAGATTGTAGCTCCTTTGTTATGGCTCGTGTATATCGACTCCTGAAATGAGCAACTTGCTAAAGTACTTTTAAACTGCAACTAGCCGCTCGGAAGACGGCCTTCTCATGGTTAAATTTTCCTGAAGAATAGTAAACATATTCCCATTTGATACGTTTAGGATGTCAGCGATCTCTTACAGCTTCACTTTTCGATTATCGAAAAAAGTTTCCAAAAATATTTTTTAAGGTTTCCTGGCGTAACCACCCATTCTTTGCCCACTGCGTGTAGTATTACTACGATCTTCTATATAAAAACGAAACCCTGAAAATTGTTGTTTCCGGGAAAGATGAGTTAAGGTAATGCTCAGTTTGAACGGTAATTTTTGCTATCAGAAAAGCAATGTTTAACGAAAGTTCGGATTTTGTTTTGTTTTGAAATGAACGATGAAGTGAGATTTGGTTTCAGAATTGAAATTTTTAAAAGCAAATATGGATTTTTTTGTTTAAATATCAACAGTTTTGTCCCGGAAGTTATTAACCATTTGGTTAGAATTCTCCCTCGCTTTATTTGAGAAAATGGTAGGAAGCTCATTGGCTCGTGTGTGTTAAACTCAAAACAAGATGAGAGATACGGTTATATTTATCTGCTTACTACGTAATAACTTCTTCCTACCTTAACGATAATTACTTATCATGCAGTTTTAGTTATACCGCATTAAAGAACGTTTATGATTTGATTAGTCGAAGTGGTGCCGTCTAGTAGTAAAATCTTTCCTTCGTATTGCAAATCGAATATTTTTAACTTAAGTCAAAAGTTCTTGCAAAAAAATATTATCTCATGGCTGTACCCAGTAAAAAAAAAGTGTAAAGAATTTTTGCGATAAATGTTTTTAAAATAATTTGACAAATTGAATCAGTACAAAGCTGCTCCAAAGATTCTTTATCTCTTGCTAAAAAAAAAAAAAAAACCTACTCATAGTTTTTTCAGAAGCTGATCGATGATTAAACCAAGTTTGCAAAAATGTTTTGTATTCCAGTATAATGTTTTTTTGTTCAGCGAAGGCCAACCAGCAAATTAAAGTTGAAAGCAAGTGAAATAAAATACGATTACGTGCAGAGATCAAAGTCCTATGATTGAAAGTTTAAAAAGAAGCAAATCAGACAAAAGGGATTGAAAGTGATTTCCATTGTTATGCTTGCGATATGAGCGAGACATTTGCATTTGTAAGTGATTTCACAAAATCCAACGGTATTTTAAAGCAGAGGTAGCCAACAGTGCGATCGACGATTCGTTGGGAAACGTCATGTTAAATTGCACAGCTCAGGAACATGAGCGTAGCACCCATTTTCTCACTTTTGCTTTAAAGGATTTTTTAAACAAACATTTGCAGGTCAAGCAACTAACAGTAGCTTTTAAGGACATGTTCCCTACAGTATTCATTTCCATTCCGCGCAAAAGAACCCATCTTTATGCCATAAATCTACGATTATTTCTAACAAAAATTCTGTTTTGAAAGTAAAAGAGAACAATAGTTACTATCACGTTCGTTACTATACCTATCGAAGGTATTTTATTGGCGAACGACTACGGTTTGATATTAACAAAGACAAAGAAAAGTTTTAAACGAAACTCTTCCGGCATTTCTCGCGGATGCTGTACTTTTCCTTTTCTTCTATTTCGCTTTAAATCAAAGGCTGTTGCTGCACGCATGACATTACATTACCAGTTTAATAGTTCATTGCAAGAGAACGAAAAGCTAGCACGACATCGTACAACACGTTGTTAACTAGTTAGGAATTTATTTAGATGTTCATGTTGCACTTCTGATAGAAGACAGCAAATAAAGTTTAATTAGATGGTAAGTCTTTGAGATTCGTCTTTGACTTACTTTGTTATATTCTTTCTGTGTTGAAAGTAGAACAACTAGAATAACTACAGTAATAATAATCTGTCTGGTTAAAAAAATATATATATATATGTATATATATATATATGTACTTTCTAGTGTTATCGTAGAATGGCGCACTGACATTACAATTAGCTTTTATAGCTTTAGTCAAGTGTTAAATGAAAATCATGATGATTTCTGTCTTTTCTGATGATAAGGAAAATAATGAACAATTTACGCACTTGTGCTGTTGTCCTCAAATGGAAGAAAAACATTACAATTAACAGAAGAGAGAACTTTTATTCTGCACAACTGAACATTTCTTGCTGTTAAACGTGTGTGAGAGAGAAGCTAAGCTCCTTCCCACACATATAACTAAGTTAAAACTCACAACATTGTAGTTATTTGTTCATTTATGTTTTAATAGACCCTTTGACAGGTGCTTGGAAGAATTAATTGGACTCAAACAAATGGTAGAACCAGTAATCGATTTTGCAACCGTCGAAACACGACTGTATCTAGCAGATAGACACACTGACAGCCGGTATCGATCCGAACTAAGAATGAACCGATACAAACATAACAAAGCTCGGCAATCGATTGCTTAATTAATGAATCATACGAAGCTTTAAGAATTAAAAGATCATTTAGATTCAACGGAGACAACACATGCCTACTAAGAAGAGTTGATCTAGTAGTATTAATAATCGTTTTATATTTTATGGTAACCTCGTTAAGATATATTTAGAAAGTAAATAAGTTAGCAGGCTTGCAGAATGTTGTCAAACATGAAATTAGTTAATAAATTTGCGCAGTAAAAATTCGAGTTTCTTACTAAAAATCGATTGCGAACAGTTACATCTTTATTACGGAATATTATTGTCCTACTTGTTTCAGCACTGACTATGTTTAAAAAAAATAGACATTAATAAATATATATGTATATTTAAAAAAGTTTTGTTGTTTGGATAATTTTAAGATCATTTCAGGATTACCTGATAATCTTCAAGGCCTTAAACGTGCCTAACAATGAAGCATCAAAAGTGACATTAAGCTCAACAAAAACTATCAGGTGGCACATGTGAGTAGCAAAGAGGAATATGCGTGCAAAACGACTACGCATACGTTGATGAAGTTCTGAAGTTCTACCAAAAGCAATTTTTGTATTCAAAACGCGTCGAAAGTGGTTTCAAAGTGCAGCCACAATATGGACTCAGCAGGATTATAATAAAATTGAATTTGACCCTAAATAAAAATATATATAAATTTTACGTTGACATACATATATAGATATTAGATAGATAGATTATAGAGAATTTTCTTTTCCATAAATGTAAATGTAAATGTTACTTCTTCAGCTTCGTGGTCTAGTAAAGCGGGATGGCGGTCTAATAAATTAAGAGCTACCATTTTATTGCAATCAGGAAATGCAGAATTACCTACAGCTCCTATGATCACCAATTTTTTATCATTTTGCAGCAATAATTTGCTAAAAAGAAAATTTTTCAAATAGTTTCTTTTCTATTTATGGGTCAAGAAAGCTGTAAGGACAAATACTTAACGTTCTCCGCCATATCCGGATATTGCCATGATAGATATGTTGTCACTTTTATATTATTTTACGGTACCGACTATTCTGGGGAGGTTGTTTACGTTTTGAAAATCTATTAAAACATTTATTTCGAATTTTTTCACAAAAAATACCTTCTAGCATAATAGTTTTTTCATAAATTAAAATTTGTGTGAATATTTGCAAAAAATACTGCTGCGTTTCAGATGCAGCTGCTGTTCGGAGTTCGAACTGCGCGATGCTGGAATTATGATTATTCAGATTTTATAAATAATGAATTTTTGTTTTTTTTTGGTTAATCAAGAAGATGCGGCCATGATCTGTTGTTGCGGATGCTCGGCCAGGTGAGATAATATATATAATACAATAATAATTCAGGCTTGATTAATCAACCAAGAAAAAATAGTTGCAAATTTTCCTGAAAACTTATTAAATATGTTCCTCATGTCGCTGTCAGTTGGAAAAGTTATATTTTCTTTTAATTCTTCTTGTTTTGATTTTTCTTTGTTTTGTTTGTTTGTCCTTTGCCATTTAACAGAATTCAATACCATTTAACAGAATTCAATAACAGCATTGAACAACAGCTTTACAGTACAGTTTGTAGTAACATGCCTTCACATATGCTACATATTTCGCTTCTTATTGTTCTCTCAATAAATGTTTTTGCATGTATCGAGAGTACGTATACCAACCGTATATTTGAAATTTTGAAAGATTCAAAATTATTATTATTCCATATTAACTTTAGCGAAAATTGTATGACACATATTTAATATAAAAAAACCTTTTTAACAAAAGAAAAAAGTGGAAAAATTTGTATTCGATTTTCGTTAGTGGTAGAAATTTGTATTCGACATCTGTTAGCGTGAGCTATTTGTTATACATAGTGAAGATAATTTTGATTCCCCACAGCCACTTTTTTTTAGTCACTGCGAAGCATTTACTCAATTCAGATGATCGATTTGAACGAAAATATTATTCTCATTATCTTTATTACGATTTAATTTAACTGAAAAAGTTTCGAAATGTTACTTTAACAGAATGGTCGACAACATTTCCATCTAACAGAATAGTCAAGGACCTTTTTATTACTTTAACAGGTGGCGGGCATTTCCATTTAACAAAATGGTTGAAGACATTTATTAAAAGCAACTCTGTGCTCTCTCCATTCTCAACATAGGGTACTTTTCTTTATAAACGATGTAAAACGAGTACCGAGAGAGTACTTTGCAAATTAACTCTCGTTCTATCGTCGAAAAAATGAATATTTAAAATAAAAATAGAGAAACAACAACAACATTCGCCAGTAAAAAGGAAACTTTCAATCACTTATGGACTTTTCAGTGACGAAGGAATCTTTATTTTTTCTAACGTTATTACACCAGATTGAAACTCTTTAGCAGTCAACAGTAATTAATTAGAGCTGAACGCTTTGATAGTCATTTAATACGTCCAAAAATATATACACCATTTTTACCTTTATTTTTTCTAAAAACACGTGGATTGACGGTGAAGAATAATACAAAGGTATAAACATACATTAAGGAAGGAAAATTGGAAGGAGTTTTCTGTTTATTTTATAGGCGTTTTTGTAAATACGTCGCGCCCACCAATATTTACTTACACAAATGTTTTTACAAAAGATGGGACCACGAAGGACAAATCTGGTCTCGATCCTTAGGTGGTAAATGTAGAAATACTAAAAAAAACCCTTAAAAAAGTCATCTCGCGCAGGAGTCTTCGCACTTAACCATCGTTTTCCTCTTGTTTAGCAAGTAAAATTGCCTTAAAGTATTCGCTATCCAACTGTTTAATATCTTGAGCGAATTTTTCAACTAATTCTGTCAGATCACTTTCATTAATATCTTTATTATTCCCAGTAGTGGACAGCCGCTCAATAGCAACATGAATTTTTTCCAATAAATCTTTATCCTCCTGTGTTTGCTTGGCCAGGTGATCATCTTCAAGTTCATTGTAAATGCGTTGAGCGTTCTGCAATATAAAATTTGCGAAGATCTTACCAGTAACTCTAAAAGGAAACTTGATAGCCTTACTTGGACAACGTCGTTAGGGAAATTCGCTAATTTTGCCACTTGTATACCAAAACTTTTTTCCATTATTCCCGGTCTAACCTGATACAGTAGAGTAAAATTCTCCTTATCAGCTACAGCAGCCATGTGACAATTCTTGACTGTCTTTACAGTGCTGGCTAAATTTGTAATCTCATGAAAATGTGTAGCAAACAACGTAAAACATTTTGTTTCCTTTGCTAAATGCCTGGAAATATTAAGAATTTTTATAGTTGTAATTTTGACACACTTAAGGATATTAATTACTCAGCTATAGACCAAGCTATTCCGCAGCCTTCATAAGTGGAAGTACCACGTCCCAGTTCATCTATTATTACTAAGGATTTATGAGTAGCGGTCTAAGGGAAAGAACGTAAAACCGCAAGCATTACACAGCACAAATTGAATGCCATTAAAGAAAATCGAGACCAAGAGCATCTCAATTAATCCTTCATTACTTACTCTAATAATGCCCGAAGTTTCAAGCATTTCGACCATGAAAGTACTCAATCCTTTAATAATATTATCGCTGGCACCTACACGACCCAGTATAGAATCCACCATTGATATAGAAGCTTCTGAACATGCAACAAAGCTGCCAATATGGGCCATAAGTACAGCAGTACCTACCGAACGTATGTAAGTACTTTTGCCGCCCATATTCGGTCCCGTAATAATAAACATATTGCAGTCTTCTGCAAAGAAGCAAGAGATAAATTATTTTAAAACGAGTACTCTTATGGCACTTTCAATACTCCAATACCCTTTCGAAACTCCACATCATTAGAAATAAACGATACGTGCTCTTGCAGTTCTAGGCAAGGATGTCTTATATCTTTTAACACCAATTCGCCTGAGCCTTCGGGCAACATAGTGGGTCGAACATATGGTCTGGGAGCGGATTGAGCAGCAATGGCAAAACTAACCAAGCAATCCAATTTAGCTAACTCGTTGTTCAATAATGCTAAAGGAGAAGCATAACCTTGTGCCACTTTAATTATTTCAACAACTATACTTTTTTGATGATCCTCATATTGCGAGCACAGTTGACAAAACTCTTCGCTTATCTCTGCCAACTTCTCGGAGGTAAAACGTACACCACCCTTAACCACTTCTAATATACGATATGACTTGTGTTTACGAAGAGCACCGTCATCCTTAAATGAAAAAAGCGTGTAAAGATGTGAAAAAGCAAAAGCAGCATGTGCAAGAGGAATTAGAAGAACATTTGAACGGATTGGAAGAACAACACAATTCTGATACAAAAAGAAGAAAAGAACTTAAGATGATATCTTGTTTAATTTACCTTTAATGTTATTCGAAAATGATAACCAATACGGGCAACATTTTCTAAACGCACCCATTGATTCTTCTCAAATTCCAAATCATTGTTAACTTTTTCCCTTAAACGTTCCATTTTAGAAAGCAATACATCCATGTGCTGTTTTACTTCCAGCAACTGTTCGTCGAAAGATGCCTTTACTAAATACTCGCCTGTTTCGATGGCTGCAAAATCCATTACTTGTTCTACCATTTGTTTGAGTCCAATTAATTCTTCCAAGCATCCTGTCAAAGGATCTATTAAAACACCCTTTACGGTGGTGTTTTCCAATTCCTTTAATACTGTCACGATCTTCGGAGTACGCAATATTATCTGATATATCCGAAATATATCCTGCAAGTTTGCTTTATTTCTCAACAATTTCTTAGTTAGAACCAAAACGTCCGGGACACATTTTAAAAAATCATTATATAAAATTTTCAATGACTCGGGGGCTTCCAAGAAACATTGAACTATATTATGACGATCGTTGAGAATCTCAGGACTTCTTAAAGGCTGTTTCAACCATTGCAACATTAAACGGTGCCCTTGAGGTGTACGACATTGATCTAAAACGCCCAAGACACTTTGATGTTTGTAAGAAGGCGACGACAATTGAACACCCGCTCGTGGAAGTATGTCTAAAGCGCTTACAGCAGCAGCATCCAAGTGTACGAATCTGCAGCACGAGATCGTAATTAGCCTCCAGCTATTGCAAATAAAGTTTCTACTTACCTTTTCAAATCAAGCTGTTGAATTTCGTAATGCCCCAGATTACTTGCATCATTGGTCAAATCTAAATATTTTATAGCCACCCTTAAGGCTTCCATTGCTAAAGTAAGTCGGAGTTCAGGTAAACCTTTAGCATCTTCTTGTTGCCCCTTATTGAAATGTAATAATCGATTTAAATCTTGTTGTAAGTCATTTTTTTCGATTGCGGGTGTTTTACAAGGCACCGTAACCATCACACCATTACGTTCCAAAAGATTTTTAATAGGCTCATGCTGGAATTAAATCAAGTCAAAGATAATTGAAATAAAAGAGATTTAAAGCCATAGTTACCTCCCCATCAGTGGCTGACAATAAGCATTCCCTTGGGCCCAACAAGACTACAGTTGCCTCCAATTCAGTATAGAAATCGTCATCCACAAATTCTAATACCTGAAAAACGCAATCATTTTGCTCCACAGCTGCTGCACCCACTTTACGTTGATTGCCTTCACAGCGTAATTGCAACGACAGAATGCTATTGCCTACAAGTATCTCGCGGTTGGAAAATAGAATATCCTCGAACTGAAGCAAATTTCCCGGAGATCCGCGATATTCCACACGCCATCCATCATTTTCTGGATGTCGTACATAAACTTCAACGCGATAATTCCGTACTAACAGTAGTTCCCGCACGGCACTCTCAAATTTTGCTTTCGATAACGTAACATATGTAAGACTATCTGAAGATGAAGGCGACATTTTATGTATATAGGCCGTTGATTTATAAACAAGACGTGCGATTAAATCACAATCAACGTCATCGTGAACCGTATAGTACTCGGAGCGATCAAAGAAACGTACCGTGGTAGAAGGCTTCTACGATAAAATATAAAAACATGTAAACAAACTTGAAAATAAATACTGAAAATTCGCTTTCCTACTTACATCTCCCAAGCTTTTATAAAATTTTATGAAATTCCTTTGACCATTAGTATCTGCAAGTATACATAATTAATTTAACATATATGTCGTGATCCTGACAACATTTACCTAAATTTAATCGTAATTCTTGTTTATTATAATCTGTTGTTTCCATTTTTACTAGAATGAATTTTTTTAATTTCAATTTAGGCGCAAATTCATTCAATACTATAGAGTATACCATTGGAGTATACTCTTTCAGAGTTGCCACAATATTAAGACTTCATAAACTAATTCAACTGCAAAAATGAGCCCATCACATTAAAAATTGTACATGCAGATATGTTGAGCCATTTTACAGTTTTTCTCTTTAGTTGTTGTCTAGGTGAATGGATTAGGCTTCTTGACTATAAGATCAAAACAATTATGAGTTTTTTATTATTTGCCGATCCTTTGCGTTCTGTAGAAGATTATGGCAGTATAGATGATGCTTGGAATGAATTGATGACGCTGTTCTCATTGGTTAGCAGGCAGATATGGAATGATAAACAGATAAATACTGCCTGTTCTAGAATTATTTGCAGGCGATTGGTCACGAGCTTTGGTTGATTAAGAATGTAAGTGCGACATTGGAGGAATAAGCAAAAAACAGAGCATAGTTAACAAATAGTTAGTAATATTTCAAACAAACCAAAATTCACTTTTTATTTTAGACTAGAGGGCGAACAACACTAATTTCATGCCGAAAACAAGAAGTCTTTCCAGACCAAAGTGACTTTATTAGGCTACGTCGCAATTAAGATCTCATATGTTTTTTTATCTAACAAAAACGTAAAAGTATGTGTACCTTATGCTCAAATTTTGGAATGATAGAGAAAACGGCGTTTTGGAGTTTCAAAAATTCGTGTTTTTGTTAACCTACGTAAGCGAGGGAACCATGTATGAAAAATTTAGCTTTCACTGTTATATACAAAAGCGAAAGTTAACTTTCAGGTACCTAATTACGCGTATTTGCTTTAATTAATTATTCGTAAATGTACATATAGAACGTAGATCCTGACAAAAAATAAAGTTAATTGTCATTGTAATTGTTATTCATAAACTGAAACTGTTTTTACAGACTTTATTAATTCTAAAATAATTTTTTTGTTCAACTTTTATTTTACACATTGAATTCCTCAAACCGATAGCTATTTTGCTATCTTCTGAAATTACCTTGAGAGAGAGGCGGTTGTTGCGCATACGTAAGTCAAAGAAAATCGCTGTTGTCAACCGACAGTGAACGCTGAACATAAATGAAAAAAGCCAGCAGAGCGAAAGCGTAAATCCATGTTACAAGAATGTTTTATTTCAAAATTGAAGGTTTTTATTATTATCTTGTATTATTTTAAATCCTCTCATATACTATGTTATTTTACCTTTTGACTTATTTTAATTATATTAATTGACCATTTGATTTGACGACATTTCACTACACGTTATATTGCTTTAAAAACAAAACTATAGCGGGACGCGGTCAACATCAAGTCGCCTACATTTATTTATTTATTGCACTAATTCATATAACGGCTTTTCACAATAATGAAGAGTTCTTGAAAAAGTGATGCCGTTTGAAATTTCATCAAAATATATCCAAAATATCTGTAGGTTGCAGTGATGTTGGGTATAGAAAAAGATTAAATTTAATTATAATAAAAAAATGTGTTTTATATGCCAATGCTTGCCCATGATTGCAATGATGCAGTAAATGTTTGGAATCGAATGAAGTTTATTGAATGTTTTTTTTTTTTTCAAAATAAAATTTGGAATAAACAGACGCCGGAAATGTATACTTCATTAAAAGAGTAATTACAGCAATTTCGAAAAATGTGCAAAATTAACAATGACTTTTGATTGCATCATAAAATTTAACATAACTACGAAGGCAAAGAGTAGTAAAATCTCTGGAACTCTAGCAGTTGATGAAAAGATTTCTATAAAATTTCCTTATAAAACGTATCTTCTTTATTGCTGTGTACTTGTTATTGGAAAAGGAATGAATTTTATGAATATCTGCGAAATTTATTGACTAATAGCCGCCATCCATTCCTAAAAAGTCATGAAGGATGACTGCATCTGCATTGGACACTCACTCGACTCACGTGTATGAGTTTTCTTAAGGTTCTTTGGAATCTAGTTCTAGGATCCCGAAAGCGCTTTCTATTGAACATGAGGTCCGTAAGGGCCTTGGAAGGCGATCATTGAAACTCTATAGGATCCGGCTATAAGAAATTATTAAGCAGGAACTAGGATCACTTAAATTTTCCAGGATCCGGCTTCAATAAATTATTGCGCAGGCGAGAAGTACGTCGCACAAAAAAGGAAGTAACATTTAAATCGAACTGTCAGAAAATCGCTAGATTTAGCTAAAATGGACGATCTGTTTAAACGTCTATGATGTTGCTCATCAATAAGTTTATATATTCTTCCATCAAAGTGTCCTAACATTCCATCGTTAAAATCATTTTTTATATATTATTTTATATTAATTTTTTTCTTCCTTAGTGTTGTGTGTTTATTTTCTTCCCTTTCGCAAACAATATATATTCTTATTTACCTTTACATGAATTTTGTTATCTTTATTTCTCAAACCATTTCCTAAGCCGAGTTTTTATTTATGTCAGTGAGCTAAGCGAACGAGACAGAAATAGAGTTTATCTGTTCTCAGCCTATCAATGAAAATAGTGTTTACGTGCAAAAAGAAGTCAGGTTACCCATATTCATATGGCAGGTTTTGTATTGTTTTTTTTTTTTGTCGTATAAACAAGTATTTAGTATTTAACTAAATCCAATTTGTACATAGTAAATATGAGAGCAGGCAAAATTAGAATAATTAAAAAATTCTATAAATGTCTTTGAAAACCAATACAGCAGAGATTCCCTCCAAAATGCAGCTAAAACGAAGAATATGTAAAGCGTTCACCTTAGAATGCTATTTGGTGATATTTGGCATGTCTTCTTTCATCTTTTACCTGTTCATGTTACGTGAAGACATTCAACGAGGCGGGTGGTCTACAAATTTAACAGCAACTAAAGATACTTTGCTTTCTATGGAAGCTCGTATACGAACCAAATGTTTAAGCGAAAAATTAGAATTAACGCCGGATCCTTTGAAGAATATCACACAACTAATGGATAGTATTAACGTTCCTCCCTTGGGAGTAGTAAAAAATAAGCAGGATAAATATATACGTGACATTGGATATAAGCATCATGCTTTTAATGCTCTAGTGTCCAATAATATTGGTTTAATACGTCCAATACCGGACACTCGGCATAAAGTCTGTCCACGGGCTTATGCCATTGAGAGTTTGCCAACTGCTTCTGTAATTATCTGTTTTTACAATGAACATAAAATGACATTATTTAGATCCATTAAAACAGTTCTAGAACGTACTCCAGCTCGGCTTCTCAAAGAAATTGTACTGGTAGATGATTTTAGTGATTTACCAGAGTTGACTTTCCATTTGCAGCTCGAGTTGTATCAACAATTTAGTTATGATCATTTAAAATATATACGTAATGATCAACGCGAAGGTTTGATAAGATCAAGAGTACTAGGAGCACGAGAAGCTAAAGGTGAAGTTCTCATATTCTTGGATTCACACATAGAGGTGAACGAACAATGGGCTGAGCCTTTATTACGCCTAATAAGCGAAGAAAATTCAACTTTGGCTGTACCAGTGATAGATCTCATTAATCCTGATACCTTTGCGTATTTATCTAGCCCTTTGGTTAGAGGCGGTTTTAATTGGGGCCTTCATTACAAGTGGGAAAATTTGCCGGAAGGAACTCTGAAAAACGAAGAAGATTTCAAAGGTAACTTTTCCTAATGCAGATTTATACGCATTGTTTCTTATTACTAATTTTTTTCTTTGTCATTAATTTAGGTCCCTTCAAATCTCCTACGATGGCTGGAGGCTTATTTGCTGTTAACCGCTTATATTTTAATTACATAGGTACCTATGACTTGGGCATGGATATATGGGGAGGAGAAAATCTGGAAATTTCTTTCCGCGCTTGGCAGTGTGGCGGTGCCATAAAAATCGTGCCTTGCTCGCGTGTGGGACATATATTTCGAAAAAGGCGTCCTTACAGTTCACCAGACGGCTCAGATACCATGTTAAAGAATTCTCTACGTTTAGCCCACGTTTGGATGGATGATTATATAAAATATTATTTAAAGCATGAGAAATTGTCTTCTCAACAGGATTTTGGTGATATATCCGAACGCGTAAATTTGCGTAAACGATTAAAATGTCAAGATTTTTCTTGGTATTTAAAGAATATATATCCTGAGTTAAAATTACCGGGAGAGGAGCAGGTTCAGCAAAATAAAGCACCGGTCTTTCAACCGTGGCATTCGAGAAAACGCAATTATTTGAAAACTTATCAGTTAAGGCTTTCCGAATCTAATTTATGCGCCTCTGTAGTCTCTCCTAAAGTCAAAGGCTTTTGGAAAAAAGGCAGTCCTTTGGTGTTACGACCATGCTTACGGGAAAAAAATCAAATATGGTACGAAACTGATAAATCGGAAATTATTTTAGATCGTTTACTTTGTTTGGAAGCTACTGGAGATACGGAAGTGGTTATTAACAAATGTCATGAGATGTTAGGGGATCAACAATGGCGTCACACCACAGCTGAACGTAGTCCCTTATATAATATGGCGACTGGAACATGTTTACGGGCTATGAAATCCGAAATCGATTCTGAATTGCTTTTGGATTTATGCGCCAAACATCAGGCTAACGCTTGGGATATTGTGGCAATTAACTAAGATTAAGCACTAAAAAAGTAAGTCGGGCGAAACCGACTATTAAATACCCTACACCTCTTCACATAATACACTAATTAATTAATTTTCTTAATAACACACCAAAAATTATACATCATTTTTATTACATATATATCATATATTGGAGGATACTCAAAACGTCAACTAACGCAGACATTATCGTCATACTAACGCTTGCTTTCATTAGGTTCCCGTGTATATTGTGTGGCCTGTGATCTAAGTGATCCAAGTTGCTTATGTTTTTATTATAAATTTTTAAAATTTAGTGCTCTTTGGCACATGAAGGCTTATTTTTCATTAGAACCTTTCTGTTGTTTGGAATCCAAAAAGATGTACCAACAGCATCCAAGTTCCATAAGATTAATTTTTACGTCCATATTGTTATTATTATTACATAACGAAATTGAAAAATTAGGCTTTTCTACCACATAAAGGTTCGGTGTTTTTACACCAGTTCAGAAGGGCTAAGTGACTTTGGGCGCGAATACGGGAAATCTACACATTTTTTTTATATAACGACTTATTAAGATCAGCCGTTATTGCCGGAGGGATCGAAACAGTGGTCCGATCCAAACGATTTTCAATAGCGCAAAGCACGTCGGTGCACAAAATTCCATCGCAACATCTTGAAAAACGCAGAAAAACGATCTATGGTCAGATATCAAATGGACAGATTAATTTAGAAAATCATGCTGAATACGTAGGCATAATGAAAGGTGAGTCTATCTTAAGTCCTTCTGCGTGTTACACACAACTGCGTGAACTTCGTATAGGTGTAGGGTATAAAAAATCCGTAATAATAAGTAAATGAAAGTATTGCTCTAAAGGGGTTTATAATATTTTATATATATTTTATATATATATTTTATATTTTATCTTATACGTGTTCAATATTTTTATCACTGACGTGTATTTTTGTAAAAAGGCAATTATTAGACTATAAGCTTTTTTAAATTTACAATTCGAATAAATATGAGGAATACTTTTTCAACTAGAAAAAAGAATATTGTTTCTGCTCTGAATCTTTGGATGATATTTACAAATATTTGTACAAAATCTACATTTGTCTGCGAAACTTTTTCAAGTTCACGGTACAACTATTTTCAGAGTGCTCCAGAAAATATAAAAAGTTTCAAAAATTAAATAAATAAGAAAAGTAAAAATACAGTATTTAGAATGGGAGAGCAACATATGTTGAATAGATTTTGATCTCCTCGAACAATGTTGCTAAGACAGATTTCATCTTAAATGTAAAGATCACACACAACAAAGACTCCGAAAAGTTCTGATTTGGACAAAACAATAATTTTTTTTTCAATTATGATTAATCAGTCAGGCCTTACACGTATACTATTACTGCGATTGCCAGCAAGAAGTTATGGGAAGTAGCCAGTAGGCATTATGCATTTATCGACTGAACACTCACTTTTTCTACGACTAAGTGTGACCCTCACTAAGATTTGAAACCGCGAATACCGTTTAAGCAATGGCGACTCTTTTCTACACGGCTATGCGAGAGTTTGGATTTTGACTAGTATTTTAAAAACATTTTAAATGGAGCAAGGCAAAGGATTCGGGAAATCTCTTGATATGAATAGAAAGCTATCGATTACTTTTTGGTCAACCACCGATAATGAAATCGGATAACTAAAGATAATTCCATATCAAAACGCCAGTGGAAGCTTGCTGTACGCCTGTCATATAATAAAGGAAAAAGTTTATGCATTAAGGCATTTATGTAAGTATAACAAGAATCCTTGAGAGAATCCTTTTTTGAGTTTCGTTCTGCGAAGAGAATATTTCGATCCATAAAAAGTATTTCCAATTTGAAATGGAAATTTTCTCAAAATGCACACGGCTCAATAAATGTACTTGCAGATGGTGAGTGAACGATACTGGCAGTTGACGTTCCGTAACTGGCTATGCCGACATACAGAAGCGCATATTGTTTCAAGTAATTGCTTTCCCCTGTAATTGCAAGAAAAAATTCTAAAATGCGGAAGTAGAATACAGAAATCATTACACAATGAAATATTCTCGAAATTCAACTCAACTGCTAAGCTTAACATTAGATTTACAAAAGAACAAGCGCCTTTGAAAACCATAATTATTTGTTTACTTTTTTCTTCTCCTTCTTTTTGTTTACTTCTTTACTTTGATAGTTTTTAACAGATTGACCGTTTAACGGAAAATGATCAATCAGTTGCCAAGAAATAATTTCAATCAACCTACATCAAGAAATACGAAATCCCTAGCCAGGAAATGTGGAAATGGCCACCACATTGGTAGATAAATCAATGTGGGAAGATGGTGAAGAATTGGGCGAAGAAGTTTTACGTATGTCTATTGATGGAATAATAAGCAGGATCCGAGTGCCGTATTTAGTGTCAAATGTCATTGAACTTTTAGATATGGAGGCTACAGAAGATGAAGATGACGGAGCCGTTTTAGTATTAGATAATCAATAAATGATAAATGATAAAACTGTGTTTTGTCTGTGTCTTACGAAAGTAAGAATATTTCGGGTCAAGGCAACTTTCTTAATAGCAGAATATGGGCCTAAAACAGGAAATTTGTTAACAGCAAATGCACTCTTTAAGAGACAACGACGGGTTTAACAAAAAATGGCCAATCAACACATGATTTCAAAGATTACTTTTCTTCCTTTTTTTGCTTTATACGCATTACTCGGACAATAATAATAAGAACACGACTTGGCTCACAACGTTTATCATATAAAATTTAAACACTTCGATACATGCCCCGGTTCGTTCATAATTTAACTCGTAAGAACTGGGTCAAGATCAAACAAGTTGGAAGCAGCGGTAGCATATAAATTAATACACACTCATCTGTTTCACAAATCTTCTTCACCATAAATACAGAGTCTATCTATGAAATCGCCGAGAAAACCGTATAGACGGGCAGATTGCGGTTCGGTTCATTCCAAATGACGCAAAATCGTTGCTGGGCAAAGGTATGGTGATGTAATGTATTAATTTCTCGAATGGATTATCGGCTAACATTTAAATTGAATAATAAATTCTGTTATTTAATTAATTCAAATGGTTTGTTGCACTCTATCTAGAAGATTTGAAAAGTTACATTACTAATTCAATTCAATTGTATGCGCAAACCTTGAGAAAGAATCGGTTCACAAAACTAATTATAATTTAAATCAACGTCTGTGAAACTGAGAGAAAGGAAGATATCAAGCGTTAAGGAAAAGAACTCTCCCCCCACACTAGAAAGTTAAGTTTTAAGCATTGCTACACAGTGCTTAGAGCTATCAAGAGACAATATTGCTATTACGATACATGAAAATGGCGCTATTGATTGTATTTAGAAAATTCCCATAAAAACTTGTTCAGTCCTGTTTTGTTATTATATATATATTTATTTTTATTGTATGTATATGTGTATTTTTACGTATTAACTAATTACTACCAGCTAATCAACTTGTTACAGATGTTTTTCTTCATTTCATTTTACGACTTATATCATAATCAATATATTTGGCTAAAAATGATAACACATGCTTTAAACAGAAAAAGGGGGTGTAATGCAATGAGGAATACAAAGTATATATTTGAAATTAGAAAAAATGAAGAATTGATATAAAAAAAAAAAAAAAAAAATTGTATTTGCGAGATTTAGAAAATGTTTAAAACTTGGTAAAAAAATCTGTGTTTTGTTAACTATTATTAGATATCTAGATTCGATCAAAAGATTTTTTTTTCTCTGTTAATTCGCACAATTTTTTACAAAAAATCGTAGATTTTGAGGACGTTTTTAAGGAGTAAATATTTCACTTATTGGATTTCTTCTACATATTTTTATCTTTTGTTTTTTAAATTAATTATAGGCTTTACAAATAGCTACTTGCGTGTATAGAAAATGTTCACTCTTTCTCTTATATAAAAAGTAGTATTTGAAAAAATTTACAAAAGTACAGAAAAAAAAAAACGTAAAAAGGATAGTAGAGAATAAACTAGAAAAAAAATATAAAATCTTACATAATTAGTACTAACAAAATGTTTAACATGAGCACTGATCTTTAGCATTAGGGGCCTCATTGGTTAAAGTGGTTCGTCCCGGCTGGGAAGGACGATGTTGTACTCCTGATTCAGAAGCATTTAAATCCAAACGTCCCTCTTGTATGTTTTGATAGATTTTACGAGCTGTTTCCAAGAATGCTTCTTCCACATTTTGTCCCCTAACAAAATAATAAAAAAAAGGCATAAATTCTTGTCAATTCGATTTTATGTGGATCTAGTTACTTACGTCATGGCGCTTGCTTCTAAAAACATTAAACCATTTTCTTTAGCGAATTCTTCAGCTTCCTCGAATGTCACTTCTCTTGTACTTTCCAAATCAGATTTGTTACCAATCAAAAATATAACTGTATTTGGATTTGTCAAATTTCGAGTATCTGTTAACCAGCTACTAAGATGATTGTAAGTAGAACGTCGGGTAATGTCGTAAACCATTAAAGCACCTGCAGCACCTCTATAATACGATCGCGTTACAGCTCTGAAACGCTCTTGTCCTGCAGTATCCCATATCTGCAACTTGATTTTCTTATCGTCAACTTCAATAATACGTGTACCAAACTCCACGCCGATTGTATGAGGACAATTAGCCATGACTGTGAAATAGAAGTTAAAATTTTACAGTGGGATAAAGCTGCCTATTAAATACCATACACCACTTCGCCTCTTACATACAATTTAAATTTATCAACAGAAGGAATTCCAGCCGCATAAAACTGTCTTTTTGAAAAGGCCTTATAGCGGAGAGAACTTATGTATTTTCATAATAAAATAGCAAAAATTGGAACTTTTTCAAAATACATCTTTATGCGGTGGATCTCGAAAACTGCTATCCCTATATACACGTACGAGGGCATATAGATTTAACATTAGAACTACCGACGTTTTACATATATGGGTTTTCTACCAAAAGAGGTCCCTACGACCCCCTATTTTTATCGACTTGCCACAAACGCAAGAATGAAGGTACGGAGCGGATATTTGGCACAAATATTTATTGACCGATTAAGAGTCTAATGTTAAAGAAAATGATTGTTATGTGACTCTATACGCACTACCGTAAAAACGACTTTGCACAAAAACAATAAATTTTCATATTTCCGCCTATAGCTTTCGGTTCTGTGAAGATATTTGGGAAAACCTGTTACTTAAATTTTCGTCAAATCTACCGTGATGTTTGATCCAAAATTGGTCTCGAATAGTTCGCCATAGGATTTCAATTCCAATTTTTTTCAAATTTAAATAAATGGAAAATGAATTGGAATTAAAATTTTATTGTGAATTGTGGCCGTATTAATAAGTCAGGGACACGGAGGTGATTTCTGGTAACCATTTGGGTCACAGTTTTTGAGAAGTGTCTTCACGACGACCAATTTTTAGTTCAAGGTCTTTTCATATAAATAACAATCACCAACCAGTTTTGGCGTATTACATGCTTTATAACCGTTTTTTAAAGATCGAAAATGAAATGCATGAAAATGAAGTATTCGGTAGTTCTAGTGCTAAATCGCTTTAGAATTGCTTTGAATTGCTGAAGTAAAAGGCGGGTATATCAAAAATTGTTTTGGGTATTGCCTACATTCGCGCAAGCCACAAATAGCGCAAGTAATAAAAAGAAAGAAGACATTTATGATTGACTTGGGCCGAGTCATTTAGTACGCATATACGTATATACATAATTAATATATATATATTTAATATGTATGTATGTAGATATGCAGACGCAGGTGCAGATGTACACACATGCGTGCATATATTTCAATTTGTATTTTTATATAAATTGACGAAACTACTCGGAGATAAATGTACACAAACTAAAATCATAGTTCGCTTTCCGTTAGTTTTGCTTGCACAAAGATTACAATTATTTTAAATAGAAACTACATTAACCTGTCTCTAAACAATTTTTATGATTTAGGGAAGCATTAACAGATAATTACACTTTGTAAGCTTTTCGATGCGTTTTTCTACTTGTTCCAAATATTTTATAAATTTAATATATGATAGGTGGCGGGGGCAATAATAGCAATGAAATTTGTTTATTGACTTACATTTCTTTTCGGTGAATTGATGTAATATGCAAGACTTGCCTACACCCATATCGCCGATTATTATATATTTGAAAATATAGTTGTAATTGTACGGCGCACTCGACATTGTTGAAGGAGATCTATAAGAATACGAGAAAAAATCTTTTAATATTTCAATTCTCGGCTTATTTCACAAACGCTAACATTTCCATGAATTGCATCAAGTGTTTGCAAAAATTTTGATCAACGACTTGTACAGGCAAAAATGATAAAGAAATGTGAAATAACAGTGTACATAACGGTTGAATTCGATGGTTTTGATCTTCCTCTAGATAAAATAAAAATTTTCCCTTTAGTATTATTGATTTATTCAGCGTACGTCGATGCTAATCATGGAGCGCTTAAAATTCTTCTTCTTCTGAATAGTGATGCTGCTCCACCACATCCTAATTCTCGGTTTAAAAGTGCTAACGCGAATTGGCTGAAAATACCATTTTTTGGCCACTTGTTGCAAGAGTTGTCCAGGAAGCACTGCTGCAGCTCGAATGAGATCGATATTCAGATCGATGCTGCATGGCTTGGCTGACACGCGCCGCCCCAAAGCTGAAGAAGTGCAAAAACGGGTCGGTGGATGGATCGCCGTCAAGCCAATATAAGTTTTTTCGACAGGATATCGCCACGTTGCCAAAAATATTGTCAATTATTGTAGAAAGTGATGGAAACAATTTTGATTAATACGTATTGTACATATTGTGTGAAAAAGTGATCTAAATTTTTGCAAACACCTAATATTTAACCGATTGTCCGATTGGGACAATGGGGAATGGGTTAAAAAGCTAATAAATGAAAATTCAAAAGCAATTTTAATTGACCCTATGTTACATCTAACGCAAACGTTAATTTATTCAAACTTGTAAAATAGAAAAATCATTTAAAAATTTACCTCGACATCAGTACAAATGTGATTTAGTTCATAAAATGTTTGCTGCCCTACAATAGTTCATAAACTTGAATTTTTTGTGGAAAAGAAATCTTTCGAAGGGTAAACATATTTAAATAAACGGCTTTACAAAGAGCTTTTCAGCATTTTCAAAAGATCGCCTTAAATTTTCCACACGGATATGGCATATGCATGTATGCGTGTTTTGCATTATTATTTTTTGTCACAAACTCGTTCTTTTGTCATCTCTAAAAGATATATATTTTATACATTTCTCTGTCCAGCCAATAATTTTTTTCGCCGATCCCTCTCCACTTAAAAGAAACATTGCGACACAACAACAAAAATGCGTAAAATGATTCACTATATGTGGAAAAATACTCACCTATTAAATGCTGATATAAACGATTGATTTTATTTTCAAATATTATTATTATCCAAGACTTAATAAACACTTTAATTCCTTTATATTTTTATTAAACAAAACTCCTTTAGCTCTTATAATTGTTTTTCATGTATTAGATTTTGTTAAAATCCATACGAGCTAAAACAAAAGCAATTCTTTTGTAAACGACTTATAAACTCAATTTTTCATTTTATCTAAAATTTTTATAATAATTTGATAATTGCGTTCATAAATTACATAAATTCATGTTACATTTACATGAATTTGAGCGTTTTATCCGATCTTTATAAAAATTTTTTGGTCGCACTTTATTGAATTTTTCCTAATCTGTTTGGTTATATTCATTATGTTATTATTTTTGCAAATCCACTAGTGATGGAAGAACGACGAAAATTTTCATTCACGATATTTTATCGATTGTAGTTTTTTTTTACACGTGAATTGGTTTCTTATTTTCCACTATAAACACGACAATTTATAAAATACAATATGGAGAGAAAAGCCATAATTTAAGTTTCATTAAAATCCGCTGCAAAATTATTTGATCGAATTAACTTTCATATATTTTGTAAACTTGAATATTTTCAGTTAAACTATGCAACTGCAAACAAGGTAGAATGTGTAAGCCAATCACAATAACAGACATCAAAAGTCAATTGCTCTATCCTTGTAGAATTTAGCAAGACGCAGGCTTTAACGCAGTGCTGCGTTTTTCTATTTTTGGGACGGGATTTCAACTTGTGGGAATTAGCAAATCATATGGTTTTGTATGTTTTGCATAGCACCTACAAGAACAAATAAAGATAAGTTCTTTTAAGTTTAGAAATTATTTATCTAATTTATGTTCATTTTGTACCATTTTAAATCTTTCTATGTTATACGATTTATAATTTTAGTTTGTACTCCATACTATTTCAAAATAATAAAAGCGATTCATTTCCAATTTATAATATATTTCTCAAATCAAGCATTTCTCATTTAAGCAACTCATTTGCTTCATTTTACTTGGTCAGTGAGATCAACCTCTATGCTTCTTCTTCTAAAGTCATCTTTGTTGATTCGTTCTTTCATTAATCAATCAAAAATTTAATTTGCTTTTACATTAAATTTTTTATCGTCGTTTTCCAGATATTTGTGATTTACATTTTGTTGATTTCTTCAATTTTACCTCCCAAATCATATGTTGAGACTTCTTCATTCTTTCTAATAAAATAATATGTTAACGCAGCTTTTCATTGTGTTCACAGCATTGTATTTAAGATCGTACGGCCAAGTAACCAACTTAAATCAAACGAAAAAGCAGAAAAATAAACAAAAACGGTGTATATTAAATAATAAACTTAACTATTTTTTTTTTTTTGCATTATTTTATTTCTCTTTTCATTCCACTCACTCGCAGACGATGAAAAAAGAAACAGGACACTTTTGCGGAATTTCTAATGAAAAGGAATTGGACTAAATATATTAATGTAATATATATATGTGAAACGACTACAACTAAACAAATGCTTATAATTTATTAAGCCAAATTGTATTAACCTTGCATAGATAATCTTCTAAAGTATGTCGGGGTTCAAGATAGATACGTATTTGAGAGTGATAAAGTTTTTAAATGCAAATTTTTCCTAAATAATCATTGTCGTCGAAACTCTTGCGGACTATATTTGAGCATTTGTATGCATTCCCGACATTGCTGGCGTGCAAATACTTACACAAATGTAACAAAAACCTTATGGTTAATCGATGCATTTTAAGTTCGTATAAAAAGTTAGCGACTTGTGGATTCATTCCAGATGAAAATTTGGCCTTACTCAATATCTGCTCTCTTCATCCTTGTAATTAGCATTTATTTTTTTTATTTTTTTTGCTTCGTTTAACACTTTTCTTTTAAACTCATTTTTCTTAATTCCTTATTTCATTGATTATTCCAAAAACTTCACTCTTATATTAATTTTATTCTTCTTCTTTTTCTGCAATTCAGCAGACCAACAACAAATGGTTTACCGTGTTGAGTAAAAATTAATTTTGTTATTATTACTTTGCATATCTTAATTGTTTGTGTTGACTTTTTTGTTTTTATTTCTTGAATCAAATGTTAGTTGTTCAGTCACAGTTACATAGATTTGGTTATATTAAATATTATAGCAATGCGACTAAGAATTGTTTTTACCATTTGAGATTTGATTATTCGCAAAATGTAATAATTTAACGCGTCATGCTTCTTTGTAACGAAGCCTTAAAGCAAAACTGGAAGCGTTGTTAGCGGCTAAACAAATAATTTAATTTGTCGGTTCGTGTCCAAAATTACGAAAATGTAATAATCAAAAACATAGATCATTCACAGTATGTGTCTTACACGTGAGAATATGAAAAGGCTGTTTATTTATATATAAAGGCTGTTTAGTTATATTATTTTTATTTATATATATTTGTTCTGGGCACAAAAGCCTTTTATTGGCTTGGTCTATCTTAACTCAACATCCAAAAAAAGAAAATGTTTGTTAACGAAGTAAATGATATAAAAATTTACAATTTAAGTGCGGGAAAATCGGTACCGGAAGTAAGTGATTTATTCTTCTGGGTTTAGGCAAGTGATTTATTTCTATAATTTTCTTGCAGTGGCTTACAGATCGTCGCAGGCGTTCTCAGTTAATGAAGAAGGTTGACTCTCGCCGGCAAATTGAACTCATTCAAGATTTTGATATGCCCGGTGTTTGCACTTCGATACGCATGAGCCCTGACCAACAATTTATATTGGCAACGGGCACATATAAGCCCCGACTCAAATGCTTTGAAGTGCGTAATCTGTCCATTAAATTTGAGCGTTGTTTTGACTCCGAAGTCACCACCTTTGAGATAATTAGTGATGATTATAGTAAATTAATATTTTTGCAATGTGATCGTTATTTGGAAATTCATTCAGCTGCCGGCCGTCATTATCGTCTGCGAATACCTCGATTTGGGCGTGACATGAAATATCACCAGCCTTCTTGTGATTTATTCATAGTTGGCACTACTAAGGAAATTTATCGTTTAAATTTGGAACGTGGGCAATTTTTACAGTCTTATGAAAGCGACGCTTCTACTTTGAATGCTTGTGATGCTAGCACAGAACACGGTCTGTTAGTTGTTGGTTCTAAAGAAGGCACAATAGAGGCCTGGGATCCGCGTTGCAGAACACGTTGTGCCGTGTTAGATGTGGCCATTAAATTACCCGGTGCTAAAGCATTTCCTTCAATATCAACTTTAAAATTTAAAAATGGTCTCAATATGGGTGTGGGTACGCAATCCGGTCACGTTCTTTTATATGATATTCGGTCTAGAGAACCTCTTTTAATAAAAGATCATCTCAACAAGTTACCTATCAAACGTTTAGCCTTCAATGCCAATCATAATGCCGTGTATTCTTTAGACGATGCTATGCTTAAATTATGGGATGAAAGCACAGGCAAACAAATAGCTTATATTGAAGCGCGTACAACGTTTAACGATTTCTGCACAATACCAGGGACGGGTTTATTATTTCTGGCGCAGGAAGATGTTAAAATGTTAACATACTATGTCCCTGCTATGGGTATGGCGCCAAAGTGGTGTTCATTCTTGGATAATTTGACGGAGGAAATTGAATCCGAGGTTGTGGAACACGTATACGATGATTATCAGTTTATTACACAAAAGGAACTGGAGGAGCTGGGCTTAGAACATCTAATCGGTAGTAATTTACTGAAGGCCTATATGCATGGGTAAGTTTTCCGTAAGCTTAAGTGGGAATGTATTGTTTTGATATTTTTTTTGATTCAATTTTAGTTATTTCGTCGATGTGCGTTTATACAATAAGGCCAAAGCGATTGTGGATCCATTCGCTTTTGAGCGTTTCCGCAAGGAAAAGGTGCGGCAGGAAATTGAGAATGAACGGAAGCCACGTCTTCAACTGGCCGGCAAACTGCCAAATGTTAATCAAGAATTGGCTTTGAAAATTATTGAAGAACAAAGCAATCCCTCATCTTCGAAACTACGAGATAACAAACAGTTGCCTAATTTATTGGAAGATAATCGTTTCAAAGTAATGTTTGAAAATTCCGATTACACTATTGATAAAAATGCTGAAGAATACAAGATGTTAGCGCCAGTTCTGAATCGTTTAGAGAAGTCGAAATTAAAAGAAATTAAGAAACGTATAGAGATCAATCGTGTCGCAGAATTACAAGAGGAAGAGAATGAACAACGCGAAGAAATTAACAATGACGAAGATCTCTTCGGTTTGGATAATGACAAAGATGACAGCGACAGTGAAACAGCGTCGTCAGATGATGAATTCAATAAGGAATTTACGAAAGAAATGAAAAAAGTATATAAAGACGTGAAAAAGCAGAAGCAGCAAGAGCAAGAGGAATTAGAAGAGCATTTGAATGGATCGGAAGAACAACAAATTTCTGATACAAAAAGAAGAAAAGAACTTAAGATGATATCTTTGCAAAGTGCAACGGAAATGAATTATATTAATCGGGGTATGATGAAAGCTCCTCTGCAAGATCGCATTTTAAAAGAGGAAGCAAAAAACGCCCAAATTCAATTGGTTGGCCGTTCATTGGGTAATCGTCAAATGAAATTTGATATGCGTAAGCCGTTAAGCAAAATCATGAAAAAACGCGAGCAACAAATGAAAGTACATCGGGAAGAAAGGAAAAAATTGATAAGACCGATTAAATCGTTGAAATTGAAAAAAGCCAATTACAAATGATTGGACATAAATAAAGTTTTATTTTCTGGAGCAAGAATGTTCGGTTTTATTAACTATTTTACAATAAAGATGTTGGTAAATAAGGCATTTGTCTAATGATTTTGCGTAAGTTGAGTTATAGCAAAGAATATGACGGATCTTGATACAGCGCGATTAATAGAAAAAATGCTAAATAAAATATTTATCAATAGCAATCCAGCATTATGTACTATACGCGAAAGCTGTAAATTAAAACGGTCTCACAGATATCGTAATATCAACAAAACAAGTTTTAAGTCATCAAAAATTTGGGGGATTCTTAAGTTGCATTTATACAAATTGTATGTGAAGTAAGTTTCTGAAGAAAAATTCTTTAGGCGTCCTTTCTCACTATGGGAATTTGACCATTTTAGGTGCTTGGTCGATGTGGTTTTTTTTTTTAAGTAAATAACGCTGGAATGCTATTGATAAATATTTTATTTATCAATTTTGTAGTTTGATAAAGCCGGGATAATTACCCTCCCTAATACGATAAAATTTAATTTAATTTGATTGCAGTGATTTAAATTTCGCTTTACGCAATTACTTTCGGCAATCTTTTAACGTAAGATCAATAAGGAAGAAGGTATCTTAATTTAAGAAAATCACTTTTCCAATGCAAGAAATATTATTTCTTTAATCAATGGAATTTTCTACATACGTTAAGTTAAAAAATATATTTGCTACATTAACTGCTAACCTAAGCAACTCGTTCTTTCTTTCGAAAATTTCCAGAGAAGCACTCACTACCAAGATTTGCATTCTCTCCCTGAGGGCCTTTGGTCACCTTAGTTGCAAAACAGCTGGTTACATCGTAAGCTACTTTCACAAATAACTTTTTGTAAATTATTTATTTTCGACAGTTTTTAAGAGTAAAGTAAAAGTATTTCGTTCTACGAAATGATGGAGGATTACGTGGTTACGATTACGAATATAAACAAGTCGGTAAGTTTGAATGGAATATATATCGATCGTGTTGTCTTGAAACGATTTTGTTCTCAAAAGTCAAGTGAACAAGAGTTAAGGTGGGAGTTGATGAAATCCTTAAACTTAAATGATTGTCAATTCAATTACTTTGTACCTCTGGATGTAGATAATGTGGCTCAAGTTGCTTTTTACGACCAAATTCAATACGAGAGGTTAGTATGCGTCTAGAAGAAGAGTTGGCGAGTATTTTCGTTAACACAAGAAAAACCGTACAGGATATTATGTCTGAATCCTGATCAATTAAAAGACGATTTTAAAAATATTAAAATTCATCCAAATCGTAATCAATCGCAATCGTTGTCCACCGAACCATTCCATCTCCAAGAGCTGCCTTTGGATATTCTATATAATATTTTTCAATTATGTGGTATTAAGGAACAGTTGAACTTGGCCAGAACATGTCAACAATTCTATGAAGCTACCAAAGGAATATGGTATAAAAAGTATCGTTACTTCATATACAATTATTTGGATTTTAAATATTCGAAGAAACTGGATGATAAAACGGTCAAGGACTTGTGCATTTTATGCGGTCGGCATGTTAAAGAGTTGCGTTTCAGTTCTTATTTTAACATGGATCTACTTAAAGAGATTGAATGGAAAATGGGTGGAAATCCAATGGAAAATTTAAAATATTTTATTAATCATAACTTTGCTGAAAATCTTAAGCACTTTGAAAACCTGCAAATATTGCAAGTGCAAGGAAAGTTCTTGCAAGATAAAGTCATCAAACAATTGAGTAAATTTTGTAAACAATTGAAAACCATAGAACTTTTGGATGGCGATAGTCGTTGGCTGACCGGTCAGCATCTATGGCAATTGGAAAATTTACAAAATTTACAAATAAAATCGTGTCGGAATTTGGAAATGGATAATCTTTTGCTTTGCAGCAAGCATTGTCATTTGAAGCAATTAAATATCGTTGAATGTGATCTATTAAAGAGTATACCTAAAATGTTGGATCTAAGTGCAAATTTGCTGCATCTAAAGGATTTAAACATGACTGCGTTCACCTCTGATTCGAAACTCTTGAAGGCGATACTTAACTTACCTGAATTGGAAATATTGAAATTTTATTGGATTAATTTCATGCCTTTGCAATTTGAGGAGAATTATTTTGCTGAACTTGAAGCAAATCATCAAAAATGCACCCATCTAACCGAGCTAACATTTGAAAATGATCGATTTTATATTGAAGACGAATCACTACAACAATGGACACCGTGTTCTTATGCAACAATGCGGGAAAATGTTTGCATTAATGGGCAGGAATGGCAGTGGTCGGACGAAATGTTTCAAAAATTCTGCAGACAATTGCAAAAATTTGAGAATTTGCACGACATACAATTGAACTATTGTCGCCTTTTCAATTATGATCAATTCAAGAAATTGCCTGTAGCCAGTAGTAGCTTATGTGAGATAGCGATTAAAGGATGCTTACAGCGGGAAGATCAACAATATTTAAAAGAATGGTTGTTTTCGTTGGATAATAAAGCCCATAAGTGTGAATTGCGATTTGACAGCTTCCTAAGTTACGCAGAAGTGCTGGTAAGTAATTTATTATCTAAAGAAAGACAAAGTAAATTTCTTTTTCTTTTTTAATATTTTAGCTTCTTCGCCAGGAAGCCGAGGCACGTCACTTTTCTTCCTATTATCGCCGTGAGCCTGTACTACGCAGTATAGAGTGTCAATTTCATTAATACAAAAAGAAGCAAAGCTTTGAACCTCTCTTACATTTCCTTCACTGTTACTCTCGGTCTTTCTCTCTTCAAATACCGTTTATCAGATCTTGTCCGGTTTCATTGTTATAACTTTAAAACTAAAGCTTTTTCTTAATATTTCTAAAAGCATTGTTCGCAAATTTTTTTTAGTTTTTTTTTTTTAATTTGAATAATTTTGTATAAATAAAAGTGCATTAGTTTGAAATTTTCAGTTGTTTATTTGAGTTTGTTGTGTGAAAAGGTAAAATTGTCTAAGAAAAAGTGTTCAAGTGTTAATATTAATGATTTTGTGAAAATAAATTTTAATTTAACTGAGATTCAAGGACATGTGATATAGTTTAACAGCAATATTAGTAGTGAACTGAGAGGAAGTAAATTTGACTTTAAAATGTATATCAAAAACACACAAAACAGTATAAATTATCTTCCTACAGTCGAAAGTTGTTTATCCTTATAAAATTGTATATAACTAATTCCGCGATCTCCAAGCCCGCAAAATTTTCTTTATGCGACGTTTCAAGTCTTTTTGTTTTATATATGTATTCCAAGTTGAATAACAATTTCTTCTTGCCATAATAGATTTAAGAATTTCGGGACCTACGCACGCTTTGGTATGAAGTTAAGATATCCGTAAATTTGATAATTTTTTCTTTTAACCGTAGTCGTGCAAACCTTCTTATGTGTATCTTTTCAATGGTTCTCAAAAATGGCCGCGTCAAAATTCAAATTATTGTAAACATATTTTATGATTACCACAGTTTTTTAAACACTTCACATATGATCCATAATACTTTGTGAGGGGACAACGGACGGGGCATCGTTATCCGTCGTCTGTTCTGTTTATCATTAATTTGATTATACTTTTAACAAGTAAAAACTTTGTAGCGAGCTATTAAGTAATCTACAAACATTACTTTGCTTAATGCAATTATTCATTTAAAGTAAGGCGTTGTGTGGGCAAAACGCGATCCGATCCGAGCCATTTTCAACAGCATTCGTGTTTGGGCCAAAACAGGTCGGTCTAGCAAATTTGATGAGAATACCTCGAAAATTGCGACTTGTAGCTTGAACATAAAAACATAGATGGACGGACAGATAGATAAATAAGCTTCGTTTGATTCAGACAGTTATTCAGAAAGTGATTCTAAATCGATCGCACATATGTCCATCTTAAGTCCCGTTGGATGGCGCATACATCCGCACGAACTTGACATACTCTTGTGTCGTAAGTGGTTTAAAAGAAAAGTAAGGCTTTTGTCTCTGAGCTTCCGCTGAAAAAGCTAACAGACTATAACAGGTTTCTATCAAAAGCGATTTACTCTCATTAAGGATGAACCAGGCAAAAGTATCGATAAGGATAAATCTTTAATTGTTTAGGTACTTCGTCTGGATTTGTAAATCTTTGCTCAAGCTATACTAGGACTTAACGCTGGCTTTAGAGAAATTGTTAAATTGCATGACTTTGCTTGAGATGCTGCATCTAAAATATTTTAATGCAATTTCTTTTAAAATCTGGAAATACAATTTTCACTGAATATCTGCAGATCCATTCTTCTCTACAGCTTACAGGCTTTTTTAAATTTATTTTTTTAGTTTTTTTGAGGGAGACTAAAATTTGTGTAAATTGATAATTCGGGCGGTACAATTAATTCTGGTACCATGTGGAATCTTTTCGAATAGCATTTACACAAGAAAAGAAATGTTTTTTTTGAATGGATAAGCTTTTGTATTAAACCCCTCGTCACAAAATTTCGTTTGGTGTGACGTAGACACTCAACTCCGCAAAGTGGTACATTTTAGTTGCCACGGTATCGATTCTTAGGTTGAAGACATGAATTGACCATAATTACAAGGCCACCACAAATTGCACTTCAAATCTGTCAATCTCTAAGGACGTAATTGCATTTCATATAAGGCTGATGGCATTATCATGGACTTGACCAAATGCGATTATTTTACTTTTTGAGGTAACCATTGAATCAAACGTAGTCTCCGCAATTGAAAATGATTTTATAATGATATGGTTTAAGGCCTTGGAGACATGAATATTGATTATTCCTCCTAATGACAATATTTCATGATTTAAATGATGTTCGGCAGAGTGTTATAAACGTTTTTTTTTTTTTTTTTATAAACTTTTGCCGGAAAAACCCCCTATTGAAATTAGATTATGAAAACAATAATTTTTTTGCAAATAATTGATTAAACCTAATGGCATGCTTTATTTATTTGTTTTTGTTTTTTTTTTTAGTTTTTTGATATCGTGGTCTAAACGATTAGTTGAGGTGATAGATGATAGTGTGTCTGAATTAAGATTAATCAATAGAACGAGTAGACATTAAGAGCTGACATTGAACTGAACAGATTGTTATGTCTACGTCTATCGGCCCACTTCAGGTCTATGATTTATTGTGTTAAGGTTCTAAGTCGCTGAACTTTAAAAATTAATCACTTAGTATACCGATTTTTACAAATGTAAGGTAAGCTCATCAATCTTATTGAGGGTTTTTTTGTTTTTTTTTTTTTAATTATATCTTAGTCAGCTCATTTTCAATTTAATTGCGTGAGAGGCTCGAGAGCAACTGACAAACAAATGAAATTTCTGATAGGTAGTAAAAAAGACTTAAGAATTAATTAATTAAATACTTACCATTGTTTATATATTTTCATGAATAAAGATTTAAGATAACAAAAGTTAAATGTAACTTCGTTGATAACAGTTCAAGGTTATAGATAAAGGCAATTAAAAAAGTCTATTTTACAAAAGGGTTTATTTATATCTAGTTAAATAACAAGATCCTTGTTGGACTGCATAATTTATTTTTTTTTTTTTTGGAAAATTCACATTGCCGACAAGGAGTAGTTAAGCCAATATTAGTGGAGTTCTGGTGGAACCAAAGTGCTTTTGACAACGTTCGCTTTGCGATAAAAGGGTACATTAAGCTCCTGTGGAAAGAAGTTGAGGAGATGCCAACTTTTATTATACCGATACCGGTCGGTCTATCTATCTGTCTGTTCGTCCGTCTGCATTCTTATGTTTAACCTAGAGGCTGTAATTTTTGAAGTATTTTGATGAAATTTATTGCAATGGCGTGCTTTGAACAAAGGATTAACACAATTGGAAAAGGTTCAGATTTAAACAACTTTTTCAACGACTTCTCATACTGTGCCCTATTTTGAAAAGTCGTTGTAAGGATAACTGCATCAAGAAAAGGACCTGATGCAAGCAGGGCTATGACCGACTATAACGCCTTTGCCTCCTTTTTTTTGAAAAAGGTGCGGTTGTTCAATTTTTGATTTCTTACGTACGTTTCTTCTACGAGAAGTTTTAAATCAAATCATTCTTTAAACGTTTAATGCTTAGATTTAGATACCATAATGGTATTGTAACCTCACTATATACATAAGGTACGTGCATTATTTTTATGGATTTTGGAGGAAAGGCTATAGAGAAAATAAATCGAATGGCAATTGTAATCAAATGGGCGAGTATTTCATTTAATAACGGGTGCAGACATTGATTCTATGGACCTTAAATAACTATGATATTCATATGCGCTTGATTATTAAATATTTGGGTTTATTTAATTCATTGTCTGTTATAGTCAATCGGTCATAGACAAAATCATTTAAATACCGGTTAAGGTAGTTATTATTTCATTGTTTTTTTTTTTCAGTAGAGATAATGTTGTTGTTGTAGTTGTTGTAACATTTTTAAAAGATTTGTGGAACAATTAATACGATGGCGCATGTGTATTGGACTAAACTTGTGTCACTAGTTTTCTTAAAATTACTTTATATGTTTATTACCAAATGGTTCAATTGCCATTATAATTCGGAACTACTACGTTTGTGAATGCTTTTTCCATATTCTTTTTTATTTTTTTTCTTTTCCAAATAAGAAAAACAAGTTATTTAGAAACAAATTGGCAATTATGTCGAATTAAAAAAAAAAACAAAATTGGTTGGAAAATACAAATTACATAGAAACATAGAAAGCGACAAAAAAGAAACAAATTTTCTCGCGATTTTTATTGTAAGTTTTAAATTGCTTTTGAGCAAAGCAACATACATCGTTATTAGTTTGTTTATTGGTTTAACCAGCGAAATAAATGTTGGGCCTAAGTGAGCCTTACGGCACTAGCATCATAATTACGATTTTTGTTTCGAAAGCTGAATTTCACACCTTTACCATAAAGTGGCAAATTCAAAGTATTTCATACCCATTCTCTCGCGCATTTATGGAAGGGATTTTAAAAACAAAAACTGCCAAACAGAAGGAAAGAGCACATTTCAGATGCCATGCTCATACATACATAAGTTATTCGTAAGAAGTTAAAATAAAATTTTTTTAAAGAACATGATCCAATTGCACGGTAATTCAATTGCACTATATGTTTATCGAAGAGTGTTTTAAAACTATTTTCTCTCATTTTTTCGAATTAATCAAAATAAGTATTAATTTCTAGTTAGCTAAGCTCTTCTAATACAAGTTGTGTGCGTGTCGGTGCATTTAATTTTTTAAAAAAATCCTTCAAATATTTTATGTAATAAGAAGTAACCTTTAGCTGATATCGGCATCGTTACGAAATTCTCAAATCTGGCATAGCATTACTTTACTAACAAACTGGCGACAATTTGCAACGACGAGCCTGATAGGCGCGTTCCTAAGTTCTCAATCAATTGTTATCCTCCAACAAGAAATCATTATCATCACTGCGATCAGGTAAACAAACACAGAATTCGAATAGATTAGGTATAGGTCCGCATGAAAAAGGATTTTGGTAACGTCCTCGTTTATCACGCAAATAAGGGTGGCGCTTAGTCGAGATCCTTTGCCTACTCGGCCATTTGGGCAATTTAAGATATTTAAAAAATAATTCAAATCACTCAAGCATATCGACGATATATGGCTGATTATGTCCTTCTTAGACAATGTAGTTATTTTGAATGAATGTCTAATTTTATACATGGCTCTTGGTAGATTTTGGTAAACAAGTGATCAAACGAACATATATAGGGACTTATTTACTATTAACAACAAACCCACCCGGTTGTATTTGTGTCAATAAAATAGAAAAAAATAAAAAATAAAAAACAAAAAAAATGCAGAATTGATAGAATGAATGAGTTAAGAAACATAAAGTGGAAGTTGTTTGAATGTCAGTTAAAAGCAACATAAGCATATTATTCAATAAATGGAATTGAATATTTTAAAACTGGTTTTTGTTGTTTTCTTAAACTCCAACACCTATTGCTTTAGTTAGAAATTGAACTATGATTTTTTTCCCTCTTTCTTCTTTTTTTTTTGTTTATAAAACACAATTTTTGCTGTTTCCCTATCTATCTTGAATATATTTATTAGTTTGTTTTCTTTGTTTGCATTTCTGATTAATAAGTAACTGTGAAATTGTCAACAAATGTTGTAAATAAAAACAACAACAACAACATTTTAAAATCATTTACGTTTGTGGAAGTACAGTCGACTACAACGGCAGCATTTTACACAAATGGTTTACATGAAACTTAAAACAAATCCACACAATCGAAAAATCCACAGTTAATTAACAAATGAACGACAAAAATAAACAGTTTGAGTGACATGTAATTTTGTTGAAGACAAGGTTAGCCAGTAAAGTGAAACAAAGGCTCAGAACGAATTTTCTCTGCCCATCACCACATACTTTGAATAATACCTATCCACAGGATTTATTTAAAATTTATAAAATTGTTTTAAATATGAGATTGTGTGTTGTTTTTTTTTTGTTTTTTTTTTTATCAAAAGTTTCGTGCGTAGAGAGGAGAAATTTGTTAAGGAAATCAATCTTAATAACGTTTTTGCAAAGCAAAACTTGATAAGGGATCGATATGAACATGTTAGCAAAATTTCATAAGAGATCGATGTTAATAACATTTCTGCTGAGAGAAATTTGATAATGGATCGTTGTTAACTTAACAACACTTCTGACCACGGAAATTTGATAAGAGTTTGATGTAAATAACATTCAAGCAATTAACATAATGTCTTAATTTTGATCATTTTCTATATCAACCAAATCAAAACTTAAAGGTTAATTCCAATCAGACATTGCATTGCAAAAAAGGTCCACTTTTTGGAATAAACCAGTGAGAAATGCGCCCTATATGTCCATCTAAAAAATGCTGTAAAAATTTTATCGAAGAAAATACTCTTTTTTTGCGAATTTTGTTTTCTGTTGCTGTCACCTTTAGATCGCAGTTCATATAATGTCATTTGAGTCTCTTGATTTTCCACAAGTAGTTTTTATTATGTCTACTGCCAGTTATTGGCAAACATTAGTTGCAATCAGTGTACTTGTCTACTAATGACAGGTTAAAAATGGCTTTGCTTATTTTGATTAACCTTTTACTTCAAATTGTGAAGGAGATATAAAGCATAAGTATTCAAGGACTTTACAATACTGGCACATATCAGGTATTAGGTGTTAGGGTTGCTATTTACGATGGAGAACACCTAAACTCCAAACCTATATTCCTTGACTTTTCTTGATATTTTCCAAAATTTTAAAAATCTGGAAGTTGTGTGGTAAATCTACTAACAAATGGAGCAAACTGCATATGCAGTGTTGTGTGTATTGAAAAGTGAATGCATTGCATTTTAATATCTTGCCACTTGTAGCAGATGCCTATCTACAAAAAAATGTTAAAAGTTATCCTATAGATATAGAGAGCAAAGCATCTCAATCCTGTGTTAACCGGCACATTATTGCAATACAACCTTGTTTTGGGTAGAGGGAATTCATGACTCATTCCAGGAAAAGTAATAATTTCTTAATTATTAAATTATGATAATTTGGCAGAAGTCGCTTTACTCTCATTTAAGATAAAAAAAGAAGTATTCTTTGTGTGAGCGACGAGAAAACTACATAACATATATTTGATAATTTTAATTACATGTGTTTCCCTTTCTTTTCGTTCATTTAGTTAGCCATGTTCCGTTTTGTATTGTTAACCGTCTGTTTGGCTGTACCAACTTTTGGTTATTCAACAGGAGGCCCCCAACAAATCTGTACGAATGGTTTAACACCCGAACATCATGTCGATCCCCAAACTAGCCCTGTACCCTATAGCTTTTCCGGAGGCAATACTGTCAAATCGGGTGACAAAATCACTGTAACTTTGGAGGGTGGCGACTTTTTAGGATTTGCGGTTCAAGCTCACGACTCGAAAGGAGAACCGATCGGTACTTTCAAAATTGTCGAATCCAATAAATCACAAACTTTAAGTTGTTCTAATCTTGATGTAAGATAATGTGCATCTGATATTTCATCATCCATTTAAAAAATGACATTAAATTGATATATGCAGGACACGTTGACCCATAAGAAGATTCCTAAAGATAACCCAATTACGAAAGTTGAATTTCAATGGATTGCTCCGGCCGGCTATAAGGGTAAAGTAAAATTTGTCGGCACTGTAGCAAAGGACGGTGCTATATTCTGGGTACGCAAAGTATTGAAGGAGGTCGATGTGGAATAATCGCTTGTTGCTGTAACTTATTATTAAATATTTCCCTTTGTTCTTTCAATTTATAAGAAAAATTTATTATTACTTGTATGTTTTCCTTATTATTATTATTATTTTCTTTTTTCTAGTATATCGATGACGTTAATTTAGTGAAAAATGTGATAGAAATATATGAAAGGAACTAATTGAATAACAATAAATACAGCAATACAATAATAAAAAGAATAAAACATAAATTTGATTATCTTAAATAACTCTTCTGCGACAAATAATTATAAGAAATACTTAAATACTTAACATGATGGAGGCATGAGACAACTGTAACTTATGACTATCGATTATGAATATTATACGATTGATCTTTACAACTGATTATCACTAAACCTTAGGCTAACAATGAATACATGAATGATTGTAGATGAAAGTCAATACGATTGTCGGAGAAATGATAATAGAATTTTTGACCAATAATGAATAGCCGATGTGCTTCTTGTATATAATACATTGTGATGATATTTTTTCTTATTGAGAGATAAAACAATTACAAAAATTTAAAAGACAATTACATACGTTAATAAACAAAAAAAAAAAGAAAAACATCTTATTGGTTTTAAAAATCTTACATTAATATTAATAATAAAATCTTAAGCATATGAAGTGAATTACTTTTTCAACGTTGTATGTATAGCTTGTATGTATCCGTTACGAAAATAAAATGCTTCATCGTCATCACTATTACATTGCCTAAGAGGACGAAGATCATGGAATGGATTTTTTGATACGGCAAATATGCGTTCCACGTGCATTGTAAAAGTTCCAATATCCGCCGCTTTTCTCAAAGCAGCAAAATCAAATTCTGACTCTAGTTTTGTGAAAGAAGTAAAAACTATTGGTACTCTAAAGAAAAGTAACATTTCCCATATGCCTTTCTGCCAAGTGTCAGTTCGAGTCGACGATGTAGGAGTTGCCGCACAGCTTTGTGGAGCTGGACTTCCCTTAAAATGTTGCGAATACTCCGAAAATCCACAATTAAAGGCCACAATTAGAGAAGGACAACCTTTAAAGTAACTAACATAATCCTGAAATAATCCATTATAGCATATATAGAAAACGTTTCTTTCTTGACCCTGCAAAAGTTATATCATAGTTAAAATCACGAACAAAAACGTTTTAATGTTTTTCAGAAAACCTTACCAAAAAATTATATTGCACGTTCTCTTCCAACGCTTCTAACGTTTCTGGACCAATAAAATGCAGTTCTAATGTTGTGAAAAGGGGAAACTGTATAAAGAAAAATTGTGTGTGAACTTTCTGAAACCAGAGACGAGGCTCAACACTCGATCCCACAATGTATATAATAAACTTGTTTGTTTCCATGGACAGTATGTCCAAATGGCACATAGTAAAGCAAATTGTCGCAATGCAACTGAAATCGCTAGCGTGGGCAAACAACTGATAATCCTTTAATGTTTCATAGGGTTTTGCAGGCAATTTTAAATTGAAAACTGTTTCGAATGCTGTCTTTAAATTACTTTTATGCAAATTATTAACTCTTCCAGTGTACTTCAATTTGAAATCAGTTGGCAGTTCTTTTACTTTATAAGGACAATAGTATAGTTGCATTAAATGGCAGACTTTTTTATGTTCAATTGAATGTTCCGCTAAATGTTGTAAACAACAATACGCCTGCGATCGACAGTGCGGACAAATATGCGAGTCTTTTAGTTTAAAACAGACACCACACACGCTTGGAAATGAAATTATTTCCTCCTCATATGTCTTTAATGGCCGTTTTAAAGCATCAGTAAGCAAAAACTTCAGCTGCATTTGCGCAGTCTCCATCTCTTCAACTGTTTTGGGTTCTCGACCGCTACTCGATAACTGAAGCGGATGCTTTACATTGTAAGTATTCTTAATGCGTTGAACAGCGCAGCAAAATTCTCCATGAAAACGCCAGTCTTTTTTTTGATGATCTTTACCACAATATTTTACTAAGTTGCACCCAGAACAAGCACGCATGGACAATTGGGTTTCAGTTGTTGACTTATTCGGCTCTGGAAACGCTGCAAATGCTAGGCAGACATTACATTGCAATGCCGAACATAGCTCATATGACATTGTGCTAAGATTTGAAAATAAATTGTGGAAAAATCAAATTATTGAATTTTTTCTTTTCAAGATGTTGAGTTAGAGTAAACGAAGCCAATGAGAAGTGCGATTTATAACTTCAAAATTATTGAATATTATTCCGCCTTTTATTTAATATTTTCTTCTTCTGCTTCTAAATTAATGTTTGTTATTTAAATTTCTTCTTCTTCTTGAGTATTCATCGTGCCGACAACAGATGATTCGTCGTGATATACAGAAAGAAAAGATGTCGGCTTGTCTGGGCCGCCCGGGCCCTAATAATGTAGACGATTAAGTTAAATTGTTAGTTAAAATTAGATTCTGACCGTTATCTTTTATATGTTTAAGTTGTGCGCGTTGAAAAAATAACCTACCAAGTTTTGTTAACGAAGTGTAGCTAAGCTTGTGAGGGTAGGAAGACCAAACGGGGACAAGTTCCGTAGCATGGTTCGCTGAATAAGAAAAAAAATATGATCCGGTACTTGTCGTACTGGTTATTATATAGACTTTGTATAAAAGATCACCCCTATCTGGTGTGATTGAACTTTAATCTTTTAATGAGATATATGACGTCGCCGCCGACATTGAGGAAACTAAACCATGGTCCAACATTTTATATGCTGAGCCAAGGAATATAAATCGTGGCCAAAAGCTGAGCTATTCCATCGCTGTCAACTACTGGCTTCTTGCTGCCCTCACAGTAAGTATTGACATTCAACAGCTGTTATTGCAAATCACATTGTGAATGGTTTTCAGAAGTCTAAATAAAAATATATATAAACAATTTTTAATACATTCAAATAATGCTTGAGGAATAACTACAAAAAGGAAAACAGAATGTGGGCTAGAATAATAAGTGGTTCCAGATCTAATTTGTCATTGAACTACGGAAAAGTAGTGCAACCCTTATTGATGACACGTGCGTTCACACCCGCCGCTACTCCTAGCAATGACGGACTCTCAGATTTGGAGACTAACTACATAGTTCCTTATAGAGAATCTAAGGATTTGTCTCCAAGTCTTAAAAATGTGAAAAAATCTTTAAAAAATTGCTTCAATTTAAGCTCAGAGGAAATTGAACAGATATTAAATAAGGAAGGGCATCAAAGGATAAAAGGAGGATATGCAATAAGTAATATAGAAATTTTAAACAAGGCTGGTATCCAAGAAAAGTGTTTTGTAGATTTTCCATGGATTATAACGCTACAAACAAGTAAGTCGATTTTTTAAAGTAATTTGATAAATTGTCATGTAATGGCTTTGTTATTACAGAGCGTCTGAAGGAAAAACTAAGTCTTTTACGCACACTGAACGGTTTGAAAGACATTAATGACTTTGTGGCATATTTACGCGTACCATTGCCACGTTTACGTAAAATAATTGCACTTTTAAATAGTGAGGAAAAATACTTGGCATATGGTAATCGGATTTATTATATCTCGGAAAAACTAGTCCTGGACCCTTATATTGTCAATAAACATCTGGCCAAGCGGTTATTCGTATTGGAATTGCCTTGTGATATGCTTGAAGAAAACCTGCAACTCATGCTTAATTATAAAGTGGCTCCTATGAATATATTAAAGGATTTGTGGGTGTTTCTTTACGCGCCCAGTATGGTAGAGGTACGTTTAAGACGTGCCGCATTAGGGAAAAAGGATAGGATAATGCCTTGGATGGTTAAATGCCCGGAATCGACATTAAAAAGGTAAGTTTTTCTCTGATCAGTAATTAATTTTTTAAAACCAATTTCTGCTAGATCCTTACAACTGACTCAAGATAAATTGGAGGTGTTAGGCGATAAGCAAACCGCCGAAGAATATGTAGCTGAACGTTTAAAAGTTACTGTCGAAGAAGCTCGCGCTATAATGAAGCGCTACGATCAAGTAAATACAGTGCGCGTGACAAAAATTAAAGAAGTTTTCGACTATTTGCTTGACGAGGCTGGTTTCTCAACTTTGGAAATATCACAGGTACCGCGAATATTATGCAACAGTTTAAAAACTACGAAAAAGCGTTTGGAGCAATTAAAACAATTAGGTTGTCGTCCTCCAGGCTTAGCGGTAATATGTCGCAGCCAATTGCAATACGAAAAATGGATAGAAATGTGGATGAAAAGGAATCAAACAAAAGAAACATAAGGGTCAGTATTACTAGTTGGACTTTAATGGATTCGTTCCCGTTTTAATATTGAGTAATTCTTTATAAATTTTCATTTTTTGGTTTCCAAAATTTTATTAAAAACAACCCAGGACGCCAGCATACAAGCTAATCGTTGATAAATTCCAATTTTTATGCCCGGGTTTAAATCTCAAGTGCGGTAGAGTTTATTTCGGTCATGGCTGTAGCGGACATACATCCACTAGCCTGTGGCCACTACCTCTCCTTCTCTCTCTCTTAACTCGCTTTTCTCTGACCGACCGATAAGTTATAAAAATAATAACGTCTTTTTTTAAGTAGTTCCCGTGCTTTTGTTGAACTTATTTTCGGGCCGTTTTTGTGTTTGGCACTTTCGCAGGAGGATATTAGACTCACTAGGCTTTATAAATAAGTTCTCAAGGCTTTATAAATAAAGATGATATTTATATTTTTTATATATATATAGTTTTATGTGTATTAACAAAATGGAAACAATAAATATGATAACAAAAAATAAAATTAAATGCAATTCTTGTAAGAGCGTTATTTCGCAATTGCTCACAAGTCGTTCTAATTTTGGAAGCATCTATAGGAACATCAACATCGTCATCTAAATTACATACGGTTCTGTATTTCCGAATGCATGGAAAGGCATTGCAGGCTAATATTAAAAAAGAATAAAGAAAAGATGTCCACATTTAACATTTCAATTTTTCTCGAAGCACGATGTTCACACAATGGCGCTTCTCATTCGGATATTTTGCAATCTCTTTAAAATAGCATTCTCTGATGAAGTGCGGAGTAGATGACTTAATTTAAACGCTATTTATTAACAAATGGTTGTGTCCTTTCTGGTCGAAAATACGAGTTTTTGCATTTAGATACTAATCGAGCGCACACAAAACAAAATATTTTTAATATCTCCTATGCAGTTAATGGGACGTAAACCAAATTTTTTCTTTCGTTAGATTCAAAATTGCACCGCTTACACTGCATGCTGCAGAATCCCTCAAATTCAAGATGCCTCGCGAGAATGGCTCTGGCCAGTATTTATTGTTTTTTATACTCTAAATCACTTGTGCCGAAGAATACAACACCCAGCTGGTGTTGATTGTATGTCATAATTTTCGAAATATTTTGATAAAACGATTGAACTGATTTTCGCGCTTAACCTGATGGTAACCTGAAAAAACTGAGATGAAGTTCGTTTTTTTTAGACTACGTTTTGAGATTGCAATGCTCAAGTAAACCTATACAGATCAGTAAGTCATTCCCCCTTTTAGTTTGATAGATTTCCCTTGCTGGAAATAATGAAACAGTCGCATACCCGTATAACACCAAAAAAATTTATATCTATTAAAAATCTTGAAATTTCTCTGTAGATTATATCATCGTTTAATGTCATGTTTCAATACCAATAACATAATTTAAAAACTGCATATATATCATTACAATATATCTTCGCACGTTGTATAAAAATCGTTTGTAGACTTGTTGGCATCTAGCGGTGTTGTGTTTATTTTTTTTTTGTCAACAATTAAATTAAAATGAATTTAAAGACACTTTTTAAACCATGCTTTCATATATTAATATATTTTTGAATTGAAATGCATTTAAAACATACACATAACTACACATGTTTCAAATATTTAACTTGCAAACAATTAAACATTTATATATCAGTTAAATTGTTGTTCTCTGTAAATACATTATAATAAAATTTGTGCTCTGAAAAAATTTCTCAAGTTAATGAACAGATGTAAGGAATAGAAAAATACTATATTCGTCCAGAGGCGAATATTGCCCATCCACCATCTCAAGTTATATTTGCGACAATTGTAAATCTTGTAAATATTCGAGCAATATTTTAGATTAATTTCAGTCTATCAGGGAATATATGCGTATTTTGTTTCTACTTTTATGACTGTGAAAATATCAAAAACAAGCAGACGAATGATATAGTTATTAAGCTATACTTGTCGACGGTGGATACGAAACAATAAAATGCTTGCTAATGAGTACAAAGTATTTTTAAAATAAAGAATACACAATAAAAGAGAGAGGTTTAAGTAATAACATGATACTTCAGCTACATCTAACTAAAAAAAAAAAAAAAAACAATAATTTTGTGATCTAAAGCAGTACAAACAGAAACGTAAAAATAGAATTATTTTTTAATATTTGTTTCGCTTTAAAATAAATTTGTAACACCGTTGCTTTCTTAAATGCATGAGACTTCTATTGTTATGTTGAATACATTAAAATCTTTCCATTAATTCTATAATTAAAATTGTTATCAAAGCACTTTTCGTTTGCACCATAAGCTCTTTTCAAGTAGTTTAAAAAATACCTTTCTAAAAATGCATTCTAGAGGCGGGGTCTTATTTTTTTTTTTTTTTTACGAAATATTTCGTTACTACACACCTTTCTTTATAAGAAAAAAAAAAAAAAAAAAAAGAAAATAAAATAGCTTCTTCTGGAACAGAAATTAGGATTTTCTCTTGTCAATACTTAACAATTGAGTTAGATTTTACCTTTCCATTGCATATGCATTTCTATTGTCCTTGCTTCTAGTAACTAACTCTTTGGTTTCTCTTATACAATTAACATAAAAAGTCTAATACTTGTACTTTTCCTGCACCTTTAAATTTCTTGAAACAAATGTTTACATTCAGTTATAACTAGCAAAAAAAAACAAGAATGATAGGCGATTTTAAAATGATTTAGTCTCTTAGAGCTTTACGCCTTTCCCAAGCTACTTGCATTGACCATATGCTTAAAGCTCTCATATAACCAATGGAGCGGTAACGTTTTTCCCCATAAAACGCTTCCGGAGTTTCAAAATTCATTCCGCATTTCTCGGAAATAGTTCTATAAAGACCGCCAGCTGTTTGAAAGGCCTCTTCAAACATACCTTCTTGTATCATGCATGAAGCCAGTGCATATGTAACTCCAGTCCACACCTCCTCGGCTTGTATACTGCTAGTATCTACGTGACCCGGTTTAGTAGGGTCTGAATGATTAGTGATGAAACCATTTGCTGCACCAATATTACCCTCGTGAAAACTCAAAACGTTGTTTTGGTAAATACATTTCAAAGCAGAACGTACATTCTCTTTTGGGTAGATCTACAAATGCATTGGGAAATTTTTCTTTCGTAACCTCAAATTTTAGAAAAAATTTACCTCGTAATCAAAACCACAAGTTTTTAAGTACCAATGACCACACAATTGATCGGCTATAATTGTATCCTTGTGCCCAGGCGCTGTATCGAAACGGTAATAATGGCCATTCCAGAGTTTCTCTTCTAATGAATGTTTTCCTTTTTCCAAAATATCTTGATAACGTAAAAAATCATTAGGTTGATCCAATAGAGTAGCCATAGTTGCCATAGTTTGCAAAGCTGCCAACCAAAGACCAGAACAGTAGGCGCTGTATACATGAAGATAAAGTATGCAAATTAAATTCGATGAAATATGATTAAAATAACAACTCATACCTAGGACCATCCATCACCCACGAATCATACGTTTGATCTGGCATCTTACTGTTTTCAATTAAACCATCATTGTCCTGATCATATTCCATGCTACGTTCCATGATAGCCTTACAAGCTGGATACATGGCTTTAAGATAAGTAATGGCGTCCATTAAATAAACTTTACCATTGGTTTCATTGATGTACATAGAAGCGGATTTCCGATTTTCTAAAAATGTTTAGTTACATTTTTAGCTAACTTCAACTGAAACTTGAAATATTTGTTATTTTCACCTTTTTTCTCTTCAGCTGAGTTTTTACGTTTATTATCTTGTGAATACATTTCATATAAACTGTCCTTATCTATAAATTCAATAGAACTAAATTTACTGGCATTATCAGCTTGTGCTTGCGCAAGATCGTTCAATATATAATAATCTCGATAGACTTGCAAAACAAATTTAGTATTAAGATCTTTCCAATCGTTAACATCGTGTATATTATAACAGTTGATTAGAGTGAAAGGTTCTTCGTCAGGATCACCCAAATCATGAGGTACACAATTCTTAACCTTACGTGGCATAATTTTACCATCATATAACATTTTACGGGCATCCAGCAATTCAGCGGATATAGCATCTTTGAAGTCATACTGAATGCTAACCTAGAATATGTAGATTGAAATAACTGGAGATTAAAAGTTGAAAATTGGAGAGTATTCGCAAGTTAACCTGTAAATTGGGCCATAAATGGGCCAAAGCAACCGAGGCGTAAAAATGCACGTCATAAGTGTTGTACATACGATATTCATGCCCTTCTAATAAACCAAAACGTCCATAGGCTAATCTGGGAATATGAGAGAAGCTTTCATTATAAAATTTCTTATTTTGCTAACAAAAGTGTACCTAGGATCATTGTAGTCTAACTCTTCACCTAATGAAGAATCGCACTTTAGCCATAACGAGCCACCGTCGGAGATGAAATACAATTCATTGAAAATGGCTGACTTATACCATTCCGGTAAACCTCTATTGGTGGAAAATCGTTAATTAAACTTTATTCAATTTAAAATGCTATTTGTGTGGCTTTACTCATCATTCAAAATTGGCCGCTGCCAGGCATGAATTAATTTCTCCCAGTTACCAAAATGCTTCAAAGCATATTCGCATAGTTTTGGACCACAATCACCAGTAGCATTAAAATATTTTGTATAGTAACGTTTGTAAGCTTTAAGTTTTTTTGGAAAATGTACAATTGGCATATCCCAAGCCAAAACGAACTCCAAGTCGTGAGACGATTTCGCTTTTAAAGAGACTCTAGCACAAATCGCCACACCCATATCCTTAGCTGGAAAAGATATGGGCTTTTTATAGGATTTTCTCAAATAATTTACATATGGATTTCTTACTTTTTAAAGATTCATCAGCTGCTGTTTCACTTAGTTGCCCTTGTTCCTTTAATTGAGACCACAATTGTTCGCCACTTCCCATTGGATCGAATTGCGTACAACGCGTAATACTGATTTCAGGAAGAATTCGACAAGCTAAATTATAAGCGCAGGGTATATCAGCAATTTTCTGGTTGATAATCACCCCTTTGGCGTTCCCCTCACAAAAACATGAAGAAGAAGGCAAGCCTTCCGCATCCTGTTTCTTATTACCGGTACCGTTTTTGAAGGTAAATGTTATAGAAACAGTACGTTCCTCTTCGCTTACGTTCTCGACGTTCCATACGAATACGGCGCACGGTATGGATGAATCCTTATATTCATGCGGTATAACTGGTGATATTTGCCTGCATTTCAAGTGTATACCGTGCTCGGAGAGATCGTATTCGGTCCACGAGCGCGGATACAATCCCGTATAGAGACAGTTTTTATCATCCACCTTCGAGTGCCACGAATTCAACGGTTGCTTGGAGCGCGTAATACTGCAATTAGTTAAACGACAATCTAGGCCTGATTCATGAAAACTTATTTCAAAAAATCGTAATGCATTCGTTAAAACCAAAGCAAACCATATAGAAAAAGGCCGTTTCCAAGATTTTCGCATTCCCATTTGTCATTTTTGTGCATAATTTTTAGGCAAATAATAGGTTTAACAGAATTTCAAGAAAGCGGATAGAATATGTGTTAAATTTGATGCAAAGCGAAAAGAAGAGAAAAGTATAATAATAAAATAACTTGAGTGTATGATACATAATGATACTTGTCTGAGTATATAGCCTAGAGAAGAGTCTTTATTTATTTGCGTGCCTTGCGATATATATATATATATATATATATATATATAACAAAACATATCTAATAAGTCAACTCCTTATTTTTGTTTATGCTTTCGTTGCTGTTCACTTTAGCATGCAATGTTTATGGTTAATCGGAGCTTGTTTACATGATAGGCAAGACAAATGCAGAATGTCGCACGATTGTCTTTTTCTTTCTTTCTAAATGTCGTTGGAACGTCCTAAAAATAAAAACCTCAACACAAAATGTTGTGATTATTAAACGCAAAGGTTTTAAGTTGATGGACGAAAATCTAATTTATGTAAAACATAATCAAAGCAGTAATAAGTGATGCAACTTCTCACTTATATATTGGATAATTACTGTCTAGGAAGTATAAGTATAGCAAGTTTCCATTAACAAGAATTAGCATTTTGCCTCTTTTTAACCCTAGGACTACACCGAGTGTCTTAATTTGATCTTTTATATATAAGAATACAAAACGGACAGGCGGATAGACATGGTTAGATAAAATCAAAAAGTAACTCTGACTCGATCGGTATAGTAGAAGGTGGATCTACATCAAGTCCTTCCTTATGTTGCATTCATTCGCACAAACTTAGTATTCGCTTGTACCGCTAGTGCGTGCGTAGGATATGAAAATAGATACTTTATCGCCAACAGCAAACTATTTACTCGCGACAGCCTATTCATAATTTACAGCTATCCATTTTAGTCGATATTGAGAACCATAAACTGGGCCCGAAAAAAAACGACCCCGATCGATTAACTAGTACACCTGCAGTTAATAAATAAATAGTTGAGTCAGCATTTATATCTCGTTTTAAGTTTGCTGAACACTTTTTGTACTTTTTAATATCAAAGTGTAAATAAAATAATTTTATTTAACCGAAGTGGTATTTATTTGTATATGTTTTTTTATTAAAGCTCTAAACATGAAGCAGACGTTTTGCAAATACACGTTATTCAAGATAAACACGTATCTGAAACATATCTTTTACATTTATTGTAAGTAGAAGACACCCTATTGCTTTTGCAAAGTAGAATTCAATCAATTTTGTGTCCAAAAGTATTTTCTTTTCGGTTATCGTTTTCAGAAGAATGTCGGTTTGGTTTCTGCCATTACTTAATTCATTGGCACGTACGATGCCGAATTGGAAATAATCTCGTAGTAAAATGAAAACAAATTAGTATAAAAATTTTATTATTAATTGGGGACATGTTAATGAACCGATTGACGTCAGTGTTTGACTGAACATGTAGATGGTCCTAACAAATATGTAGGCAACAGGGGAATAACTCTGGAAGCGACAACTGTAGGTAAAAATATGAAGGAATTGTGATTTTAATTTCGAAGTTGTTTCAGTTTCTTATCTATTAAGGGCGAGTTTATGTAGGCACGGTCTTTTTGTCTTTTTGTCTTTTTTTTCAATCCTCAGGGAAGTTCAATTGATCAAGGGTTGGAAGTTTCGGCTTTCTATCTTCTTGATTGTCATTGTGGTAGACTTACACAGAAGCAAGAAGAAGGGGATCAAAGTGATCGTCGATCATCGCTAGCTCGTAGCTTAGTAGATGATCAAATATTAGGTGATAAGGATAGATTTCTAATCTTTTCATTAGGTACGTATTTGTTCATCAGTTCATCATGCTTTAGTTATAGCGTGTCACAAAGGTTTTAAACCTTTTTGCTAAGACGTGGCTATAGAATAATAGACTTTATTCTGCATGAGATAAACGTTGAGCATGCATAGGCTAAGCTGATCGTTGACTACGTTTTATTCCACATTTATTTTTGAATTGCTAACTTGGCCAATAGCAAGCAAGAACTGGCAGAGTCCTAAAATAACCTCTTATTTACTTTTTTTTGACGTAAATTGTTCACGTAACATTTATTAAACCAGTTTTGAAAAAATGAATAGTTTTCATGTGGCGATAAGAGATAAGGTTTTCAAGACATTTATTACTCAATCGTTTTGATTTCTTAGTAATTGTTATCTCTTACGAGTTGTATTCCTTTTCACTTTTTTCTACTTTCAAAAATTTAATTACATTAAGCTCTTTCACTCTAGGGGATCACGGTCCACCGATAAATACCGTACACTTCCTTACAATTGTTCGCCACAATTTGAAAAGTAGTCGTGTGGGAAATGATTGAAAAGTTGTCCAGTCTGAATCATTTTCAATAGAGTTAGTGCTTGGGCCAGGACATCTTAGTGTACTGAATTCCGTTGAAACATCTAAATAATTGCCGCCTTGTCTGTCAGATGACCACCAGAAAAGAAGACGGACGGACGGAGAGACAAGCTTCGGTATAATAGAAGTTGGATCTATCTGGTGGGTATGTAGCATACATAATTCCAAACTTAATGCATCTATGTATCACAAATGGTGTAGGGCCTTGTGTCTGTTTATGATGCTGGTTGTTGAGCTAGATCACGTGACGAAGTACGAAGCCGATACCGGGTACTGGGTACCTTTAACCCAGATTCGATCGTGTTCAACGATTGATTTCGTATCGAGTGAGGCGTTTCATTCATTCTTTTCAAGGAATTATTCGTGATGTCATCGGCGTATATATAGTATATAATATTAATGCAAATAATGTAAAACAAAAATTGAAAATCTTGTTCGAGTTAGCTCGATAACGAGTAGGGTAAATCGACCCCTTGAGTTCGCAATTTGGCAGGGTAAATAGAGTGACAGATTTTGACTAATTTCCCCCCATCCATCATTCCCTCCTCCATCATTCACCTACATACACTTGATGAACGAAAAAGCTTGTTTTAATGCCAGTATATATTTCCTAGGATAGGTCGAAAGAAAGTGCAAACATCATTTCGATCAACCAATCGACGCGCCAATATTTAATGTCTTTTTCAATTGCCATTGTTTGGTTTGAAATGATGGGAATCAAATATACATCGCTAAGCGGATTCAATTTTCTTCTTTGCTGGATTTTATCTTGTTATGTTTATTTCAATTAAGTTAAGAATTAAGCAAGTGATAGCTATTTTTGCGAACATTGTATTTGTGAGAATTATTTAATAAACGAATGAAATCTTTAAGAATTAAACATTAGTGAAAGTTTTATTGGCCTTCTGCGTCTAAAGAATTCATTAATTTGAAGTACTTTCGTTGCAGTATGGATGTATGGTATACAACTTAGGAAAATTGCATTTGCAATTTGTCGTCACAATTGCTTCCTTCTTGTGGATAAGACTGTTCGACAATAAGGACGGACGAGGTACCTTTAACTTTGTGTGGATGGACGTGAGATAGATCCATCTGTCATTGTATCCATCGATTGAGAATCATTCTCTGAATCGATTTAAGCTTGTCTGACCGTCTGTCCATTTTGTTTTTTGTGTTCAATGTACATGTCGCACATTTTTGGGATATTTTAAGACGAAGACTATTGAAAATGGTTCGGATCGAATTACCTTTTACTATACACTCTCTTGTACTACTATATATACTACACTATTGAAGTCATTATATGGCTAACTATATTAAAGGAAGTAGTGTAGAGTATTTAATGTTGGGCCTCTTCCTACTAGTGTTTTCACTCGTGTGTAGAAAAAAATATGTCGTTTTCTTCAGTAGGCCTAATGCCGTGTGCTCCTAAATTTATAGTTTTTTTTTTTTTTTTTTAAACCAAACGTTAAAGTAGTTTTTAGGTCTTCTTCCCTTTGTGGCGTATGAAAGTCTCTTCATAAAGACGAGCAAACAAAAAAAAAAGAAAAAATTTCTAAAAAAATGTTGAAATTTTGAAATGAGCAAAAAACAAAACATGCAAAACAAGTCACGAAAGCTCTAGTTCTATAAAAAGCGAAATGTAATAAAGCAGTTACTCTTATCCCAGAGGATTGCGAACTAAAATTAATTCATAAAGTTTTGAAAAGTCTACGAATGACATCACACTTTATGACATATTTTAATAGAGTTAAAAAAAGTTGACAAATACTGGCATATAAGTGACGTGACATTCCGAAGTACAACAGGTGTCACTGATAACCGTGCTCCATTTATACATTAGTCTGTTGTATATACATACCAGCCAGTGTTCTTCGACAGTAAGCTTTGGAAGATGGTATCTCCATTCTGATTCTTAATAGTAACAATAAATTGATTTGCGTGTACGGTATTGTACTCATATATGCCGGGTCGCATTTGGAAGCGACAGAATTCACCAGCATAGCCGCGTCCAATGCTGCCACCCCCTATTCCGCCCAAAGGCACACCGTACATTTGTTTCCCATTTTCCATATAATAATAGTCCATATAGCAGCGTCTACCCTCACGTGCGACTTTCCAATAATATGAAGCATATCTGCAATTGAATATTAAAACACAGAACAGTAGGTATATATGATGAATAAGAGAAAGAAAGATGGAAGGGTTGCGACCAAATACTTATGCAAATAACCATAAAAATCACCATCGCACACACAACTTTTTTATGGATTTTTGACAATGCAATATATTTCCTTTCTCTTTTATGATTATTTTTAGTATATGAAGTGATGATGATGTCATTTTAGTGTTGGCTTTATGAGGAAAATGTATTATTAAAGTGAATACGTTGGAGGAAGAAAAATTCTTTTTTCACTGGCATAAATTTTTATTATAAACTCAAGTTTCTAGGTTTTCTTTATAGTTTTCTCGTTTTAAGGTCAAACACACTTAAAGACATTCGAAAGTATTAATCAATATTGTAGGTGGGAAGGGGATTTTCTAAAAAGTTTGCCATAATGATTATCTTACGCCGCATATTCTTAATTATAATGATATCGTAAATGAGTTTTGCTTGTCGTGAAAACCAAACATAGGAATTTTATTTTAGGAAAACCTAGCATAGGAACTTTACACATAGCCAAAGGCATTAAGAAAAGTAGAACGTATTAACTTAAAACTAAAGAATTAAGTTTGCGATATTGTTTATTAGTACATTTTTTAATTAGTTATACGACTATTTTTTATCAGTTAATTAGCAATTAACTCGTTATTACTGAAGTACCTACTGAAAATAGTTAAAAAGCGTAATTGTATCGTTGAACACATCTAAAATATGATAAATGATGCTGAGACGATATTTAATATCATCTGGATATGTAACACTAAAAGCTATATTTACGCATTCAATCTTATTCATATATGGTTTTTAAGCAACTATGAACAAAGTCTCAGATTTAACTGCTTTTTTATTTTAATAAGAAAAATATTGAATCAGAATTCCACGTTCTAGGAGATAGTAATCGATATATTTTTTTTAAATGCAAGGACTTGACAAGTAAAAACACTGTAATGGGTCATGGACCATCATTAAATATCCTACACCATCCTACAGTTATCCGTACTTCGACTTTTCAGAATAACGCGTTACATGGGAAGTGGTCGAAAGAGTGGTGCGACCCCAACCATTTTCAACAGTGTTCGTCTTAGGGCCGAAATATGTCGGCGTACGAAATTTCATCAAAACATCTCCAAAACGGCGGCCTGTGGTTTCAACACAAGAAAGTGAGACAGATAGACGGACAGACGAGCTTAAAGCTTATTAATGGGTGGGTCTGTCGCAAGCGCTTTTAGCCCTTTTAGGTGTTGCGTACATATGCACAAACTTATTATATTCACACACATACACACCACAACTTGTTGAAGGTATATGCACTAGCAACCAAGGCCGGATCTTCTTTCTTTAACAGTTAGGCTAGACGGATAAGTGAGTTGCTTCAATAGAGTTAAATATTTTGTTGATATTATAGTGTTCAGGCACTTTCAAGATGTCTATAGGGTTCAACACTCCGAAAATGAGTCTTCGAATATTGAAAAGATTTCGGCATTCACTAAGAGTATGTTTAATCCTAAAATATTGTCCACAGTTTTGCAAACTAGAGAATTAGATTTCTTACAGATCCATTGCTATGCTGCAACAGTATGACTAGGGCTGATTCTTGCCAGTAGTGTGGATGGTACAGTTGTCGGCTTTTTTCGTGAATATTTTCTTTTCTTTTCTTTTTTCTAATACATTCTTTAAAGTCAAAATTTTCCATTGTGCTGCTCATAATTAAAGGTGCCGAAGGTGTGGATTTGGCTGCAAGGTTTGCTCGTTCATTTCCCAAGAGCACAATATGACTCGGTACACAAAAATTTAATTTTATATAATAATAATAATAAGTGAATGTTATGGCGAGGTGGGGAAAATAAAAGAGTTTATTGTTCCGCAATGAGAACAATACGACAATAGAAATGTTATGTTTTAATAAGTAAAAAGAAACTTTACTAACTTACAAGATTGATTAAAATAATTTAAGGAACAATAACAAATTAATTTTTAAACGCAAGATACAGTATAAGATGCCTTTTTAATCTTCTTACCTCATTGGACTCATGTACAAGAGTTATTGCCAAGGAATTTGCCCGATTAATCAGTTTGCCAAGATATTTTGAAAAAAAGGGTTCAATTAGATTTTTAGATAGGAAAATGTAGGCCCTTATGGACGACTAGTAGACAAGACATGACTAGATCTAATATATGTCAGGTGCTGAATATAAATATCAGTTAGATTGGTTCATACATTATGTTCAGTAACCAGACAGACAGACAGGCTTAGGCGGTATAGTAAACCGAGGGTCTATTTCTCGGTGGTACATGTCCCTGCATATACTTAATGTACAACAAGTAGTGTAGAGTAGAATAACAACTCGAAGTAGAGGTTACCGACTTATTGAGGGTAAGTAAAAAGGGAAAACCATATTAAATTAGTTATTATGCTAAAACTCGCTGCACTTTTAATTGATGATAAAATAGACACCCAGATAAGCCCGCAGTGACTACGTCAATTAAATTAAGAGTGTAAGTATATAAGTATAAGTCTTTGATATTTAAATAAATCTTTTGCAATCTCGAATGCATTCAATTTAACTTAATTGCCATTTCGTAAGGTCAGTCTGTATCCAGATTCATTTCTGAAAAATTAAATATTAATGAACTCATGTATGAGTAAATAAAAAATGTTGTTTACTCTCATAGTGAGTGAAGTTGACGGCGGAACCTTATTCTTTTCTAAACTCTTGTATACTTCTATCTTCTTATGAAGGGGAATAAATGAAAAGTATTTTTTTGCAAAATGAAACTCAAATGTTTATTTAATGTCATTCTGTACTGTATACATTTTTTTGCAGGCGCATTTACATTCGAGGATGCATGTGTATGTGAAAACGCTGTTATCAGGAAGCAAAGCTTAGTATTAGTTTTTCATTATATGTCAAGAATACGAATTGAGGGCAATGGCTTTTAATCAGACGTTAGGAGCAAGCATTAAATGCAAACGAGAAGCAATTTCATGCCTCAAGGAGTCCTAGATTTGCTTTCTTTAACGTGATTTATTGTCATTATCAAGAGTGTATTAATTTTGTTCGCAGATAACGGCGATTTTTTATAAGATTATGAATTTTTTGATTGGCAATTTTCATTTTTCTTTCAATGATATCGTGTTTGTAAAGTGCATACGCTAAGTAAGTAGTCGATTGAGTCTGAGAGCCAGGCTTTACGTGACTGGTAATATTTTACATACCTTTTACATTTTTTATTATGCATGCGAGAATGCATAGAATAGTTTCTTAACTGAATTAGTGAGAAAATTCGTAACGAATTCGTTTAGATTATTATCGAATTTTGCCGGACTAAGTTTGAAAGTTCAATAACCAAAACAATTCAGTGCCATTTGCGATTATTGAGAATGTGTGCGCTAAACAACGCCAAAAACAAACAATTGATGGCTAAAGATGAATCGGTTTAATGCAGTTACGAATATTAATGATGTTTGCCGGTTTCCGTTTTATGCCATACCTCGCTTATGGTGCATGCGTATATTACTTTTGTGCGGATGTATGTAGCACCCAGAAGTGCTTGAGATAGACCCATCTTTTATTATACCGAATAATTCAGAAGCACTTCCTGCCGCGATCTAAGCTTGTCAGTCAGTACGTCCGTCTGTCCTATTCTCACAGCGCGAGATATTTTGAAGCAATTTTTTATAGTGACGCGTTTTGGCCCAAGAACGAACACCATTGAAAATAAATTTCCTCGGATAATTTTTTGACCACTCCCCATACAAAGCCTTATTGCGAAAAATACTTATATGAGCAATTGTATTAAACGAAAGGCTGTAGATTATTTAAAGGCGCGTCGCGTCTCATTATATAGTGTTTTCACTTAACATATATAAATATTTCGCATTAATTTTGTATTTATGAAGTTAAAGAGATTTCTGTCCAATAAGAATTCAATGCTAGATGATTTTTATTCTAATTTAACGATTTTGTTTCAATTAAGCATACAATAAATAGTCAATTTAAAGCCAATGACTCCGTTCAAGCATACGGATACTTGCACATGAAAGACGGCGGACGAACTGACGGCATTTGTCTATAAAAGCAAGCAAGTAATAAAAATATCCTGGCGCCAAAGTTTTTCCTGTTCATACATAAGGTGATTATTGTGGAGCCAAAATCACTTTGTACTGCAATCAGCGTTCAGTACGCTTGGTTATATATGGTTATTTACTTTGCGGTTGGTGTAATGCGTTTGTCAAGTGTTTCATAGGAATCCACTACGGAAATATTCTACAGTTTTGATCATAATAAATGAGACAATCGGTTCAGGTGTCTCTGACGAAACGAATAGGGGAAACGTTTAAGACACGTCTGAGTGAGTGGATTCAAATAACAGTTGATCTGCGGCTTTTCATCTCAGAAAATAATTATAATTTAGTGTGCTTCCTGGTTTCTACTGGTTACCTTTAGATTTGTATATTGACTGTTATGAGAAAACATTATCCAGCTTAAAATACGAATCTCGAACTTGCCTAAAAAGTTTTGAAAAATGTCATTATTTTTTCCAAGAAGGTGGAAAAATTTTCAACATATATGACCTTTTAAAATTTTAATTTTTTCCCAATTACTTCACGTAATCAGTAGTAAAACTACTTTTCGTTTCGGATTGTTACAATACTTTTATAGTGACGTGAGATTTTCGAAATAATCTTATCCAATTTGAAATTTTTTCTGTCCTTTCCTAAACTTTCCTTCTTGATGTAAAATACGAATCGTAATATACATGAATTGTACGTCTGCCAGTTTATCATCTTTTATCGTAAAGCTTCCACGGTCGCAAAAGTTAAAGTAGAAGGGAAACTTTCCATTGTATGTATAAGTGTTGTGCGTAATTCATGGCTTCAGATGAAGTTTAAAAATTGGACCGCAACGAAAAGGAGCTTCTAATAAGCAAAAGGCTCCCAACTATAACAGTTAGGTGTAAATAGTTATTATGGTCATCGGAGTGCGCGCGACAATGCTCGCTATAGGCGAATTTTATAATTTGCAAGCAGAAGCCCATATTGGTTCGATCTGATCTGATCTGTAAAAGTGAGTTCGATCGATGTATTGACATTCCTCCAATATTAGCATTTATACATATCCCGCTTACTTGGCGGATATCGAGAATTCATCTCAATGCGAATACGTCTTTGCTTGTTATAATTATTATTCTAACAACTTACTTAGACTAAAGATATAAATTATAGGACAAAAAATAATAAAATTAATACGGTTTAATTAAAATGAATATGGTAGACACCGCATCCAATTCTTACTAGTAAGAAAGTTATATTCGGCGCAGGCCGAATCTCGCATACTCATCGCAACGTTTTTCCTATTCTACTCTCCAAGTACTTTTATTTGATACCCATATCGCTAATATTATTAAGAAAAAATTAATCGCGGTGTCTTCTATATTCATTTTAAAATTAACCCATTTCTAGGCAGATAATATATCTTCATTTAAGGAATGAACAAAATAGTTTTAAACATTCTGTCTTGTTTGCGTTCTGATAAATGAGCATAAAACCTCAAAAAAGTGAAAAAGACAATAATTAATCACTTGTAACTTTACGTGGGCTTGGCCGATTATTTCCATTTTTCCCCGTAAAGAGCAGAGTGTTTCGTAAAGGAAATGTGAAAAATTTCAGTTTGAGTAATAGAATTGGCTGTGCCAATAAATATGCCTAATATAGCAAAAAATGTGAAGAAAGAGCTTCAGAATTTGGCAGACAATAAATTAAGAAAAGACATCGTCTTAAGAATTGGTACATATGTATATTCACAAAGTCTATTTAAAATTTTGGCCTAAGTATTGGTTCATAATTGCATTAACTGCTTGGTACAAGAGGAGAATACGAACTTCTTACTTGCTCACTTGGGATAAGAATCTTATTTATACCCACCACCACATAAAGCTGATCAATATTATTATTATTATTATTATTATATAAATTTAGCCAGATAATAAATTCTAAGACTAAAGTCTTAAAGCACTAGCACCTAAGGCTTTCGGCTTTTATTTATTTATTTATTTATTTATTTTTTTATTAATATGTATACTTTGTGTGATTTCTGAGGCTTCTTTCTGGGTGAAATAAAATTTTAATATTCTATAATATGGAGCAGGCGTGGCCGATTATTTTTATTCACAACAACAAAAGTTGTCCTAGGTTGTACTGCGGTTGTATTCTTTGACCGATGGGATTGGCTGAATTTCAGTATTAATGTGCGTGGAAGGACTATTTGTGCCAACGTTAAGGCCCATTGCTGCATTTGTGCGACCAGGAGAATGTTTGCCACAGACAATGCATGAGAATATGCACACTTTATGCGGTGAAAATGTTTTGACAAAATAAATATAGCCTTCCTCACCTTTGGGTAATGGGTGTAAAAAATATAGCAAATTGCATACGTAATTTTTGAGCGTGTATAGTAATTTATCGCTAAAAATAAACAGGACGAGCTAATAATTACCTGCAAGCTAATGGGAGAAGCGGCAATGCTTGCTTAATGGAGGGCCGTACATTTTGATTACGTTTTTCTGGCCAGACATGATCGAATTTCAATTTTAAACCATAGCGTGGTATGGCTGTAATTTCGTTATGTTGGAATTCATCGTAATTAGCACTAACCGAATCCATACTTTAAGTATGCAAGCACTTTTACGTACACTATTCCAAAGTTTCTGCCAGCTTAACTAACGCGTTTAACGTTTGTGTGTATGCTTGCAGATGCACAATAAATATTTCCTTTACGTGCTTTCTTCATCAATATTCACCGAAAACCCAATTAAGTTGATTTTTCGTACTTCAGGGTAAACATATAAATTTTAATAATTAAAATTATTCCTCTTTAATTGTATGCGCATCTTTTTTTTTATATTATTTTGACTGAAATACATTCAATTTTTTTGTGTAATTTTTTTTCTTCAAACATCATAACATATTCCTAAGAGTATACACAAAAAAATATAAATAAAATTTAAATTTCGTCTATTATTTATTGATTCACTTAATACCGCGCACCTTTCAGTATCACTTGTTTCATTTGTTGTACACCTATTTTTTAATTAAAATTTTAATTAAATTAATAATTTTATAGCGTTGAGTTGAGTGATGTTGTGTTCAGATGGACAAGCCAATAAGTAATTTTATTTGATGAACTTTAATTTTTGCTTTCTAGCTTTGTTGTGTTTTTTGAGAGTGCAATCAGCTGTTGAGAAGACAGAGAAGCAAATATTTCACAGTATTTCTGAGAGTAAAAACTGCTTTCTGAGTGTAAAATTTACTTTGCTTATAGCTTTCTGCTCATATAGAGAGTAAGAGGAAATCAAAATATTAAATATTAAACACTTAAAACATAAAACACAGAGATGGCAATAAAATTTTTGGCAGTTGGTTTATTGAATAGCATAAGAAGAGGAAAGCATTAAACACATCTGTAGTTGTACAACTGAAACACTTGATTCTTAAACGTATGTTTAATCAAATTTCTTTTAAAGCGCGATTAAAGCATTTCAAAGTCAAAAATTTTTAATTTTTAATTTTTATTATTTATTTCAGGAAAAGAGTTAAAATTAAAAACATCTTCTTCTCTCTCCTTTTTCTTTTAATATTTGTAACATTTGTTTGTATTATACCATGATTATCATTATATTATAATGGTGCATACAGGAGAATGTTTAGTGTAGAATCGCAAATATAATAGTGGTAAATCTGTGGAAAAAGATCTATGTTTAAAATCCTTGCAAATAAATTGCAAAACTGGCTAACCATATTAAATGCGTCAAACGATAAGAAAACTATTATATTTCCCGAAAAAGGGAAACGATCAAAATTCAAAAAGGGATACAATCAAAATTCAATTCCCGAAAGAAGGAAATAATTAAAATTCAATAGATTTCCCGAAAAAGGGAAACGATCAAAATTCAATTTCCGAAAAACAGAAACGATCAAACTTCAAGAGATTTCCCGAAAAAGGGATCCACAGTAGGAGAAGATCCAATTCGACTTAATGAAGATAAACTTCCGCAAAGTGAGATTGTAATTTTAATAAATAAAATTAAAGTAAACAAAAAATTTGCAAAATAACAGAAGAGATTTGGAAGGAGCTTCACAGCTTGTACCAACCAAGAGAGTGATATCAATTAATATTAAAAAATATTAAAAAATTATAAAACACAAACATGCTAATGTTGCATTCATTAATTGATTAACGCACGTAACATTATAATTATACCAAAAATGAAGCAAAATACTTGTTTATGAAGTTTTAAAAGGCGCAAATATATTCTCGCTATGCTCGACAACTTTACAAAAACACATCGTTTCGTTTCAATAATGCAATTAAAACCGTAAACTACAACACTTCGCAAAGATTGTGGTATTTGCTGACAGTTATAAAGTTTAAAAAGCACACAAATTGGGAAATCAGTAATTTAATTAACCTTCGAAGTTTGACAAGCATAGGTAACACTACCTCACATAGCAATTCAAGCAATGGTTTCATAAATGTTGTCTTTGATATAGACAGAGATGCTTTTAACGTAAACCTATTATTCAAATTTTTAAAAAAAAAAACGAGAACAACTAATTTTCGTGCTCTTTAATATTGGTTGGACGCGGTTGATTTTTTCTAATTTCAGACTAAATGTGGAAGTTTATAAGGTGCTGTAGTTTATGAGTGAAGACCAAAAAGCACGGAAAGAAAATTCAAAGATTTTGTTAGTAACTCATTATTAATGTTGCACACACATATCTGAGGGAATATTCTGGTGTATTTATTGTTCCGGTGGACATATCTAAAGGCAAGCTAAAGATTAATAAAATCAAGAGCTCGCTCTTTTTCTATGAAAAAAGCAATAAATTCCAACTTGCAAGCAAATATTGAAGCCAGGGGCAAAATCTTATTCCGTCCACAACTTGACATTGCTTTAAATGCTTATAACTTCGCACAACCAGATACGTCAGCGATTGGATTTAAACCGTTCATTCCAGACAGCTTCATACACGCTTTCGCAGATTTGGATCGTGTTCTTACTATTATCACGAACACACAGATTCGGAGATAGCTGTGGAGTTCGACAAATGTTTGACTAGCCTTGATTCTGAGACGATGTACAAAGTGTGGTCGACTTGGTGAGCGCCAAGGCCATATCTCAGTCGAAATTCTGCTAAAGGTCTCAACGGTCTGCTTCAAAACTCTTGTCTTAGTGCGACATTTCTCAACTTGTACATTGCGTGACATCGCAAAGTAGAGGATGGTCCTATGATAATTTTCTTCTTCACTTCCATTATCATATTGAATTTCCTCCTCGTTTGAGATCAATATATCTTACCAGCAAAGATATAACGAAAATTTGGCAGCCATGTTTAATCCCATATTTGATACTTTTTTTTGCCACTAAAATTTCACTCCATCTTTACACCAGCTGCTCAACGCGTTTTATGCCTTCGATAACATTAGTCCATTTATAAGGCACTAAGCACTCCCACAAAATATTATTTACAAACTAAAAAAAAAAAACCGGATAAACCGCAAAAACCTTCTGTGTGTATTACTCCGCAGGAATAATCAATCAAAGTAAAAATAAGAAATTCACTATTGCAGCAATCGTTGCCTTTATCAGTAATTCACGCACTATAATGATTATAACCCTACAGCACGTAAAAAGACAGTTTCCTTCTATTTAATGTAGGCAGAAAAGTGTTGTTTCTTACAACCGAGTTGCTTGGTATTTTTCATGCCTTTAATACTTCAAATGAAGATGATTTTAGGCAAGTAGCTGTATTCACCGACAGCCAAAGCGCCTGCATAATGTTTGCTAATAACATCTCCTTTAATTATCTGTTTTTACCTGTTAATGATTGTTCAGTAATCACTGATACTTACATCATTCGAGTCTTTGGATATTGCGGCTTACAAATCAACGAATTTGAAAATAAGTGTTGGCAAGTTAGCGCTAGTGCATTTTACTTAACTTGCACTTAATGCACTTGACAATATCCACAAGAAACCCAACGTAGAATACAGCCGTGCATTCTGAATGCATTCTAAATTCATGAGTCAAAAGACATTTTTTCTCTTCAATTTTCAATTCATTTTAACCTTGATATCATCAATCTCTACCACTTAAATACTAAAGCTGTCAGTCGTCTAATTACTTGACTGCACTTATAATCTCCCCTACTTACTCAAACCAGGTACCATTTTTTCCGCCAGATATAATTTAAGCTCCACGGCGCAAAAGAGGTCTAGGTGACAGATGGTTAATAAAATTGCTTCGAAGAGAAGTTTATCTTTTATAGAACTAGATATATAGATTCTTATAAGATCAGGTAAGAGATTTTCATACAATTTAAATCGCTAATTCTACCAATCGTCAATACTTTAAGGAAGTCGTCTTTATTTTTATAATTATAAATATTTAGATCAAAGAAATAAATTCTAGGTCTGAAAAGTAGGATGAGCACTAGCAACGAAAACTGTCTTTTCTTTTTTTGGCTTGTTGGTAGTCCAATCGCTTTAATAAAGATACATATTTTACTGATATTATGTTCTCCTGGTGCTTTCGAGATATGCATACAGTTACACGCTCCGGATCCGTGCAGTTGCAAAAAACTAAAATAAAATGAATTTAATATTACTTCTATTGTCATCTATCAAAGCTTTTCTCCAAGATGCCACATTAACATTTTCGAATCTTTGGTAGGTTAATCTAACCTCGAGATTAAAAAAAAAAGGTAAAACATGTACTAAAACAAGCAAAAAGCAACTTTACTACAGCAAACCTTGCTCAAGGCTAACTATCCCAACCAAAATATTGTTACGAAAATCACGTACTTGATAAAATGAACTTGCGTGAAAACATACCTACTTTTTAAGAAAGGAATTTCTTAAAATACAAAGTTGCAATGATGCTTTACTTGTCGAAAGTAAAGTTGCTTGATGTGGCTGACGGTTGGCGAAAAGCGTAGTAACAGTTCGCGGCGAAAGAGATAATGCGAGTATTACGTGTTGGTAGCTTGTATCTAAGACGTACTCGTATGAGCAGCATATTTGGGGAAGGTAAAGTCAGTCGAGTCAAGAGACTTGAATCGCAATATTCGAACGGACAGGACCGGAAGAAGTATTGTAAATCTAACGTCCTGAAAACAATTTGTAAACAAATGTCCTAAAAATTTCAAATTCGCCCGAGTCAATGTTCGCCAGCTCAAATCACAAGCGCAGTGAAGTTTCCTTTTCTTGTAGCTATAGTGTGTGCTCAGCCAGTAAAGGCACACACACCACCTTTCTATATCTCTCTCCCATCTTCCCATCTTCTTTCTGACTGTCACCGTGTAACATGAATAGGGGACATCTCCTAAGTGATTGGTCCTATTAAAAATAAATAATAAAATTTACGCTGCCCTAGAAATTGCAATTTCATGGCACGATCTTTTAACTTCAAGCGGGATTGACGGAGAGCGTTAAGTCGCAAGAGAGTATTTTACGTAACAATAGGTTAAACTCAAGTCTGGCAAAAGTGCAGACAATGAAGATTGGTTTGAATTAAAATCAGTTTGTGGGATAGCCCAGGCAATACAGCTCGCATTGTACCCTTGCTCACACTGATAAAAAAAAAAAGAGAAAATGTTTATATATTAATGGTCTATTCGGGCCACATAATCCCAGTTTTCCTGCACCGAAGATCTGTTATGTGAATGTAAGATCCTTCCCATCTAACACAAGCTCATCTTCATTAAAAAGATTTAAATAATTTTTTATTGATTTTATTTGCTCGCAAAAGTAATTTCATTATTCTGTTTATCATAACAGGAAATCAACAAAAGTTAAGTTTGTGACTTTTTTTGTGACTTTTTTTTCCATTTTTCTTTTAATACATTGTTAAGATATTTATCGCGCCGAACTCTTGTGTGTGTACAAATTGTCTTCTTACTGAACTTCAACGAACTTAACTCTTCACTTAGCGAGAGTTGAAATTCTCAGGCAATTTACATAATTCATTTTGGGTAATGCATCAATCTACTCGATTTTGCTACCTTTTTTTGAGATTAAGGTTTCCATTCCACCACTGACTGACTGAATGTCGGCGAACGTGTTTAAATTTTTATTTGCTGCATAAGTTATTTTTTTATTTTTATTTTTTCTTGTAGGTAATTGTAACATGTGATCGTCTTGTTGCTCTGTGGCTTGTTGCTTTCTTTACACGTTCATCTTGCGATAACTGCGGTCAATTTGCATAAATTTTTCAAAGGAGTAAAGGAGCACTTAAGGAAGCTGTTGTAGCAATCTTAGTCTCTCTCTTTTCGTTGTACATATAATTGACATTCTGACTTGCTTCTTGAATTTTGTTTTGTTTTGTTTTTTCCTTTTCGAGTCTTTATTAGAAAACAATCCATAAAATTGCGGCTTAAAATTTGCATAAATTTAAATTGCTTTTACGTTTTTTTCTTGCTATTTATTGCTCTAGCTGTTGCTGTTTACGGATAGAAAGTTCTCCTCCGTATGTTTATGCAATGGTTCAGTTCTTCTAACAAAGAATGATTGATCTTCTATGAATGAATGTTTATAGAGTGTTGTAGTTTTCATTCGGAAGAGTTGTAAGTTGTTGATGTTGATGTTGATATTGCTTTTGAGTTGTTTGTGCAACCACAAATTGACAAGCAACTGAACATTGTGATGTATTTGGAATGAGTAAAATGCGTACTTTTCTTGCTTTTTATTACACCCTACACAACTTATGACACCGGTTATATTGAGTTTATGCGAATGGATTTATGATATGCTCAACTTTCATTACACCGATGAGTTCAAAATCGTTTTCTGAAACGATCTAAGCCTGCCTGTGTGCCCGTCCGTCTGATGTCTGCTCTCATGTTCAACTTATGGGTCGTAATTATTAAGATAATTTGGCGAAATATGGCACGCATATATGCATTGGCCCAGTGACGACCACTATTGAAAGTGAATTGGATCGCACCACTTTTTCGACCCCTCCACGCATAATGCCTTATTTTGAAAATGCAGTTATATGAAGGGAAATTGTAATTTTCAAAATTTGTCGACGAAAATCGCTGAGTAATAGTATTTCGCCATTCGAAATTGAAGCGAAAAACGTCGATCGGATGGAACAATTTTTTTTTTTTTTTTATATGTTAAAAAGTCGAGTTTTTAATCATTCATCGTCAAAATTGGTCCATAATGGTAATTTGAATAGAAATTAATTGTACCGCTGGTCTATTTTTTGCATCTGATACTATATAATAATTGTCAAGAAATATAAGGCTTTGCATGGGAAGAAAAGTGCAGTTTTCAATAGAGTATGAAAAACTTGGTCCATAATAGTAATTTGACATAAAAAATAACTCTATAAGAATAGAACCATGTAGATGCATGTTTTGGACCCTATTCCCCATAAGCGTCCTTATGCTAAATATACCTGAAATCTAATCCAGAATAGAATTGCGCAGAGTTACATACACCAATTCATACAATATAATAATTTATTGATCTCCACTTCGTATAAGTGCTAGCGTAAAAAGTATGCCTTTGAGTGGAAATCAAGTCCAATATTTGGTGTATTACCACGAAAACGTATGAATAATTAAATTAAGCGAAGTGATGTAGAATATTTAATGGTCGGATTTGCCCCACCAAATTATTTTTTCTTGTTCTTACTTAGTATTTTACTTTATTTTACGTTTTACTTGGTTGCAAATTTAAATTATAAATTATGTAAAAATTAAATTAAGACATTTTTAAAGAAGAAAAAGTAAAAAAAAACAGAGCACGGGAGAGAAAACTGCTGCTCAAGTATTTTTTCTTAGCAAAGTGAAAATTGCAGACAAACTTATCAGTCGAGTGCAGAAATTGAAGTGACAGAAAAGATTGAATGTTTTCTTGTTTACCTTACACCACTAGTGGTACAAAGATCCATTGAGGTTGCGAGCGTGTACCAGAACTTCTTGAGATAGACCCCACTTTTTGTTATAACGATTGGTTCACACAGTGATTCTTAGTTCGTCTGTCCCTCCGACCGTCTATCCGTCTTGCTTTCTTGTGTTCGAACTACTTTTGAGATATTCTGGCGAAATTTGGTACACTTTGGCATATAACGAAGGATTATTGCGTCAGATTTAATCGATTCGCGGATTGTTTTTGTGTTTGATCGTCATGGTCATCTAACCATGCTTGCAGCTCGCTGCATATAAACTTTTTCGGTGGTCTTGCACGTTCTTCGATTTTCATGTTAAAATAACCACTTCTGAGTTTTTTAAGTCAAAGTGGTATGATTTGTCGAGACTATGCCCAGTGTAAGCTTCCACAACCATTTCATGAGATAATGAAACTTTCCTTGTTATGAGGCGAAAATGTTTGTCAGATGTCAACAACAAATTGACGGCAATGGTGCAGGTTGGCAATTTCATCGACAGTTAAGTCACCTAAGCGAAAATTCCTATTTCATGTTTACATGTCGGAAAGCTATGCAAATTTTTGGAGCTAAAAACGAGTAACTACCTGAGATTAAAGTCGCAATACAGGGAAAACGAAACTGGTTCATAGAACCAAAAATTTTAAAAACTTGTATTGTTTTTTAGAAAGGGCTGAGAAAGTTAGTTTTTATATAGCAAATGAAGGTGTGCATTGGGTCAGGCAGTGAAGGGTATCTCACATTCGTCCCTACATAATTAGAACGTTTTCGTTCTACTTTAAAAGTTTTTTTTAGTCAGCCAATGTCTAGATCTGTATTTAAATTGCACTGACTAACAGGTATTCATAACAATTAAATCTTGATAATAGCCTCACTGGCCTGCATCAACGAATTCAGGCAAAAACTGGTCTTAATCGACATCACATCAATTTAACGCAAGTGCTCATATGTGTTAGTTGGTCAAAAATCCATATAATGCATAACAAACTGGACATAAATCCTTCTGTTCAAGCAACTTAATTTCTTCTAAGTCGATTGAAGTTTCCAAAATAGAAGTATAAGCGGAAGAGTAAAACAATTGGTTTTACCAATTTGCGTTTGTTAATAAAAAGAAAAACGAAAAAAAAAACATCATTGAATAAAGAAAATTTTCACACTGTAAATACTCTGAACTTTACTTACAGGAGGATTATAACAGTGCTTAAGTTTATCTGAGTACAATCTTACTTCAAAACATAAACTTAAACATAAACAAGCTAAAACGTTATAATTGGGCAAGGCAGGCTAACAAATACTCTGCTTCACCATTTCGCTTAATACAATTCTTTACCTACTTTCGTCATAAAATATTGAAGACAAGTAAGAAAGTTATATTCATCGGAGGTCGAGTCTCACGTAGTCACTAACCACTAAGATTTTCGCATTCGACTCTCCAAGTGATTTTATTTGATACCCATATTGCTGGTGTTATTAAGAAAAAATTAGTCCACCAGTTCGATTTGTCCGCCATATTAAATATATTTTTGCACGTAAAGAGTCGAGTGGTTCGTACAGTAAATGCGGAAATTTTCAGCCTTCTAACTTTTATAATTTCTGAGTAAAGAGTCAAAATCCACAAATTTTTGTTAAGAAAAACGGAGTTGCGTTCAGTATATACTCCACGACGGGCTTCTGCTCCGAACAATTTGGCCCATTTTCAATAACATCCGGTGCACAAAGGCATCCAATGGTTCCATTAAATTTGAAGTCGGTATCTTCATTTTTGCAACCAAAAAGTGCCAATAACAAATGCCACACAGACACACAGACGGCCAGATAAGACTTAATCAATTCAAAATTTCACGCTAATCAAAAATAAGTATACTTTATAGGGCATCTGAAGCTTCCTTTTGAGTATTACATACATTACGAAAAAAAACGAAATGCGTATACGCCCCACCGTTCAATGGTGGGCATAATTATACTTTAGTGGCATATCTTAACAATTTATATATGGGAATAAGCCTAAAAATAGATGCGAGTAGTCTAAATTTACCACAGTAAACTAATTTAATTAAGCCACTTTTACCATCCGAGGGATTATTTTTTTATGAATGTTGGGAGAGGGTTGTTAAAATCGCCTCTTTACGGTTTAACTACTTAAAAGCTACTTTTCACTGATATTTGTCAAGGAATTTTAAAAATTATAAATTTTTCCATATAAAGACTTTTACGAAATTCGCGGAATTTGCGTAGAAATGGTCCGATCTATATGCGAAGAGTTTTCGTGCTTGGGTTAAAACATCCCGATCTACGAGATTTGAGTAAAATCTCTTAAAAGTTGCGACCCATAGGTTCAGTATAAAAAAAATGAATTCTGAATCCATTGGCATAATAAAACGGGATCTAACTCTATCGAGTTTTTCTATGTGTTGTACACATCCGCACAATTCTGCAACAGCTGCTTAAAAAGTATATAAAAAGAGAAAAATAAACGCACACACAAATTTTAAAATAAATTAGCCTCAAGTTAATTGGAAACCCCTCCCTCTGCTATATATCATGAAAGAATGTTCGTTCCGCAATGGCTATACGACATATAATATTATTTCATATTATTTCGTTATTTCATAATATTTCCAATATTTAAGACTTAACTTAAAACCTAATTTATTAAATTCGATTTTAAAATTTTAATTTACTTATTATAATTTGCATTTATCTTCGAATTCCGTAATTTTATAGAAATTAAACCGAATAAATTTGGTTTAGAAATATCACGAAAAATCTCTTTGTGATAAAGGAGTGAGAGCAAGTCTGAATAAATAAGAACTACAGCAATAGTGGCATAATATATTCTTGGAGTCATTAAAGCTTTGTCGTAGAAGTGATCGGAGTTGATCACATCTGAGTGTACATTGCCGTTATCCAGGGTATCTGTATTGCTTTTGGCACAAAGACTTTAAAAATATGGAAACATATTGGGTTTGGGAAAAGTAAGCAAAATCGTATTTTCGCCAACTTTTTTTTTTATTTTATTATAAATAAGTTTTGAAAATTCAGCCATTGCGATGTAGTTTTTCGATACGGCTCAGAAAGAAGCATCGCGTATGGCGGTAGCCCACGATAGCCTTACCGGAATTCAAAAAGCCAATTATTTTCGGTTTTTAGATGAGCGTAGACCGGACATGAAGCGAGGATTAAAGTAAAAAATAAATTGTTGTTTTGCGTTGCCTGTAAAATAAGTTGCCAAAGAAGAAAATCTCCTGACCATTTGTAGTCGCTTCTATCTAAAAGAAGTAACAAAATGCCTATAGGATCGGTGCACTCGTTTCTCAGAAATGCTGGCTAGCGGCTTCAACAACAGAGTTTTGAGAAAAAAACGATGAAAGTTTGCAGTAGTGGCAATGAAACTTCTAAAGTCCCTCTCTCTTTCCTATTCCCCTACTCTTTGTACTACCAGTGACTTGAAATTTTTGGGAAATAATCTTGGCTTATCATACTATAAGACAAAAAAATTAAAACACATGGGGATTTTGAAATTTCACAAGTAATGGCATCCTTTACGTTCTTGTTCGCTTTTCTTTTAGTGAGAAAATCTTTTTTTAAAACCCTCTTAGGCCTTTTTTTTCATATTAATTTTTGCTCCGTTAAGCTACAGCTCGAAGAAATATTCAACGGCTACAAATTCTCGCTTATGAAAGCGATCAATAATAGGAAAAAGAGACACGCGGACTGTGCCATGAAGCCATATGCAAGTGGTGTATAAGGTTAGCGTAATGCATTTCACACGTGATTCTTAGTGATTCGTGCTGAGTGCTTGGGTCCTTTAAATTAATTCGAATGTGTAATTTTGCGACTCCCATTAAGGTGTAGGAGGAGAGCTGAAGATTGTTAATCACTTTGACAGTAGTAGTACCTAATTTCATTTCAGTCCGCATGAGTGGCCGAGTGGGTAAGAATCCTGACTCTCAAGTCTGCATTCGTGGATTTAAATTTCAATTGCGGTAGAGTTTACTTTCTCACAACTCAGTGGGTAAAAGCATAATGCTTACATTTGGGCACACACCTCCTATCAGGCACTTTTTTTTGCCTCACTTCTTTCTCACCATCACCGTGTTGCACCAATAAAGGACATCTCCTTATCCATATTGACGGGGTGCAAATGTAATTAATACAAAGTTATTGCAATTTTTCTGTACTTCGTGAGCCAACTCAACTAATCTGAAATATTTTACATCCGTTTACAAATATACTTTGGGCGAATTCGCAAACATTTTGCGTACGTATTATACATAGAACAGTATTTTTAGGACTTGTTGCAAATTGCGAAAAATACATTTTAACTTGTTGTCTAGAACCCATTATATCTTGCTTAGCATGCAAACATTGTACTAATCACAACAAAAATCAAAAAAGAAGAAACGTCTAGTGTTCAAACCTGTTATACTACACTTATCTGCACGTTTTCCTCTCTTTGCTGAGTAATACATTTCTCATTATTGTGCAACTGGAAGCCGTTCTTTATAATTCAATGCTTTTCCCATTTCTCTATTACATGCCAGTATTACGTAATTGATATTGACAACAACACTTTCTTTCATATAACGCAGACAATATCATTTAATTTCATCTCAGCAACATAACACAACACATGACTGCAAATCTCAACACCATACCGAAGTATTAATTTAATTGTACATTAAAACTTACTGGGCGCAATAACGTTCTGATGGAGTTTGTAATAAGCCATAACAAAATTGTGTACACATATATGTGTTACAAATACTTCTAACATCAATGCAAGCAGTGTAAGAGATTGTTGGCAGATAATAACTTTGCCGGTTTATATAGTCACAGTTATAGTCATGAAAATTGAGTGGGCTGTCCGTTGTATACGGTCTATAAATGGACATGTGCGTATATGTGTGCTTGGAGGCTCCAATATGAAGGAGTTAAGACAAAAAAGAAAAAAAAAAAAATGTAAATGCTTTAAAAACTCATTACGCTACCAAATGATTTTCAATGTGTGCGCGTGCTTGGAATATTCAAAATTAGTTTGATTAGAAAATGTAATCTGTCTTGTAGGCTGTCTCGACAGCCTTCACATGTCATTTAAAATTAACAGAGCAGCCAGTTAATGGTCCTCTAAGACCATTTAAAAAACTTATCAGATATAATCAACTCATATGATTATTTTTCAATGAGAGAAGGTTTTTTTCCTCTTTTTTTTTTTTATGCATTGTTCGAAACAATGATCTGACAATCAAAACTCAAAAAGCTTGATTTTATTTTTTTATTTTTTATTTTGAACAGAATCACTTTGAACTTCGTGTTCAGTGAATCATCTATTGTCGATTTTCTGAATTGCAAACGAAGAAGAAGAAGAAGAATCACTTTGTCTGAAGTAATTTGAAGTTTTTTTCAATCGTATTTTTAGCACTTTAAACCAAAATCACCTTAAATGTATCCATTGTTTATTAAGACGAAATTCCAAGTTGATACCCATTCACGCGGTACCACGTGCGTGATAATCACAATTGTATTTGAATGCTGAACTTGTTGCAACATTTCCAATTTATTAAGAGTCATTGCCGAACGTGTGGAAAGTATATGCCATAATTATCAGCCACTTACATATATGTACAAATATCGAACTTCTCCGAAGCTTATGTAACTTATCTCTTTAACAAATTTCCCATGTCCTTGCGTGACTATATTTCGTAGAATAGATGCCAGAATGGTTTTTAGAAAGAAGAAGAAGAAAGATCAAAGAACATTTTCTTAAAAAATAAGCTTTTACTGCGTAGCTGCATAGATAAGGGCTGCAACTAGCAAGTTGAAGGCTCAAGTCTCAGTGCGGTAGAAATTACTTGCTCGTAGCCTAGTGAGTGTCTAATTAATAAACGCGTAATTCTTATTTATCTGGACATACACCAACCTACCATACCCTATTTCTTTCGCTTTTCCTCTTACTTTTTGATTGGCCTGGAGTTATATGAATAGGGGACTCTGCCTGAACGAATTTTATTATATAAATATATTAAAAAGAAATGGTACGTAATAGGGAATGCGTCAAAATCATAGATATATGTAAAGCTACAACCCAACAGTAATATATTAAATTGGTCCACAATGTGTCTACCTGGTTGAATGCTCAACTTAATCGATCATAAATTAGTTCTAAATCAAACAGTGCTTTCAATGGTCGAATTCCGTTTATGATTATAACCACCATCCCTACTGTCTATCATCGGATTTTGTCATTTTTATATCCATTACCTAGTACTGAAATTTTTGCTAAGTTCCTTCTGTACGATCAGAAACCTGTAAGGCATTTTTATTCCGGATTAGGATGTTAACAACCAAAGTCATGAGACTTAGTTCAGGAAAAACCTGCCAAATAAAAGGGACAGTTTACAAATTATGAGCCGTTCATTTTGAAAGTGGGACAAATACAGTTTAGAAAAAAAATGAAGATAATTACGATTATAGATAAAACTTAAGACGATCTCTTTATCTCGTGGAAAATTAAGATCCCCTCACATTTGGTAGATGGAAGTTTTAGCTCTTAATGATATTGTAAATATGTTTATTTTGGAAGAGACGCAAGTCCATCTTATTCACTTGATAAAGGTCAAACTGAATAGAAAATTTTTTCACGAAAACATAGATATGGCTGTAGATAATCTAGAAAAGTGTTTTGTCTTCGGCTTTGATTTACAAAAGGCGTTACCTTATCCCAAGCTAACAATATCGATCGCCTGTTATAAGCAGAATATGTGGATGTTGAGTGAAGACTTGCACAATTTTTATAATGACGAAACCGTATCGATTAGAGGCTCACAAGAAGTGGCATCTTATTGTTTGAAATACAGGATGTGAGAACCCAATAGCACATTATAGCTCATGGTGACGTGTGCACTTGTCAATATAAACTTGGCCTTCATGTGGATGAAAATTCACCAGCTCAGTGACAATGAAATAAACACCATTGATCACAAACTGCTAGTGTTAGCAGATTCAGTTTTACCTTACGATCGCTATTTGGGTGAGAAAGAAACTATCGATGGGGGTTAAGAGTATATAGGATCAGATTAGCAAGGAATGCATCATATAAAGTGTTATACAAGACTTCAATGTTAAGTCACTTTTTACCAAGTGAATAAATATTTATATCAAATTACATATTATTTTGTTTCTATTAGTAAAAAAAGGTTGATAAAGTTCTGAACCGATTATTGTTATGAATAACTCATTAATTTTGGAAGCGAAGTCCACTTATGTTTATTTCTTTTTAGTCAGCAGTGTAAACACTATTGGATAATGAACTTACATTGCCTACTACCACAAAATATAAAACACATCTCGGCGAATTTTCGGTTGTTGATTTGTTGAGTAGAAGAAGAAGAAGAAAAAATATAAAACAATATGTCCATTAATGTTTATCAACATTTTAAAATTTATTGAAATGCAAATCCTTGAATATCGCGAAATCAAAAAAAAAGTGGACTTGCCCCACTTTTCAAATCATCGACTCATGTATAAGTTTAAGGAAAGTACATTACTTTAAATTCTACTTGTTTTCATTTTTAAGTAAAGTGGTTTGTCAGTAATTTTATACAAATTGATAGGAAAAAAAAGCATTTTATTGTTTTGGCAAAATATCAAATTTATCGAATGAAAGGAAAAGATGCTTAGTCAGTTTTGTCATATTCCAAAACTAATTGGTGTGTAAGAAAGGTAGATAACGCAAGATGGCGTTCATTTTTATTATTAGTGAGTGGTTAATAACTTACAATTTGAGCTGAATGTCCACATGATATACTGACGTAAATGTTCACCAGAATCTTGTAAAGCTTAGGCTAGACCAAGGCGGTGGGTATCTACTATTCGTTACCGAGTGAATATTGCTTTCTTATTCACCAATATACAATACTATATGCTTTTGAGAGGATTTTCATAAAGTTTACCGTTGTCTGTGCGTGTGACAGACACCTTTGAAAATATTGTATCATAATTTGCCCGCAGTAAGTTTGTTAATATTTGTTGCTGTGCTTTTGCTGTTATGCCCTGGTGCTGCTACTTTTATGTGTAGACTTTAAATGCCGACAATTTAGTGTCATTTCAAGCAGTCGCTTTAGGCAGCTATATTATACGTTCGTCGAGTCTACATGGCGCCAAATTGATATTGTAAGAATAACCATGTGACTTAATCGGATATGTTTTTTTTGCTTTTATATGGCATTAAGGTTCAAAAGTAATATTTTCATTTTATGCGTAAGAAACCTTGTCAGTTTGACTTTTTCTTTTTTCTGAGCCGGAAATTTGACATACAATTTTATGTGACATGAAAATTTATAGAATCTTAAGCTCTTTTCATTAAAGTTTTAAACAGAAATGAAAGCTGCGACTTAAGTCTTAGAAAATCTTTTTGGAGGCCTTGTAAGGTTAAATGTTAAAATGACGCAATATGCGCTTGATGTCCTTTAATTGATCATTTGAGTGGAAAGCCATCTGTACCAAGTGTTGGCGAATGCGTTAATAGTTTTGAGTGATAATCCTGTCCTCTTCATACGTTTTTGATTGCAATAGTAATATTTTCAGTCTTTCTTAAACGTGCTCTAATGGTCCTACTGATTGAACGTTCGCTGCAAGGGAGGCATATTGCTCAGTTTTTTGGAAATTGTCATTTAAAGTTGGTACGAAAAGGTGGAATATAACTCAGAGTTACCTCCAAGGAATTCTTTGCAAGAAATTTTATTATTAAATTAAAAGAGAGCCCCTTTTTTTCGTTTTTTGTTAGTTAGCAGGCTTACGGTATAATAACTTGATCGTAACTGTTAATTTACACCGAGGACCGTGGGTGATTCTAGGACGATGACTGTCTTTCTTTATAGCAAATCTTTGAAAAGTTATATATAGTACCGCGTAAGCGTAAACACGTTGAGTTTGGTGAATTCGCAAAATGGAACTTGATTTTTCATTTTTCATTCTGGTTCGCGGCTTCAAAACTCAGTGCTGTAGCCTTTACTTGGCCGTAGCTATAGTAAATGCTGAGTCGGTAAATGCGTAACATTTAACGATTGCGCTCACGCACCAGGATGCATCTCTTTCTTCACTTCTTTCTGACCGTCACCGCGTTACATGGACAGGGAACGTTCCTTGAGTGATTGGTCATATTAAGGAAGAAAAAAAAATCGTATCATTATACCATTTAATCCTAACTATAACTCGAACTTTTATCTTGACAGTAAACTGTGTATGCGCAATACTGTTGAATATGTTATCGTAAACTTGGGCATTTCAGCAGCCAGCCGAACAAGTCACCGTCAGTCTGTTGTGTCCAGGGAAACTAGAGATAATAATTCATTTTCTTGCGGAAGCACAACCGCACGCAAGCCCGTTGTAAACAAGGGAAAGTAGGAATAGGAAACGTTAGGGACTCCTAAAAAGAAAGACAAAGCTTAGCCCAGTGAGTCTGCGATGTGGTTGAACAAATAGATCTATGATCTTGTCTACGGCTTTTTCAGTCGTCGTCTTTCTTATTGCTGTTATTAAGCTTTTGTTGAGTAATAATTCAATACAACAGCTTAGTGTAGTTATAACAATTGCATGTACATGTGTTAGTATTAACAGCTTAATATAGAGAGTCATAAGTTATGGATTAATTTACCCGAATATATACGATGAGGGCTTAGAGAGCAAGTGATAGTTAAGATTATGCGCGTCAGTTAGACATGACGTAGGAAGGAAGCTTTCGCTTTTATCAGTGACCTAAAGACTTTCGCTCTTAGGTGCGATCTAGTAGTAGTATATAATTGAAAGTGTAACAATAGCCTGTATGGTGATAATATGAATAGTAAAATAAATATATATCTAGAGTATGGTAAGAAAGCCATTATAAATTGCAAGCAACAATTGTAGAATATCTTTAAAAGGTTTGTTTAAGAACTGCGCTTAATTGTGGTCAACATTTGTGGGGAAGCACATGCTTGCTTCCAATTTTTTTTGATTAAAATTCCCAGTTAAGTTACGAAAGTCAGTGATCCCAGTTCACAAGTCTATTTAATTTAAAATTGCTGGCGAATTAATAAAATCACTTATTAGTTCTACTCGGCAGCATTTGCGTAGGAGGATAAAGGTTGTTAGCTAATAAACTGTTTTCTTATGGTGGATATGTTGTCTGTAGGTCCCAGGGCGAATTCTCTATCGCGAAAAGTAAGAATTCTTTTTGAACTAGTGCGGCTGATTCAACGTGGCAACGATAGGACGGAGCCATACAATATAACAGAAGCTTATTCCAGATCTAGTCTAACCAAAGGCGCACAAAGACTATCGACTTCTTCTAGCTTTGAATAGTTGATGATCGATCATTTAATGTTTTGTCGGACTAATCAGCTTCTAACACGATATCTCATTCATTTGATTCACCTTGCAGTAGTTAATATCATCCAATATCAACTTTGCAAATCGTCGTTTTAATGCTAGTATTGTGATACTTACGGCAGAGCAAGTATTATGAGTGTTGACTTCAAGGTTGAATAGGTAGCAAAGATAAGTCAATTGTCGATATGTTCATAAGAGACAAACACAATTTGAAAAGTTAACAAGACTTGGACTTTCGCTGCAATTGTTGCCCATAAAAACATTGATAATAGATAAGTGTGCACGAAGTTTATGGAACAAAGAGACAATTGAACACTTGCGAAGAAGTAAATTACTTGGGTTTATTTATTCAATTTTTTGTTTTAAAATCTCTCTTGATTTTCTGTTTCATTCATTAAGTGCACGTTGCATTTTTTTCCTTAATTCTCTATTTACAATCAATTAAAATTCTTTTGTAACTCATGGATATCAAGCGTGTTCTAAAGTCAAGTCACGCTCTGTCGTTGAAAAGTCAAAAACAAAGACAATAATAAAAAAAAAAAACAAAAGAAAGAAATAAGAAAAACGTTAAAATGAAAACATTCTTGAAATTTTGTTGACAGTTTTGTTTAAAAATTTGACACATTTTTCTTAAAAGACATTTTCGAAAATATTTGTAACTGTAAAGCTGCTGTTCTCTTCGGTTCAGCCTGTTAATGGCAAATTTTTAATGTGACTGCTTAACAAATTTTTAACAGAAAATAACCGTTAGTATGTGAAAAATGTATGGCAGCGTATATGTGTGGAGGCCTGGACTTACAGTTTCTCCTTAAATGGTTCAGCCATTTAAGGTGCTCATTAGAGGAGGCTGTGTGTTAGCTACTTTGTAATGATACAAACAGATGCATACATAAACATGCGCACGCAACAAATGCAACAAACTGACAAACGTTTTGCTCAAGGGTCTCTAAACACCATCGAGAGCCGTTGTTGTAAAAGTGAAGAAAATAATACGAAATAAGAAAAGAAGAAAAATTATGTGTTTGTGCCTTAAGATTCTACGCATTTGTATATTTGGACATTGGACATGGGATGTTCACCAAAAATGGTCATAAAATCTCATCAGTTTTGCCATTTTTGTTTCGTAAAAGTAAAATATAATGATTTCAGAAATGTTACATAAAGTTTATTATGGCTTTGACAAAAGTAAAACAATATAATGACAAACTTGAGACGATTCCTTACCAAGAGACAATGAAGCGAAAGAGATTTACAACAAGTTATTCATTTTTTCCCATCTCTTCTTTTCAGTGCAACGGTTCCGAAGAACATACTTTCCCTGGTAAAGAAAGTGAAGGAACATAATAAATTATTTAATTTTTCTTCTTTTTTTTGTTTTTTCGTTTTTTTTTTTTAATACTTGGAAAACAATCCTTTACGAAAGTTAACACATGTTTTCACGCAAGACCAACACGTAAACTGCAATTGCCCCTTAACCATAAGTACATGAATATTTGCTTAAACGTTGTCTTAATTACATAGTGAAAGTTTTGCCTTTTCATTTTATGAGATCTCTTTAAATATTTCAACACCTTTTGTTGCTTGTATTCAGGTAATTTTGTTGCGACCTTTAAACTGTATAAGTACGTGCGACTTGTGCCACCAGAAAGATTGAAAGACGGTTTGCGACTCCTTGTCATCAATTTGGAGAAAATCGCATAGCTATTTAAAAGTTCACTTTTCCAGTGACCTTTCGGAAAATTTGCAAAATGAAATAAGAAAAATTACCTACGTTTTAGATTCAATGTTTTGATAACCGCCTCATGTATGCCGTTGTGTTCTTGTGAGTGTGTACGTGCCAAGGAAATGGCCGACAACACAACACTCAACAACACAAAAAAGTATAAGAATAAAGAATAGAACGAAACAAATTGACGTGAGAAACTAAACGTAATATATGTAATAAAATTTGCATCTTCCATATGCAGGGTCACCCTTATGTTTCATCAAGATCAAAGGTCAACATCCTCGCGGCAGCATGTCACGCGCAAACCTAGCTGTCTTAGTCTATAATTTTAACAAATGTGACGGCACAGGTCGCTCACACCAAGCCACCTTAGGCATGTGAGCATGGGAGAGTAATAGTTAAGGTAACCCGAGCAGGAATGTAATTAAAGAATACTTGAGATCCGCAATTTCTAATGCAGTTAGCAGTTAATTGTTTGAGGCACAATGCCTTTTCATTTTCATTGAATTCTTTAAGCGATATTTGTTGAAGTTGAATATAAAATAAGTGCTATCTTCCTAGTAAATTCTTTGGCCCTAATCCAACCACGATGGCTCTTTAGTCACGTAGACACATGTGACCTGAGTGTAACATGTTATGTTTACATATATGTAACTTGTTTGGATAAACAAATGATTTTAAGCTATAAAGGAAGGCAATAACATTATAATTATTTCGATGGTCCGCATAGGTGCCTCAGAGGCACATCGTAGTATGATTTGTTATTTTAATAAAAGGACACGCGAGTAACCAAATTTACTTTGCTGTTCGAGTCGAGCAAGAAGTATTTGATTGAATATACTCTCTTTTGATAATATCGGAAATTAGGAAAACTATATTTTTTAACAGCAGACGTGTCACTTAATCAATCGAAGTCACATTGGATTTCCATTTTAAGTGGGCGAAGAAGTCGGCCTGCGAACATAGTCCTTGCATCTGCTTCTCGGCAATGAATCAGGGCAGACGCCTTATTTCGATTATAGTATCAATTATATCTACTAAGATATGCATCATTATATTGCTATCTCTTTTTAATATTTTTTCTCTTTTTTTTTGTAGTGAAAAGTTCTTTTAAAAGCAGTATAACAGGGAAGCGGAAAAACAATAAGGAAGCTTATATGTGTTCCCATTGAAACAAAAAGGAAGTGGTAGGTAAATATCAATCTCAACACATTGCTCGTCTTTTCAATTACGCTAAGCAATTTGATTAGATTGGTTATTTTTGTGATCTACGTCCTCTTAAAAAGCAATATCGAAATATATTGTCAATGGACTGTCGAAGAAAATGGAATCGTTATAAAGAAAAGAATGCAGCGAAGAAATATACATACTTCTGTGATGTTGTCGACGAGTATGGTTCAGTTATTAAGTACATACTTTTAACATTTTGCCAAATTTAATTGTGAATTTACCTTGACAATATACATATACCACAAGTACTTTTCAATTTTTATATCTTACGTCACTTGTGGTACAGGTTTAAGAAAGGCTCAGCTTTTCTATACCGAGCTTATCTCTCCGTCTATCCTGGTTTCTTGTGTTTAACCCACAATTGCATTTTTAAAAGTATTCTGATGAAAGTTAGTACACTCACAGTGGTTGGTGCAGGGACGAATGCCCTTGAAAATGGTTAGAATCAGACCAGTTTTTCGAACAGTTTCCTTATAACCCCTTATTTTGAAAAGTCGACATATGAACAATTGTAGGAAATTGGAGGGCAATTAATGGCGGTCTATGTCCCACTATATGGTTTCTATTTGTTTTTATTCATGTCCTGAGAGTTTAGAAATTCTAATAGTCATCAATGGACAGAGAAACGGATAAGGTTGGCGTAGTGCAGAATCGCACGTTAAATGAGAACATGGGCAGTTTACAATTTTCTCTTAATTCGGCTGAATCAATGCAGATGCATAATATACAAATTAACAAAATGTATAAATAATCGTATGCGTATGTCTAGTAGAAGTGGCCTTTATATACTCAATCCAGCCGCTACATCACGAGCAAACATTAAGAAATCGCATACGCAAAATGAGTTTACCTTATATTAGATAAAATTTCAATTAAATTTGAGAAACTATAGAATATTTGCGAGGCAACTTATTATTTATGCAGTGAAATGCTTCCGCATCTTCATTATTTCTTTCACTTTTCGCATTTATAGGTCAGTTGAATATACTCTTATTTTCACTTAGAAACTTTCAACAATACAATCACGACCGGCCAGTCATTCATTCATTGATTTTGAAATGATCGAGGGCGAACGGCAGAAAGAAGATATTTGCATACAAATAACAGCAATTATCAAACGTCACAGATGCTATAATGAATGCGGCACAGAAGACGAAGATAAAAATTTGTATGTAAATGGGCTGAATGAATAACAAGGCAAGACAAGGCAACACAATACAACGCAACGCAGCACAACACAACACAACAACTACAATTTCCTATAAGTCTTGGAGCTTTTGAAAACTAATTTTTAATAAACGTATTTCTCTTTATTCAAATTTCGATTATGTAAATTTTTGTAGAGTAAGTAAGTCCCTTAAATCTGCCTTCACCTCCCTCCTTGCCGGCTATAAATATTAATTACATGAATGTAGACAGAGGACTTGTCTTTTCTTTGACTGCACTTGCAATCATTAATTTATCATAATTTATGGCTGCCCTTAAGTTGGTGATAAATTTTGCCTTTGAAACATCTTTAACAACATGATATCGAAGTCTCGGTAGACTTCTTGCATACACGCAGGGCACTCTAATGTATTTTATTTTTAATTAAAATGTTATTAGCGTACAGGCTCTAAAGTGTTATGGCTGCTGTTCTGCTTTTCTTGCAATATTAAGATTTAAAATTTTGTTTTTTAATTGAACTCTTAAAGCGAAAATTATAAATGATGAAGATTTATTAAAAGTCGGCGAGCAAAGAAATAACTGTAATGACTACATTCGCGTAGAGGGGGCATTCTTTTGACTACCAAGAATATTAATATGGAACAGGAATTTTGTCCTATGCCTAAATGGCCCTAGCTATCAAAGCAGTTACCGCCAAACTGAGTCATTGGCGCTATGTTTTTGTTGACATCAGGTAGAGATTTTCAACTCACAGCAATGCAAGTTTTGTTCAACAGCATTGTTTGTAGCAGCCTTGAATATGTCGATTTTTCGTTACCGGAAACTAGGTTATGTGGGCAGCACTGATCTTCTATTATTTTTATTTTCTATTCTAGTTGGCTGCAGAATTGCATTGAATTCTTGTGCAAACTTACGATGTGCATGTTCTTGATAAATTACAGTGTTGTGAGTGGTTAGAAAACTCAAAAGTGGCGATTTCGACGTGCGGGACAAAAAACATGGAAGATCAGTGGAAAAGTTTATACACAGCGAATTGCAAGTATTGTTAGCTGATCGTGATGCTTAAACGCAAAAAAAATCCGCGGATTAATTAAATGTCGCATAACAAGCCGTGGAAACTTCAAGAAGATGGGAAAACTGGATAGCACTAAAACTGAAAAATCATTTGCGAAATGCTGTTCACCAGGTATAAGAGAAAGTTATTTGTACATCGAATTGTGACTGGCGATGAAAAGTGGATATGGGTAAACACAGGCGAAGCATAGACATCGATTGCAGGGCCTAATCTCCGGCCAGTGGGATCGACTATGAGTTGCTAAAACCTGGCAGAATCGTTAATACTGAACACTACCACACTCCAACTATTTGTGTTGCGGATTTTGTGAAAAACGACCAGAAAGAGGCTACAAAAAGTGATTACGCATCACGGTGACGCACCATTACACGCGGAAACACTAGTCAAGAAAACAATTGACGCACTCAGTTGGGAAATACTTTCACATGAGGCCTGTTCACTGGGTAACTGCTTATTCGCAACGATGAAGCATGCATTTGCTTAGGAAAATGTACGAAAACGGCTCTACAAATGACTTACGTAAAAAGAGCAACAGCATACGCAAATTATCAAACAGATGGCAAAAATGTATTGCTATCTATCACTTTGAATGAAATATGTTTTAACTTTCTTAATTTTTTATTACAATATTATTATTATTTATTTATTATAATAAAAGTTTATTTTATATACAAAAATTCAAGTTTCGTATTTACACACCTGGTCAACGCGGCACGCAATATTAGGTGTACGCTAATGGTACTGACGTCTGAAAATGTTTCAATTTCATACAACCGACAATTTGGAGCGGAGTTCTTGGAATCCCTTAATTCCCAAAATCCTCGTTAAGTCCTATATATATTCCCAGGCTCTATGGAAATCGCAACAAAAGCATTTATTTACCATCACCAATTTCCCGAAAATCGTATAGAAGTTTCTTACGAAAAGGTTAATTTAATTTTTCTAGTTAATGGTACTAAGGCAAGTGAAACGTTATAAACGTAGTCTAAGAAGAAAGGTGATACTTTAAAAAGGAAAGATCAAATCTCTTTTGAATTCAATTTCTTGCACACTAGTTGACATAAGTTAATTACTCTCCCGTCGTTAGGTGTCGTGCGTGATATAAAATATGCCGCAAATATTATTTTAACAGAAGTATAACGTGATGTCTGTTAATAATACTTAATTTTTTAATTGAAGCTCGGTTTCTTTTATTACGGCATTTACTACATGCGCTATCCTATGCAAATTCAAGTCAATTTATCATGTTTTAAAATCTATTTTCTTTTTCGCTATACTCAGTGTAGGCCTCACGTAATCTGTGCGAAATCTCCTTAATAATGTTTAAACACTTAAACATCGAGGCTTATCAAGAATTGATATAAATAAATGTAACTGCAATGCATACACAAATTGAAAGTCCACTCACAATATCACGGCTCCAGTAACATATAGAGGAAGAAGATAAAGAAAGTATGTTTGTTGGATTCCTAGCGATTGCTTTTATGTTACGAGTGTAACCAATTTTGTCATATGTTTTCCAAAACAGTTTTGCCATTACCTTCGCCTAGGTCAAGCTACCATTCTGCATGGTTCGAGAACGTGTACCCTTATCGTGATGGTGTAGGATTTACCGGTTGGACATAAACCTCTCCCGGGCTGAGCCTTAACCGTATGGACCTCTCACTATCCTTACATATTTAAATACTTGATACTTTGGAAAAAGGGAATTATATCTGAAATTCATAAATATAAAATCGTGTTAAAACAAAATAATTCGTGTAAAAAAAGAAATTTCTTTCTTTTCAACTTGTGTTAAATCAAATTCGTGTAAAAATAATTTGTGTAAAAAGAGAATTGGGTGTAATTGAAATTTCCTGAATGCTTGTTAAAAAGGAAGAATCTTAAGAATGGACCTGGTTTATATTAAACGTCTAAATATGGTTAAAGGGACTTAGTATTCCTCCAAGCATTGACAAGGCGAATTAATTTTAATCATTGTCCATCACTCCGTAGCTCGTGAAGCGTAACATTCCTGTAAAAGCTGTTAAAGTCGAAATCAGAAATTGTTGTTGGAAGTGCTTGCTGGCATATAGATGTAGAACAGACTACTACATGGTCAGCTTAATCGTTAATGAACTTGTGAAAATGCATTTTTTTTCTTCTATCAACCGCTTAAGGGATGTTGACAGGGTTTGCGTTACTAAGGTTTGTTTTGGTGGTTCGGTTTTCATAGTTTTAACCAAACTCTGTCGAGCTCGGTAAGCTATTCTGTTTCTTTCTTATTCAAGTTCACATCAAGGACTCCAACCACCTGAATAAATTATTAAATTTGCGAATTCGTAGAGAAGGAAAATGTGCAAACACAAAAAAAGCCGAAATGAATGGTGTGCGATTTGTCTTGCAGCGCCAATGTGCGTGACATGAAGCTACAAATTGCTTTTAGTAGGTCAGCCGAAAGAAACAAAAAAGTAATGGAACCCGAAAAAAGAAGTTGAATAGCGAAAATTTTATGTAAGCACAAGTACATATCATATAATAAAGTAAAAAACAAAATAAAGAAATAAATGAAATTCATTTGCTGCTTGAGCGTAATATTAAACCAAGAGTCTTTGCATCTTCCATTTATTAAATTTAAATTATGATTAAGCATTTGACTTACACCGGTTTAAAGCATTTAATCAGTATTTTCCATTTGCCGGCAATTGCTTTATAGGCAATCGGTTTCTTTGTTTTAAAAACAAAACTTGAAAAGAAAAAACACGAACTGCTCGACTTGTTTATGTAAAAAGTTTCGATTCGCCGTTATTTGCAATGTATTCTCCGCCAACATGTGCTGTTAATTGAACAACCAATCGCTGAGCTTTTAAGATATGCAACAAAATAGTAAGATAGACGGACAGAGGACAGATACTGAAGATTCATGCGCATGAGTTACTCTTTTTTGTTAGTGTCTATCACAAACGAAACGACAAAAGTTATCTTGCGATGCTGGGTGTCACGAATATTACAAAAATTTTACATTTTATTCTATAATTCATGTCGGGCGATAAATTTGATACTCAATTGCTATCTTTTTCCACCTGACATACTTTTCGCACCTACTATGAAGCGATTGAGTGCAACACACTATTGTGATTGCAAACTACTTAGAGCTTGTTTTCTTCGATTACCAGGTCAAATATTCGCAAGCGACAAGTGATCAGCTCATTTAATCTAGACAATGAAAATTCAGATATATTGTGGGTTAGAACTTATGATATTATTAACCTTTCGTATCTGTTATTATTGCTTTTTTTTAAATAACATTCTGAAGAGGATAAATAAATCTAAAATTGAGAAAGGGCTACGATCCTTTGAGAGACATTTGCCCAACGATATAAGTGCTCATTTAAATCAGTTCAATCAATTCCATCGTTCAATCATTCCTTGCTCTTTTGGCGGTTCAGTTAAATGGAATTTGTAAACTTCATAAAGAGTATATGGGGTGGGAATCGTGACTATCAAGTTAGTGATCGCGGTTTGAAATCTCAGTGCGGTAGAGTTTACTTTGGTCAGTCGGCAAAGGCAACACATTTCTTTTCTTTTTTTCCTTTCTCTTTTTTCACATGAACCTGACCGTCACACCGTTACGCGAATAGTCCACATACCCCAAATGATTGGTCATACGAAAAAAAAAAAAATTACCTATTGGACACTCACCCACTAAGCAGCGACCACTTCTCTCTCTTTTTCTGTTCCCTCAGTTCTTTCCGACTGTCACTTTATTACACTTATAGGAGATCTTTGTTGAAGTGATCAGTCAAACATACCTTGACATCACTTTAATATAAATTCATTGAAAGGAAAGTGTACACGTCGATGCGTTCTTGAATTATCGGAAAAGTATGTCAAAAACGTGCTATCAAAGTCGAAATGTACTCGTCAGCCATTACAATACTTCCACCTTAACTTCCTACAAAGAGTTAGATAGGGAGGAAACCTTAACTACCTAAGAAGTCCTATCAAGCATTTTGTAGACTGGGTGATTTCAAAATGTGTAGTGTTTGTGATTGTGAAGAGAGATATAGTTTAGGAGAGTTATGAAAAGCAAAGTGAATTTGCAAGTTTATGAAAGTTTCCTTTTATTTTTAATTTTTCCGCGATGACCAAACTTCTTCTTTAGTGGTTGAGAAGTGAACAAATTACTAATGTATTCAAGTATTCGATTCAGAAACCGGTACCTTTACGTATAGGTGGATAAATAATTGGACAGAAGAGCATCGTGGTATTCCGTAAGGTACTACTTTCCAATCACTATAAACGATGCAAATGATAAAACGTTCTGACGAAGATTATGATCACAAATGTCAAACTTTCAAATAGCATCTAACAGGATTTAGTGTGGCTAAGGCTCAATATATAAAGATCGGGTCACGTAGACGCTAGGAAAACATAATATTAGCAATCAATTACTGCATGGGACAAGCATGATTTTCACCAAAAATTGTCGTAGTTAAGCATTCAATAAAAAGCTGAATGCATTGTATGTCCATGAAATGACCTACAACGGTGAAGATGTAAGCAAAATGAAAATACTTGTCAAGGGATTTAAACTTTTTTATTTTTCAATTTAATCCATTGCTCAAAAGACTTTAGTTTGCCGACATAGAGCTGACTTTCTTATTCGGCACTTCATAGACGGTATAGTAATCAAACACCAAACAAGTTATTTAATGGTTATTTAATACACGTTACATTAAAACTTTTCACAAATGTTTATAAATCATTATTTCAATAAATATGAATATAAATTTAATAAACTTGAATGCATATCTTCACTTTATTATTTTTATTAATTCTTCTGCGAATCGCCGCTTTTTTAACAATTTATTAGACCCTTAAGCGTACGCTAAAAATAGAAACATAATTTTTTTGTTTTTTCTTTTTTCTTGTTAAGCAATTTTAGTTTTCATAAGTCTTTTGCTGGTTATTGGATCCTTCGCTTAGTATGAAACACGATGAACAAATTTTACTTCGTCGCTTCATAAACGGTCCCAGGTACAAATGATATGCGCATATGTGCTGTGTGTTCCCGACAACATTAACTTTTGTAGTTAAATAAACTTAAACATAATCAAAAGACCAGTCATCACACATCTATCCAAGCATTCAGTCAAGTCCTAAGTGGTTAGACGACTAATACTTGAAGTGAAAAGTGCAAGAAAAGCAAAACAACAAGAATTCCTTTAGTTTAGTCATTGAAATCTACAGACACAGTAGCTGTTGTATGTTATGTTGCTTGGCTTTAATATCGCGGTTGTTGCCGTTGTTGTTGTTGTTGTTGCTGGTATTATTGTTGCTGTTGCGCTTTGAAATAAAAAGCAACCATATATGGCGCGTCTTGCTGTGATGTGCGTATGCTCTGCTGCAAACACCAACGCAAACTGTGTTTACATTGTTAAGTGTTGAAACCTTCTTTTCGTTGTTTTTTTTCTTCTCTTAATGTTTAATGCCTGCAAGCATATAAAAATGCTGCTACTGTTTACATTGAAAGCTTTTTTTAATGTACCGGCCAAACCTTCATGCGTGAAAGATAATTTTTGATTGTTGAGAGTGTGTATGTGCGTGCTTTTTTATCGAAATATTTTACATAGAAATAGTAGTGAAACTAATTGAATTTTCTAACAAATTACTTCGGGAGGTCCTTTGACGGGAGCTATTGATTACATGCGTTCACGTGTATACTAATTGCAGAGTTACTCGCAGTAACAAAAACCGCATGCAGCAGTAAGTAGAACGGGTAGTTTTTCAGACACTTCCATTACCTGATATCTCTCCAGACGTACGTAAATACTAAAGTATTGCAACGGATAATAATGAATGGCGGAAAGTAGTGTAGATTGCCTAAGAGATATGTTTGTTTGACTTACAAAAATAGTGCGCATTAAAATTTTTACATTTGTCACTATATGAGGCCACACTACAAAAGGATAGATTGACTATGATGCTGAACTAAGCTGCTAGATTTTCAAACTAAAGGCCGCTCTAATAGCAGGCAGCCAAAATCCTGAATTAGTTGAAGTGAGCTAATCTTTAATTCCTGTTTGTGGCCTTTTAGGACACCCACGTCAGTGTATGTCATTCTAAAACGAAAACTAGTCTTTAGTTTTTCTCTTTTCGTTTCTTTCTCATTATATCTGCACACAGACAAATGTTGACATGTTTAAGTTATGCTATGTATTGATTTTTTTTCTACTTAAAATGTCATTTTATCAAAACGTCACGTAACCAAGAATTATTGTCCTCCATCCCTCCGGCTACACCCAAGGGGATAACAAATTTCAAGAGTAAATTTCATCACGTGACATTTATGAGTCAACTTCCCACCAATACAGATGATTGTTATGACGATGATGATGATGACGATCGTGATCGTGGTTAACAAGCCCATATAGTGAAGTGAAGGCGCCTTCCAACAAATCGTTATGCGAAATATGACATTGACTACAAAAAAAGTAGTGAAACTAGTTTTACTTTATGCGTGTTTTTGTTGCTTTTATAAACATTGTCAGCCTATAATCCATCATTTTCATCAAAACACATCAACGTAGGAAAATTTTTATTTAAAATAAAAAAAAAAAAAAAAAAAAAAAAAATTATAAAATAGAAAATAAAGGCAAAGAGCAGACTCCTAAGATTTTTCATTTTACGTTTATTGGCACATGAGATCTAAATCAACTATTCCTAGTTCTGCGGTGGTTCAAGACTAAAGCCTTAATTGGACATAATTTAAATTCCAAACGTGAGTTTACTGTAACTAAATGAAGGTATGGCGGCGACGGCGGTAGTATTGCGGAGATGAAGGCAACGCTCTTAGTTATCTAAAAGTTCACTACCATTTGTGTGTAGACGAAAAGGAATTGCAGCCGGTTTATTGTTATGCGAACGCTGAAAAAAACAAAAAAGAAAAAGGAAAAAAATGTGTTGTCAGATGTTAGACTCGGTCACCAATAATTTCGTGTACATATGGTTTTTTCTAAGTCTTCCACAAAATTCAATGATTTCCTTATACCTCCGCTTGCTTGTTAGTACGACTTGGAATGCTTACGTGTACTTTCCTCATTTGTTAATTAATTTCTCGTATTTAAGCAACGATTTCGTATTAGATAACGAGAGTAAAGTATGCTTAGACATGTTCTTACACCCGGTTATGCTAAATGTTGGCCTTTTGTTTGTTGTTATAATAAAACTCCTTTCTTAAACACTTGAAAGATTCATTATCGTCGCCATTGTTTAATATCATATCATATTTCTTCGAATTGAAGCGTAAATTGTACAACAAAAGGCATTATTCTGTTTCATAAAATGTCAATTATTCAAAACGTTATGATAAGGTTGTTTATTCATAAATCTCTTTCTTATATAAAAGGAAATTCATTCATAAAAATCTTAGAACAAAAGAGAAATTTCTCTCATATATTCAATGCAAAAGGGGCACTGTGTTGACAGTTCCTAGCCTATATATAGGAAACTGTTCAACTTGTTTGCTATGCAGGCTGCTTCAACTTCCAATCGCACCTTACGAAGTAGGTGCCCCGCTTGTGCAGAATCACTTTTTGAATTTATGATTTAGGCCTGTCCGTCTTGTTCTCTTGTGTCCAACCTACAGATCGTAATTTCAACTTCCAATCGCACCTTACGAAGTAGGTGCACCGCTTGTGCAGAATCACTTTTTGAATTTATGATTTAGGCCTAACTGTCCGTCCTGTTCTCTTGTGTCCAAACTACAGATCGCAATTTCAACTTCCAATCGCACCTTACGAAGTAGGTGCACCGCTTGTGCAGAATCACTTTTTGAATTTATGATTTAGGCCTACCTGTCCGTCTTGTTCTCTTGTGTCCAACCTGCAGATCGTAATTCTAAAGATAATTTGATTGGTGCACTTACGTGATTTGGCCCAAATACGAGCGCTATAGAAAATGATTCGGATCGGACCACGTTTTCGACCACTTCCTATATAATGCTTCATTTTGAAATGCCGTTATGTGGCTAATGAGCGAAGTGGTGTAGGGCGTCTGCAATATTTTCACTGGTTAGCTTTAACTTACAACACAAAATTTATCTGAGATGTCGACTTATTTCTCGGGCTCTATTGACAATTCATCATTTCGCTAGTGTCTACAAAGTCAAAAACTGCGCTACGTATGTACGTCAGAGCAACTTGAACATGCAATGTTCATAAGGCACGTTACAAAGAGGTGAGGACTTGGCACTACAAAGAACACTTGAAATTTCTAAGAAATGGTTTGTTGCTAATAAAAGGTGTTTGGAACATTTCAAAAAACAATATCTGCCAGGATGGAAATATATCTGTCTTGTCTAATAAGAAGTCTGTACTTTTGTTGTTTTCAAAACATCAAAAAAATCCGAACCATTTTTGTTGATTAAGAAAACAATTAAATTGAGCACTGGCTTGCAAAAAGCTATAGCAGTTAAAATAAAAATTTGCCGGCCCTTTGCGGATTTCAAATGAGATTTTAGGAATACTGGCGATCCGGTGAAGTGCTTACAACAGGAAAAAAGACATTTTTTTACAAATCATTTTTGTTATTCGGAATATCGAGTCGCAAGATATAACTGGTGCCTTAGAAATGTAAGAAGGCAGCATATTCATTACTTGGTATGAAAATTTGAACCTGAGAAAGTCGAATTTTTTAAATTGAGACTGGAGTAGAACAAGAATGACATTTCGAACATGTCAAAAGCCGGCTTGGTAAGAAGTCCGTCTTGACTCACATTTTTAAAAGAAAACATAAAATTCGTCTGACATTATTGTACCCCGCTCCACTGTGCTACAAGGTTATATTAAGTTTGTGCCGATGTATGTAAAATCCAGAAGAACATAAGATAAACCACCTTCTCGTACATCAATCGATTCCCAATTACTTTCTGAATTGACGTAAGCTTGTCTGTCCCTCTGTCCGTCTTGTTTTCTTGTGTTTCCAAGGATGAACGTTATTGAAAATGGTTCGGATCGATCCACGCTTACGACCGCTTCTTATAGAGCATCCCATTTTGAAAAATCGTTTTGTGGATAACTATAGGGTGGTATTGGGTGTTTTATGACAGGTCGTGCCTTTTTACTTGTGTTCATAAACCATCAGTACGTTCAGGATCATTTAAACGCTAAGTATTTTATTTTTAAAATTTTCTTAAATCACTTTTCTTTCTTCATTTACAATATACCTGAAGTGTTGCAAATATTTAATTTACTTAAAAACTTTTCCTTGCAGGAAGCCAATGTTTAGTATAAATTGTCATTAATTTTCCAATTTAACCTTTAAGTTTTTCTTAAAATACATCAAGTAAATGAGAAATTCCACGCAAATATAAATTATAATAATCTCATCTCGCCGTAAAACCTATTATAGATAACTAGTAATTTCATACCATCGCCACTAAGCTATTAAAATGCCCTAAGACACACATAGTTATGCACAAACGATAAATAACTGACTCACTTACAAGATTGTTGCTGCTGTTAATGCTGCTGTTCAGGAATCATTTGTTGTTATTATTGTATTTAACATTTGCTGAAAATACTAGAGATCGTCGCTGGCAGGTAGGCTGTGTCCGCACACAGGCATTCGCTTTCTACAAAGATCTATTTATATGGAATAATGTACTTTAACTATTCGCATTTTATGGAACACACACTTGCGTTCGGTCATTTAGATGGATCGCAAACAGCTGGTAAGAATTTTGAGAGAAGACTTAGACTAAAGAGTGTAACTAATAAGGTAACTTAAAAGGTGCCGCTAAATACCATACAGCTCACACGCAAGATTTACACCCTTTCGCCAATGCTGTCTATTAGTGCCAGACATATAATTTAAGACGCTGGCTGCTTTGAAAGGTCAGTTTTAAAACATTCGATTTCTTCTTTTCTAACAAAAATGAATGAAACATGTATGACGACAATGACGACGATCATCGGAATTTTATTTTACACCATTTATGCCTTTTCTATGAACTTGATTGGAGTTGTTGTGCGGGCGTATCTTTTTCATCGATTTTATCGGTTGGTCTGCCTCTATTGCTTTTGCTTATGTAATTTCCGAAGAATGTTTTTTGTTAAAAGAAAGCAAATTATATACGGAGGCAAACTATATATTATTTCTTTATGTTTACAGATTTATGTCTCCCATAAAATGTAGCAAGTAACAAGTTTTCTTGGTGAAGAGTATAAAGACTCAATAGAAGAAGAATGAAAAATTCTAGTAAATTTATTTATTTTTTGATTTTTCTTGGTGAAAATATCTGCTAAGAGAGAACTTATGGCGCTTCTCATCAAACACTATTATCCTTATCCGCCCAATCTTCGTCATATTTGTCACTTTTGTTTTAGTACACGTCTTTTGTTTTATAAACCCTTTTCTTTTGTTGTATAATTTAACATAATTGTTGTTACAGGAATCTTAAGCACCACAAGGGGATTTCTATTGTTTCTGCTATTTAGGGAATGTTTGACAAATGACATACGAGTGAAATTACCTGCTCAGATATTTACAAAGCAAGCCGAAGCATTTCTCTTTTTTATCAATTTTCCCTGCATCTATTAAGAAGCGTAAGAAAAATAAGACTTCGTTAAAAGTCTCTTGTGGAACCTAAGAGCAGTTTACAAATTTGTGGTGTATAAAAAAATGTAAACATGATTGGTGAATAAGAAGTAGCGCCTATATAAGAATAGTATCATGAAAGGAGTTATTTCAGTAAAAAAAGTAAGAAGCTTGTGGCGAAAAAGTTCTTCCTCGAGATAATGTTTTTTATTAAGTTAAATAAAGCATTTGCTGCAGAGATTAGCAAAATGCATAGAGAAGAAAGGTTCCTGGAAAAATATCCGAATATTCTTCAAGCCCTAAGAACAGGGCATGATAGCAAGTAAGATTTTTTACATGAAAGTTTCAAAAAATATTTGATGATTGGACGGATATGCTTAGGCGCATTTCAAGTTGGAAACTGGCCAGGAATTTATATACTTTATGGGGTTTTTGAAGTTACGCCGTACTATAAAATTGAGTAGACTTAATAGAGTAGTAGTAGAAATGACAATGTGGTTACACATACACATAGATGAATGCGCCACTTTTGTCAACCACCACACCATATAGACAACAATCTCCATCAAAGCATTATTCCACTTTATATTCATATCCATCACCTAAGGATGATGGGTACACTTATTTTGTCAAAACTTTGCATCGCCCAGAGTGTATCTTCAGAGACCCCATAAAGCATATGTATTCTCGATCAGCATCAACTTCTGAATTGATTTAACTATGTCCGTCTGTCGGTAAACCAAAATTTAATTCTTTTTTCAATACCTTAATGAGGCGAAGAAACAAGCTTCGAAAACCCCATAAAGTATATTTTCAAATTTGAACCGCACATGAACGTGTGCATCTGTTCGTCTGTCCATCTGTTCGTAAGCCGAACTGTGTGGTATCTGTGGTAAAGATTCTACCGTTAGCGAAAATGAAAATACTGTCTTTTCAAAGGGCAAATGGGGGAAAAATAGAAAAAGGCAGCCACGATCACTCTGGATTATAGATCATAAAAATTTACTTCGCTTACTTTATTTGTCTTCTTTAGGATAACGGTGACGGGTATACTAGATTCGTTCACGACCGAATATAATTTTCTTACTTTTTCTTTTTATCTTAACTTAATAATTATAAAATAAAGTGAAATTTTGCTTTGCAGGGAAAGTAGGACATTTTCACTGTTACAATCGAGCATTGTTTTGTTGACAAATACCATAATACTCCACGCTACGCCGATCACTCCATATGGTACGTCCACAAATATCGTCAATATTAATGATTGGCCTACAGTGCATTACAGCTTTTTGGGCTATAGATATTGTGATGCATCCACAGCTCACCACTCATAAGGATTACGCCGTGCAATCCTTCGAATTAAACAGGAAAACTAAAGTTTTCCACGAATGGCGTTCTTTTCCCACAGAATTACACTTATTTCAAGGTCCAAAGAATCGCGTTGTGTACTCCTTAGCACGAGACGATAATTTCAAATTAAGAAGAAGAATAATTTTATTCAGCGCCCCACAGTGATAGTTACACTCCTTCTGAGAAAACGGACCAAGTATTAGTTGGTTGTGTTACTGCACACTTTTAACTTTTTTTAAACGAAGGAAAAATTGGTTTTATGTTCACATATGCGATTCTTGTGTTTCTTGTTACCATTATGAACTCCCTGTTGAGGCAGCATATGATCCACATTAGAGACAGTATTGAGTGGTAAATTGTTTTCTGTTCGGCAGAAAACTCAACACACTTTAACTCAAGTCGCAAACGAAGCAACAGCGTGCAAGTTAGTTTAACGAAGAGACACATGGTGAGCGGTTGTGGAAACGGAAAAATAAAGAAGTGCAAGTGCGTCTGAGTAAATTATTCAAGTGTGCCATTGAGAGTGAAAACGGAAGTGCAATTTCAAAAAAAAAAAAAAGTTGAAACGAAAATTGCTTTTAATTTAAAAAAAAAAAGAAAAGAAAATTGAATAAAAAAATCTTTTTGTTTGTTAAAGTTAACAAAAAATATGTATGTATGTTTGTGCATATTTATATAAAAATGAGTTTAAAAAAAAAAGTAAATAAATAAAAACAAAGAATAGAGTGCGGCGTCACCATTGAGGATATACGAAAATAAACTATTTGTTGTTTGTGCCAAATTTGTGTGAAAGAAAAAATTATCAACGACAACGTCTGTGCCTATATACGAATGCGTATTGGCGTGTATATGTGTCTCTTTAAAAACGAGCGCGGCCCTTTCTTTTTTTTTTTTTCGAAAGTATATCGGTCCGTGTATATGGTTGCATTATAAAAATTTTTAATTACTCTTTATGCAAATATCGTGAAGGAGAGCAGTGAACAGAGGTGTTTGCTATTTAGAAAAGAATTTATGCAACGGCACGTGTTCCTTAAATGTTGTTTTTTCCTCGCTGTACGCAGCCGAGTTTAGTATAATGGTATATATGTCATGTTTACTGCAACGATCTGGAGTGGCAGAAACATTTTAAGTGCATAGAGCAAGTGCACGGTCTGCCGTCAGTAGCGAAGTATTTTTTTGCTACCGGAAATCATTAACGAAACAAAAATTAGAAAATATTTCTACGAATTTAATATCACATTAAAGATGTATGTGTGCAAATTACATTAGCGGAGAGTTTTATTGAAAGAAGTCTGCAGAAAAGTTTTGCATAGTTTTTGAACATGTGAAGTGAAATTAGTTTTGGTATAAAGAGTTTTAAGAAGAAGAAAATGCCATACTCTTTGAGATCGCTGCCAAGTAGAGGCTGCATGGCCTTTAGAAGAACATCATTTAAAGTGCGTGCAAGCGATATTACTGCGCTGGAATTTGTAATTTGTGTGTTAATTGCGGTCACACCTTTATATGCCAAAGATTTAATAAATCATCGGTTTAGAAATCATGCACCAAATCATTACCAACAGCAGCGCTGGTTGCATGATTATACATCAAAAGTGTTTCACTCGAATGCCACATACGATACTGTTACAGACATAGATTTTGAGTCCAGTATTGTTTCATGGACAGGCGCCAAAATTTCTTCAACGCAATCATTACAGAGACTTGAACAACTGGCACAGCCACAAGATTTGCTATCATCGCAACGTCAACATAAGCAGCAGCAGCAGCAGCAGCAACAACAACAACAAAAAACCAAAGCTAAGAATCAACAACATGGAACAAGACACAAAACTAAAAGTGGTTTATTGATCGAAAGCAATATCGATACCGATTTTTCCTCATCTACACCGCGTCATTATGAACGTAGTTATAACGTAGAAGGCGATGAGGTTCATAATGTAGAACAAGAAGAAGAAAAATCATCGCCGTCACAATTGTCTGCGGCGTCATCGTCAGCTTCGGTAACAACGAATGCATCGGTACGTAAACGTAATAGAGTGCAAAATCAGCGCAAACGTAATGGTCGTCATGGCAGCGGCAGCGGACAACGTCAAAAGCTACAACGCAACGGTAAGTTTCCGTTTTTAGTAGAAATCAAGAAAAGCAATACTTTTTTCCTCCTCTACTTCAGTTCTGTGGTGAATGCTATTGTATTGCTGTAGTAGCAAATTAGCGGTGGTTTGATATTTACTTTTTTTATTGTTTCTTTTATATCAATTTTTATTGAATTTTCGACATATATGGTTTTAGAAAATGTTTTCCTGCTTAAGGTTTTCTTGTTTTCCTGTGTTATCTAACGCGATTTCCAAGTCTATATGCGGACATCAGCAAGATCGCATTGCAAATTGTTCACGTTGTTGCAATAAGCTCCCGATTCGTACAAGACATGCCTCAAACACATCACATCATAATGTAGTCTTTGCTTATATTCTTTTTGTTTTACTTACTTGATCATTTTCGGTGGACTCTTGTATTGGTGATCCCATGGTTAATCATTCCATTTTCAATCCTATATTTAGCAAAAAAGTTGAAAGAACTCTGGCTAAAGTGTCTTCCTTGAGACGATATCACATCTTTCACACAACCCTCCAGAGTGTTTGAAAAATAATTTATAATTTTTATCTTTTAATGAGTGAGAATCCAAATTTAGAGGAAGACAATGCCGAACATCTGGTTACTAATAAAGACTTTATTCACAACACATTTTTTCCGTTTTTGTTTCGTTTTTTTTTTTTCTTTTTTTTTTCTTAAATGTTGTTGGTTTTTTTGTAGCCTTTTGCTAAGATCTTATCCTTTTGTTAGTTTGATATTGCCTTCTTCCTTTCTCCTTTTCTCGAGATCACTTTAGGCCTAAAAACATATGTTCGTGTTAGCGCGTGTTGGTTATGTGTGTCGTTTTTGTACCTTTTTTTTTATTAATGCGCTTTTATGTTGAAGGCAAAAAGAGGAAAACAACAGCGAAGAGTTTTAAAAAGAATACCGCCCATTGTTCCAAGGAGAGAGAACAAATAATCACATGTCTTGTTACAAAAGTGTGGCTAAATGCTAACAATAGCATATTATTTTTACATTTACTTATATTTCGTGTGCAAAGGAACGGATAATTAGTTTGGGACACGTTCGTAACTTTTTCTTCATCACAAATAATATATAAACAAGCAAACATGATACTAGTGAGGACTTTTAATTTACGTACATACTGGACTGGATGATTGGATGGAAGTGAGAGATTGCTGGAAGACATACACAAAATTGCGAAATATACATATGAGTGCAGAAGTCGGTAAGGGAATAATTCTTGAATCGTCTTCTTAGCAAACTTCTCACACATTCACATTTGAAATGAAAAATAAAATATCACTCTACAATCGCAGTTCCACCATAGGTACAAAGCAAATGCGGAACACAGTTTTAAGTAGGTAGGTATATGTTGTAGGTACAAATAAATTTTGAGAGTTTTTTTTTTTAATTTTGAAGTTTTGAAGCAAAGAGTTTTCTTCAAAGTATTGTCCATCGTTATCCGTTACTTTTCCCATCTCTCGAGCACTTTCCGAATTCCATCACAAAAAAAATGTCCCGCCTTTTAAAGCTATCCCTGAAGAAACCTATTTTTAGGTATCGTCGTCAGAATCAAACTACTCTTCGAGCAATTAATAAATCATCAATTGAAACCCGCGTTAATCGGAAGGAGTTATTGCTGCTTATGCTTGCGGAGTCGGTAAGGCCTTCCCATTTAGAACGGTAGCTATTTTCTGAGCGAATGTCGCTACATGGGAACGAATCTTTTCATATTGAAATCTCGAGATATCGCGACTTTTGGCATAACATTCCCATATTTGGCCGCGGTTACATAAATTATTCTTGTTAGCACTCCTAAGTGAAGGTTACAGTTCGTTCCATCAAACTATAATACACTGCTATTCCCGTCGGCCTGGTTGTTGGTATTTGGATATCGAAACGCATGCACTGCTCGTCACAAGTAAGGATTTTGTAGGACGATCAAATTAAGCAGGAAAAGTAAATTCTCGCTAATGGGGTTTACGTAAAGCTGGAAGAAATTTTATTGTGTACACATTGACATGATCATGTACATAGTTGCATATAGCTTAAAGACAAATGAACAAGAAAAATGAAGTACTCATGGTGTTATTCAGCACCCTACAGTAATGCTCACATTCCTTCTTAGAAAGCGGAACGAACTAATTTGTACTCCCAATAGAAAAGAATACAGACATATGCGGACAAATATATAACACTAGAGAGAAGGTCTTCCCCGAAAGCATCGAGAGCATGTGCAAAAAATTTTAACTGTTGCTTCATTTAGTTGGCTGATGAATAGCTATGGACGCGGAAATAATTCGAAAGAAATCAGTGTTCACCCAAGATGTTAGTATGTGATATGTGTATGTGTGTGCGTGTGTGTGTGTGTGTGTGTGGTGAATTGCAGGATATTAATTATGAACGTTGATGTATGAAATTGATGTCAATTATGAATTATAAACTTTATTGCTTTTTTCATTGCTCAATCATTTTGTAGCACGTGAAGTGCACAAACCGTGCAATTCTCTCGTTGACAGGTGCAGCAAAAGCCGTAGGCTCTAAAATCGTCCGAAAATTGAATGAGAAGAAATAATTGAACTAGGAATTAAAGTTTATGGCTCTGAGGTTGCAATCCAATGCTAAAGTGTATTAAAAAGTTTATTATAATAAGAAAGCATCTCTTTACCACCTTTCAACACCCTACACGACTTTTCAAGCGCATGCATTCTTTTCATTCGAATGTTTTGTAAAATCTTTGTTATAAGTTTCTACGAAAAAGCTCGTACCATATAAGCTTAGATAAGTCAGACATTATTCATTAATAAATATCTAAATATATCGTCTTTTCTATGGCCGAAAATTTAAGAAAGTTAACTTTGTCACTCAAATAATCGCCAATCGTATAATAATTAAGATATTTATGAATCTCCATGTAGTTAAGTGCCCATAGGCATGTAAACTAAATGGCTTTTTTTAGATTCAACTTTGCATCAGCTTTTTTATGATTATCAAAACTTCTTAAATTAGAGATACCTCGTAAGATTTTTATGCTGAAATTTTTTTTCAAAAGTAATTTTTTCTTAATCTGTAAATTTACGCTTAAATCACCTCGTGGTGCTTTTATGCTGACATTTTTTTTTTCAAAAGTAATTTTTGTTAATCTTTAAAGGTGCGCTTAATAAGCTTCTCGAATATTATTATCTGTTATCTTTGCTTACATTACAAAAAGAGTTTTCGAAAATACAATCTTGGACTGTTAAAAGGCGTTCTTCCTTAACAAGGGCATCGCTTTTCTATACAGTCATTTTGCGTAATATAGTGCGCAAGATAGTGTCGTTGTTCAAACTGGCAACGGTTTTGCAATACGCAACAAATTTTGTTATTTGGCTATTAAATATAACTACCTACAGTATCTAGTTGTTTCGAACAACACTCTTTTCCAAACAATAACAATACTAAGAACACCAAAGGGGTACAGCTTTGCGGTTCCTCACAACTTGATAACTTGATCTGCTACTCGATTTTAGCGAGATAACTTATACTGTGGTGTGCAATTCAAAAATTGCACCTATGCAAGAAGAAGTCGTAGTGTTATAGCGAACAACACACTCTAGTATTGGTGCGAAAAGCGCACATTTGGTAAAACATGCAAACTGCTCGATGTTCGAGGAAAGGAAATTCTTAGAATAGCAAATCCAAATATAGATTCAGGATGTTTTGGCTGCCATAAGCTGGCTACATAAAGTAAAGTAGACTATAGAGCTACTTATTGTCGAAAGGATTAACGTATTGCTGTTAAAAGGGCATTAACACGAAAGCGTCATAATAAAATTAGGAATTTCTAGTTTGCCAGTAAAAAGCAGATATATATATATATATATGTATATACTTATATAAAATGTTGTGTATAAGCAGAATATTTGAGCAAGGGGAAGTCAGTTGAGCGAAGAGAGCCGAATCGTTATACTCAAATGGACCAGACCAGAAGGAGTATTGCACGTATAAGTTGGTGTCAACAATTTGTAAATAGAAGATCTAAGAATTTTAGACAAAACTAATGTTATCTTAAAAATTCTAGTTCAGTGATACGAGCTTAATCTCAAAAAGGGCAGCATAAGGCAACAGACGGAGTATTTTATGTTACAGTATAATCTATTTGGAAAATGGCAAGAAATTAATTTACGGGTTACTATGGTACATATAAATGCACTTTATACATATATTAATCCAACATAGTGTTATGGAAGCAGTATACATGTACGTTATATGTACACTTATAGACGGAACTTTGCTTTAGACCGATTAAAATAAATAATAAAAAAAAAACAGGAGAGAAATAGATAGAACTATTATTTCAATTTGTTAATTATAACTTCACTTCCTGGAAAGTGTTTAATCGACAGAAATAGTACATTACGCTTGTGCATTTGGGTGTGCGAATAAAAAGGAGAAATGGTTCGTTTTAAATAATAGATAAACATTATATGTAAATGTGGTCCAATAGGTCCAATAGCAGGGAAACTAGCTTACGGCATTAATAATCGAAACCCAGTAATAACAAACACAAACATATATATGCATATATGCATAAGTTTCACTTCAATCCAATGAATGGTTTCGTTGTTTTGTAATGACATGCAAAAGCTTTTTTATATGTACAGATGTATAAAGTATGTTATACATATACATACATATATGTATACCAGAGTCTAATAAGACGAAAGGCTTAGATGAGTCATATGCAGCTTTGTAAAAAGATTGTAAGTGCTGGCAGGTTTCTAAAGACCTTTACGAGCTTTCTAATGCATGAAAAAACATTGCATCGTCTCTTGGGTTTTCATCTACGCTATCGTAGCACATCCTCAGGATCCATAAGAGCGCGCTTGTATAAAGCGAAATACTATTCAGTACTATTTTTTTTGATTCGAATTACATTTCATTTTTTTTAGTCTTAGTATTACAGATTTTTCTGGTAAATTCTCTCAATATTTAAGGAAAGAAAACACTAAAATGGTCCAAGAAGAAGTGAAATTTTTTGAAAATGCGTATTAAAGTTTTCATTTATTGACTTTTAATTAAAGTTTTCAACAATATTTTACCATAAATCAAACTCTTTTAGTAAATTGTGCATTGTTTACTTTTCAAACTTGAAACCGTACACAGCCTGTAGTGATTTATTATAATTTATGTGCCTTCAGCTGAAAGTGTTTCACCACTTAAATTTCTCTTATGTTTAATAAAATAATATTTACATATATTTTGAATCACGCAATTAAAGTTATTTATTTTATCTAATACTGATAATTGAGTAACTATCGGCTCTAGTCGATTGCAAAGATTTCTTTTTCTGATTTTAATAAAAAATCAAGAGCAAGAACAAAGCTCTTTAAGTATCCAGACTTGTGAATCATATAACAATAAGTTTAATAGAAAGTATTCTTAAGACACAAAATAACGAACATTTGTAAGCATACTTTATGACTTTTCATCACTGCATTGAATATACTAAGTGAAGGTGTGTTATTATGCGAAATGTCATGTGCAGTTTACTGCAATTTTTTTTTTTTTTTTATTATTACTTTTCTGGTAGGTATAAATCATGTATAAATCTTTCATAAAATAAAAGCGGCTTGTTCCTTGTTGAACCATATAGCATCGAATGCGCGATATCGACAAGTGGAAAAAAGAGTGAATAATGACTGCATCGTTTTGGAATGTTACCTGATGGAGCCATCGTATGTTTAATATTTAAAACGAAACCTACAGCAATGTTAAAAGGCAGCTAAAATGATTTTTTATTATGTGATGATGCAAAAATAAATTGGAGGAAGTCGTGCTCAGATCGTCAATTGTGCATAACGGTTTTTTCTTGTTTTGACAGCAATCACAGTCGATCGGAGCAATCAATTACTTGCAAACCTAAAGTTCTGTTTTTCTTTCCTTAAATATGACCAATCATCACTCAGGAAATGTGACCTGCATCTACCACGGTGATGGTCAAAAAGAAGCAGGGAAAGAGAAAGAAGGATAAGCAGTGGTTGCAGCGAGCCAGATGTGTGCCTAATCCTTTACTAAGCAGCCAATTATAGCTATGGCGAATTATGCTCAAAGCCCCTGAGGTTTGAACCTATCGCTACTTTTTCTCTACCTAGCTATGATAACTGAATCTAGCCTGTTGAATATACTGTGTCAAGGAAAACTGGTTGCTAATAGGTAAGCCTGAGTGTCATTTGTTAATCCAAGTCAAAGCAATTGCGTTTTGAAAAAGAGGCAAAATTTTGAAAAAATTCGCTGTATTTGCAATATTCCTTGGAAGAAGATGATATCGCGTAGTAGGCTCGTGAAAAACTTCGTTATGTTTATGGAGGGGAGGAGGGGGCTTTATTAAAATCAGTAGCACACCAATGGTTTGCTATCGTCCGCTCTCGAGTGGTCAATGTTAAAGATGCATCGCGGTTTGGTGGACTAATCGTTCATAAAACTAATTAAATTTTTGAAAAAATTGACAAACATCGACACATTCCATTTTATGATATCGCTGTAAAACTAACCGTTAATCAAAAAACTACTCCTATAATGCTCTTCTTGAAGAAACAAAGAGGAAAGAAAAGTGGATAATGTACGGCAATAAAATTAAGTGATACAGAAGTGCCGCAGTCTACTCGCAAGTTTTACTGCAAAAATGAGCAAACTTTATAGAGCAAAACAGCTAGTTGGCTTAAAAAAATTAAATAAAGGTCTTTTAAATTATTTAAAAAAAAAAAAATACCTCCACGAACTTTTTGCTCAACCTTTTATATGAATTTAAGAATTTATTTAAAAATCATTTTTGTCTATTAAAGCAGAAACAAACTTATCACACCTGACCATCAATAAACATCAAATAGAAGTAAATCAACATACCAGTTCATACAACACTTGAATACAACATTCAAATGAAAGAGAAAAAGAAAAAAATCGATTTTAACGAACCCCTACAAAATAATTCAAAGAATATCTCTCCGTTTTCTTCGAAATGCACAAATCAAACTACAAAGATCGCGTCTTGTGAAAATCATCATCGTAAAACGACAAAGCAAAAAAAGAACGAAAACCATCCATCAATTATGTATTTCTCAAGTACACACGATAAGAAAATTCTATACACACATTATAAATATAAATCTGTGTGTACACATGGCTGTTGTCTGCTTTTCTGTAAATATTATTTACCCATTACTCATACATATGTTCGCACACTCGTAGACAAATCGAACCGTTCGCCGCTTTTCAACATTTTTCCGATATCCAGTGTGTGCAAGTGAAGTTTTGTCATTATCCCGCTTGTAGGCTGTCAATATTTTATATTTATAGATATATTTAAGTAGAGAAAGAAAAATGAAAAAACATTTTTTACACACGTTACTCGCTCGCATCAATCTCATCGCAGTTTATTTCGCGGTTTGTCATTGTTAAAGGCGGAGTTAGACGAATTTATCAAAACGCGGCAAAAAGAGCGACAGAGAATAGGAAAACTAAATTAAGTAAAACTAAGTGGAAAGTTAAAAATTTCACTTAGACTTTGAACTCCTAACACCTACAGGCTTCATAACCATTCAATTTCACTATTGAAAATTTAAGTGATGACGTTAAGTGCTACAAACTTCAATATTTTAAGATTTATATGCATGCAGCTTTTTATATTATTATATATTCATTTATTTACGAAAACTAAGTCTTGCAGAGCTTGACTTATAAAATATGTTTCAATTCACAATATTGTATACAAGAGAAGGGTTAAGTGAATTCACTTCCGGAATTGTATTGGTTCTGGTAAGTCGATAACTCGATTTGAGTGTGTTTTAGACGAATGCAACATAATAACGCCTAACTATTTCAAATGTCCGCCAAACATCAATGACATTAATCAGCGAGTTAAAGTTCTTGTCAAAGAACGGTCAGATCGATTTAATATGTCTTTGTTAATACAATGCTGATGCAGTAAGTTCTTGTGTCCTAAAGTTTTTGTTAAAGTCAACCTGCGCTAGGCAGGCTGAGAGCTGCAGATTCTAAAAGCAACCTTACATATCGTGTTTAATTTTAGGTTGTTTGCCATTAAGCAGTTAAGATATATATAAGTGTCTTCTTTTTTGATCACATGGAAGGGAATTGCTTATTAAATCCGAGAAGTACGGTGTCACTTGAAAGAGTTATATTTGAAAAGGAGGGTCATAGTGTACTTTATTGAAATTTTTTACTATATCTGTTTTCACGGTTACTGTACACTGACTGTCCAGAGCCGATTAAGGCTTCAGTACTTTTTTTAGAAAATGCTTCAAACTCCAAACTTTCGCTCTAAAGTATGTAAAGAACATTTTTAAAATTGTATTCAAATATAAATTAAATGAATTAAAAAATCACAGTCGGGCAAGATATCCCTGACACAACTTTGCTTAACACAATTCGTATCTCTTGATTATAAGGTATCAAAAATTGCACTCCTTTCTATATATCAAAGCTTACTTTAATTTTTTTACTTTATTGTACTTGTGCCGGACGCGGTGCGAAAAACATACCTATTTAGTCCAAACCTATTACAGTAAAATTATGTGCTATATCGTTTCTATTTCGCGATAAAATACCAAAAATTACAATTTCATGCTTTATAAAGTCGAATCTTTTCTACGAAGATTTATATGTGAGGCAGCTCAATGCACACGCATACACAAATTTAAGCTATTCAAAAGTTATTCGTTAAGTTATTCAAAAATATTTCGTTCGAGGAATACGAAGATAAAGCGGTGTATGGGGAGTGGGCCTAAAAACCATCCGATTCAATCCATTTTTAAGAGCTTTTATCCTTGGACCAAAATATGTCAGTGTCCCAAAATTTTATTAAGCTCTTGCGGCTTGTAGGATGAACGCAAGAGTATATGGTGGACAGAAGGACAGACAAACAAACAAAATGGGTTTGAAAAGTGATCCTGAACGGATTGGTATTTCAATTAAGTTTTTGTGTCCTATACACAGGCACAAACTTAATATAACATTATCGCAAGTAGCGTAGGTTATGGGAAACAATAGAACAAACCCTTATTGCACACGTACATGTTGAAAAATTCCAATTCCAAGTTCAGTATTCTTTTTGTCTGTACGTGAAAAATCTACATCGAGCGATTGAGAATTATCGAAAATACCGGTGTTCATCTTCATGTGGTAGGTAACACGTTTGCGAAGTTTTGTGTGAACTATAAAGAATACACATAAAGAAGATAAGAACTTGTGATATAAATTACAAAGCAACATGGTTAGGGCGTTTTGCAATAAGTTGAGACTGCATCTTCGTTTTTTCTTTACAGATTGGTTGAAGGTATACACTAAGTTGCTAAGGATAATTATCAGTTTTACCATATAAACTCAGTTTGTGGCTCATTCACTCAGTAGAATAAATTTTCTATTATTCAATATATTAAGACGTTAAAAACTGCTTATATTGAGATATTAAACATAAATGTTCATTTATTTACAAGATATAAAGAATAATCATGAAAAATTTGGCTTAGGACTTGGCTCTGGATGATAAATATGCTAAGGCTGCTGTAGCTACCTTACCTTCTTCAAAGGGGAGCTACTGTAATAGCTGCAAATAAATGGTTTTTTGGGCCCTTCTTTAGTGTGACAAAGTATGCAGAGTATGCGAGCATGTATTCAAATATCAAAAGAAAAAAAAATTACTGCAGAAATGTCCGAACCATTCCCGAGGGTCGACTTTAATTAAAGGTGTTCTTGCTTTAACACCTGAAACAGAAAATCATACATTTATTATGTTTATCGATATTGAAACTAGTAGTGACCTTTGCAAATTCCGATTCTTGTGTGATCGGCGATAATTTTTTTTACTGAAAAAGTTCATCTTCTTAAATTTTCGACCGATTTTCGACGATTTTTGTCCATGGATAATGTTTAAATGAACTTACCGCAAAAATCCCACTTATTTCTTTTTAGAATCTTTTATTAAATGTATTGTAAAAAATTCGGTTGAACGGAATGAAAATAGCTGGAGTTATATTCTGTGCGTCTTCACAAATGTTAACCAAAGAGGGATTAAAGTGTTCAAATGGGTTAAAGACATGCTTTTCTTTTATCATAATAAAGCTTTTACAAAATTTTAGCATTAGTCTGCAATCTCAGGATCATAAACTTTCCTTCCTAGTGGACATATTTCTTTTCATTCTCGTTTCTCAAAGATGATAGAGTCTAGCGTTTTTATTGCATCTGTCAATGGAAAAATCGCACGTTTTAACATTTTACCTGCAATAAAATTTATAATTCATAATTGGCATCAATTTCATACATTAACGTTCATAAATAACATCACACTTCTAACGTCTTGGCTGAGACACTGACTTTTTTCGAGTTATTCCCAAACGGTCAACCGGATGAAGTTACACTAAGTTTTTCTTGTATTTTTTGAAAATCGTTTTAACTGAAAATGAATATTTTGTAAATAGATCGACTTGCATGTCAAATAAGTAAGAGATAAATAGGTAAAAGACATGAAGCAGTAACTTTCCAGCGCGGGTTCATATGATAAAAGTGATCTTTACGGAGCGCTTGGAGAAAAGCCCGAAAAATTTCTTACAATTGATGAGTTTTTCCCCTTAGTCTAAAAAGTGCAAAAAGCATCTGGTAGACTAATAAAAAAAAAATTTCTCAAAAAATTGCATTGGCCTGCCCTCTTACGTTATCCTCTGATTAGAATTATGAAGGAATATGTAGACCAACCGCGTTGCATGTTTGTTGTTTTTATATTTTATAAAACCAAGACACAACAGTTAAATAAACTAAATATGTGTGTCGTTGTTTTTTTTTTGGGATAATATTTCACATGTCTCTCTATATATGTGTGTATGTTTTGGCTTAATTTAAAGCTTAACTGTGTAAACTTAATTTATAAAAATCTCTTCTTTCCATAGGGGAATATGTTTGCGTGTGCGTGAAAACAGAAACGCGTTGCGCTTGCGTGTTGTACATAACACCGTAAAACAAGCAGCATTAGTATAATGAAACCCCTTGCCATGCACGAGTGTTGATATGGGCGAGAAGCAATCGACTACCTAAAGGTATTTGTTTGATGGCGATTGTTATTATTATTGTTTTTTTTCTTTTGCTTTTGCCTTTGCCTGTGTATTGTTTATTGTACAAAAACTGGATGAGGTTGCATCGGTGCGTTTATAGCATTCTTCAGTTCATTTACATTGTGGCTATAAATATACGCATACGGCAATATTTGGTTTTATTAAAATGAAAGAAAACCACTCGATTCACAGAAATGCTTAGAAACACTAAAGAGTTTTTTTTTTTATTAGTAGCTTTCTATATATGTAGGCATTATCACGCTGTTGATATGTTAAGTTTGTTGGGCAATTGTAGAATAAGTGAAATATCGATAAAATCAACATTAATTAACACCATCAAGTTAACGATTTAAGTCCTCAAGCAATTTAGGGGAATTCAAGAGAATGATTTCTGTTGTTATTGCTTGTGAATACGCCGATGAAGAGGTTCCAGAAATCGCACATAACCGCACTGAGTTTATATAAAATTCATTTTATTTACTTTTCCTTTATATTTCCTGTTATTTTAAGTTCTTTGCATTTCGTGTACTGTTCCCATGTTAAGCCTTGTACGATGCATTGCAATCCGTTTCTCTTTTCTCTCGCTTCTTATATCATTTCTTAGCAGTGTAGTAATTGTTACTCAATAATATTCGTCATGGAAATTTAGATTTGTGGGAAACTTCACTTTTTTATTGCATGTTTTTCTTCGTACTCCTTCTTTTATTTGTGTATTGCTACTTCCAGGAACCTATTCGTAAAAAACTGAAAAATACATTTTTAAACCAAAGATCTGAACTTTGTAATAAAATAGCCATATCGATATACATAAAATATTAGAATTTATCTGACTAAAGTGAAATACAAAGAATCGATAAATTGGGAAAGCAATAATTTCTATTTCAATAAACTTGTATGCGATTGGAAGTCAAGTGTATACAGCAGAGCATTTTATTTCTTTCTACTCAATCTCTTGTGTTGTAAAGTTAGGGAATAATCGCGAAAGTTCCCGTAGACCAAATGTATTCTTTAAATAAATCTGACACTCAGGTGCGAAGCATTATTTTCACTGTTAACTTCTGAAACCGGGAGCATGTGGCCAGAGTATTATATAGTATTTATAACAACTGAAGAGGAGTACAACAAATCCTATTATAGAAAATTTCTGAACCTAAACATCTTCGTTACCTGCAAGTAACTTGTATAAAGCGTTTATTAAGCGTGAAATATTGGACACTACTTGGCCTGATACCACCACTAACTTTTTCCATCTATTTTCATCACAAAATATCGGAAATTACACTTTGCTGCCAGATGGAAGCTTATCTTTCAGTAGAATGCTTGTACTGAGGGAGCTGGTCCATAGTAAATCATTATTCTGGGCTTGGACCTGGAATCTCATTTTTTGAAATAACGTTTATAAAGGTGTAAAAAGAAATATCTGTACCCTACACGGCTTATTTTATATTCATTTACTATGTCGGTATAATTTTTATATTTTATACTACTAATGATGTAGAGTATATTAAATTTTTGGGGATATGTGTAACACATAGAAGAACTTAGGATAGATCTTTTTTTAATATAGTTATCGATTCGATTTTTAAAAGTGATTTAAATTTATGCGCCTGTCTCTCTGATATCTGTCCATGGAATTTTGTATCCAACCTACAGATCGCAGTTCTTTGGCGAACTTTGATACACTTACGTAGTTTAACTCAAGGATGGAACTCATGGAAAATGAATTGCATGGAAACATATTTACGACTACTTCCCATGTAACAACTTCTTTTGAAAAAGTCGTTATATGATAATAATTTGCAATTTTTCAAAATGGTTTGACAAAATTATTTAAGCAATACTTTGACTTACTAAGTTGAGTTAGATTGAACAAATTTTTGAACCCCCTCCCATACAACTGTTCGTATGAAAGTACGCAAGAGATATGATTCTTAATATTTCACGAAGAAAATTAATCCAAAATAGTAATTTGACGTAACCACCAACTACTAAAAGATTGGATCACATAGGTCCACTCTTTTGTACTCTCTTGCCCAAAATACCGAGAGTTGGGAATTCTTTTATCTCAAAATCATCAAAGGAGACGAGTTGTTCATTACATTTCCAATGGATTAAGAGATAGCATTTAAGTTTGGTGTGTGCCAAGCCTTGTTCAGACAGATCGACCAGCAGACGGATAAACAGGCTTTCATCGATTCAGATATTGTGAATCGATTAATGTAATGAAAGAGGGATTAACTTCAAGCCTTCATATCGTTGCATAGATGCGAACGAACTTAATACATTTTTATCACAAGTGATGCAGGGATTGAAAATCGATTCTTAGCATTGTTTATCACAACCGGTATGTTATTACGTATGCTTCTCAGGCACACAATTTCAGGAATGTCACTCTTCAGGTTATATTAATTCCATGTGTATGTATGTAGGTATAAGTTAGTGCCTATTATAACTCACAGCTTTTCCTAAAGTTATGCCGTAGTGGTCCGTTTGTTCGCAACAGGTGGCGACAATTTACACGTCGTAGATATCAAAAACAACCATTAGCGCCAATAATCTTCCTTCCCACAAAACGATTGTAGGTGTGATATCTTATTCAAACATATATGTTATGTCTTTTAAATACTTTGGATAAAATGGTGATAAACATTAAATGTAAAATAATGTATTAGGTCGTCCATTAAGTATATATTTTTCACTTATCCTTCTGACAATTGGACCTTCCCGTTAGAATACACAAATGTGTAGACCGATAGTTGTGATTTATTGACAAACATCGTGGATCACTTCACTAATGGAAAGTCTAACAAGATCCACAAAAACTGAGAAAGAATAAAACAGATTCAAAAAACAACTCAAAATGCTTTATCACTAGCTCTTGGCTTATAAGAGATTATATCCTAAGTCTATATGAGGTGTTACTGGTTGCCAACTAAAATTGTTTTGCTAATCAAGTAAAATAAACTTCAGCTCTTGTGTGTTGACTTATTCAAGAGAACACAAGGGTTTATTTAAAACGACGAAAGCACATTGACATTGAGAGTTAAACAGTAACCACAAGGGAATGAATGAATGAATGAATGATTATGACAAGCTGAAAGAGTGTTTGGATAACGGAGTAAAAAACACTTCACTGCCTTGTACAAGCATCGTCATATGTGTACAAATTGTGTAGGGGAAATAGTATAAAAGACTTATTATGGTTCACTATGATCTAATCAAAATGATGATAAAAAAGTCAATACCGCATATTGAAATAGAATTGACATATGATAATAAAAAAAAAAAAAAAAAATAGAGAAATCAATACTGACAAGAAAATATAAACTTCTGTGCTGATTAAAAAAATTAATTCCGCTGTCGTGTTATGAAATTTAAAAAACATCAACATGTTTTTTCTCTTTTTTTTTTGTAAACAACGCGACATAAGCATCACTCCAATAACTGCATAAATAAACATACGAGACAGACAGGCATATGGAAAGGAAAAAGTTGTTCAGTTGTTCAGAAAAGAAAAAGCAAAATTGATTGAGTGCTTTTGTCTCTCTCTTAACGAAGAGTTTTTGCGAAATTTATAATTGCGCCAGTGTCAGCGAAGCGCAAGAGATATTAAGTTATATAAAAGTAAAATAAGAGGATCACCTTCTTTTCGATAATATAGGGAAATATATATTTGTAGTCATAATTTGCTATAAAAATACACGAAGTAAAAAAAAAACAAAACACCTGCAATTTTCAAAATCTTCAACTTTGATGTGAATGACTTTAAACGGTAGATACAGGCGTTGTTATTATATTTTAGAATAGAGAAAAGCATAGGCGAAAGTTTGGCTACGAAACTGAAGATATACTTATGCAATTAACATTTCCAGGAATCAGAATATTCCGTTCATTTGTAAATTACTCCAACACATTGAAGATAAATACAGACAAACCAACAAATAAAGTTCTCTTATATTCACGAAGTTTGTTAAACAAATTATTCCAATAAGTTTTTAGGTACTTGGTCGATTTCTTAAGTAAAATCGTTTGAACAATTCCCTCCCACCACATGCGATGTGTGCAAAGGTTCAATTCACTTAATTCAATCAGACTAAAATAATTTAATCCACCTATCGGTCATTGGAATATTCGTAATTCTGTATTCTTGTAATTAAAAATTCAATCAAAGTTGAAAATAATTAGTTTCTTCTTACACTTATGTCTGCTTATTAGGAGTTGGAGGGAATGAAGTAAAAATTAAAATGGTGAGGGTGCTCTTAAGCAGGTCCTATTAAATGCAGAGCGTGGTGAATAATCTGCATGGTAACATATCAGTAAGTTCGTAGGGTGACAATTGGAGAATCTATATAAATTTTCATTAAGACTAGTCTTCAAAAGCAAGTGCACAAAAATTTCCTAATATTCCGGTCGTTAGTTTATAAGCTACAGTTACATTAGTGATCCTACACACGATGATATCCTAGGAACTTTTTGCATGATGTCTTGCAGCAGCTGAATTATCTGTCAGGGCTATATGAATATCTAAATCCGAAAGGAAGATGTAGTAGGTGCGTCCACCATGCAATTATTATGTGCTTTAACTTAGCGTGTTGTCAAGAATCTATAAAACTTGAGAGTCTTAACAATTTTCTACGCTTATGAGCTTTCATCACTCTTTGAACACTTAAACTGCACAAAGTCACCTATCGTCATCTCGTGGGGTTCCTTTTGCAGAAAGTCCTATGCTGCGTGAAGTACCTTTTTTTAATTTTCTTGGACATATTTGCGCTGCTCTTTCATATCTGCCGATAGAATTTCTTTTGCTACCTTTGTGCTTGGAAATCTGGTCAGTTACTTTATCGTGTGCTCGGATACTTGATTAGTTATTGTATCCTGCATTTCCAAATCTGGTTAGTTACTTTACCTTAACTAAAAATGCAAGTTTAACTTGATGCTGGCTGACCGCTTTATTAAATTATAAAAAGAAGACCTTGTATGGATTCCCTCCATGCTTTCAAATAATTGACTTTTTAAAAAAAGTTTGGCATAATATTTCTTTGCCAAAAAAGTGAGTTTAACCACATGTAGAATTTTTTCATTACAGTAACAAGAAGCCAAGAGCGAATTCTAGAAAAAAATTTCATTTTACGAAACTTTATTTGAACACGTGATCCTCATAAAAAGAGACTTTATTGTTATATAGTTATAGGAAAGATAATAAATACAAGAAAGCAAATAACATTCAATGCATTGCTATGCAGATTTGTGTGCACAGCAGCGATATTAACAGATGGCAACTAATATAATAAAAGCAAACGATACACTTGTATGTTTTCCAATGTTTACGATGTAGAATTGCTTTATGATCTGCCTGCTTTTCAACTGGAAATAAGTTTATTTTCATGCTTGCAAGAAGATGATAATAGTGATGAGTATTTAATTGTCTATAGCTGATGAATAGTTTGCTTTAATCTACTTTAGACGATCCCAGAGTTAGTAAAAATAAAAGCATAGATAGAGATGAAAAGGGGAATTAACAATCTTTGAAAAAGCTTTGCTCCATTTTAGACGAAGCCCAAACACCCTCAACATAAGTAAGATGTTGCCTTCGTGCAGGGGTGTAAAGATTAATTCGATTTTAACTGGCAAAGACATCTACCATATCGCTTAACACAGCTCTGTTGAATACTTAGAATAAAAGATGCTTTCAAAAGAGCAAAATAGTCAAAGTTATCTTTCGACAGATATAGCGAAGAATGGCTATTGGAATAACGCCCAAATTTGAGACAAGGGCGACCAAATTAGAAAACATCGCCTATATCACGTGAATCCAGGTCCTGTTATAGCCAGAGTTTGAGTTTGACCAGCTTGTTTGATAGGTATTTTCATATAGATTCATAAAAATATACTACGTTTCGTAGTCTTGACGGAGTAGCCTTCCAATTCCAATTATATCTTAATTCTAAACATTGCACAAAGCTCTGTTAAGGGACAAGGTAGGTAGGTGTCTTTGCTAGTTAAATTCGAACTTATACTCGTATCCCCTATTTTTGCATATTTCTTCATCTTTCTGACGACATTGATAGAAGTGCTATTTTATCCATATATTCCCATTAATCGGTTAATGACGACTTAGTCTTTAAAATTTGTAAAGTTTTCCGTTCAAACTTTTTTGAATTTTAAATTGTGTTTTATTTAACAAATTTTTATCTCTCGTTTTCATAACATATTTTTTTTTTTGTTATTTTAATTAAACAGAAATACATGAATGTAAAATGCAGTCAGTTTGTTGATACAAAAAACAAAAAACGCGCTTAGCCAATCGAAACAATGAAAACCTTCCCATATCATTACCATATTGTTTTCTCAATGCAATCATAACAAAGCATTATTATTATTTTAATATTTTTTTTATGCTTATCAACATTTTAAGATGCACGCACGTTGTATTTTTGTTAAAGTGTCCATAATTGGTAACTTAACGCATTTGCAATAAATGTCACCAAGCGAATGCAATCGAAAAAGACCGAATAACGTAATATATTGTACGGTGAGCGTTTCTTTGAGTCCAAATATGTGCTGCGTTGCGGTGGTGCAAAATGTAAAATAAAAATTTTAACACCATTCAGAGATTTGTGGTGTGTATCGAATGTCCGACTGGCTTTGGCGAGTCAGTTAAGCTTACACCGTTTATGTGTGATGGTGTAACTGTTACTTGAAAGCAAAAGCGGCATTTGTTGTTTGTAATATTATTTGCTTATATTGTTATATTGCTTGTGCGGCCAAAATAAGCTAAGGTGGCGTTAAATATGGTAATATGACCAAATAATAAAATTTATATTGGCATTAACTACGGAAAACTGAAAAGAAACACTCGAAAATATCTTATCTTAATAATGCAACGTTTGCTTGCAATTTACATGTCTGCGCGGATTCTAAGGCCGGTGATGTTACCGTGTGGTCTTCTCACATGTGATACTTGAATTAAAAGCATGTGGTTTTTTTTCTTTGACTGTGCGCGTAGAAATTCTAAAAATATTTTTCAATATTTTTTTTTTTTATTTTTAATTCTGCTTAACAGCCAGCCATTCACTTTGGAATGCTTTTGGAAACATATAAATACCATTGGCCTGTACATCCATCAACAATGTTTAAATTGACAGTAAATTGTTGTGTTTGTCTAGAATTCAAGCAACTCTCACTATAAAAATAAACTAAATTATTTATAGATTTTGCACATGTCTGAACGACGTGCAAACAGCACCTATGAGTCATTCCAAATAAAGCTGAAAAAGGATCTTTCAAGTGCTGCAAGAAAACTGCTTTGACACACAGATTGTCTTTTTTTGTAGAAAAAAGGAACAAAGAATCGAAGTGTTTGCATAGAAATAAATACTTGTACGAGGAAACAAAGGCAGAGAGTAGTTTTGTATAAGCGAACAAGATTAAGCTCACGTTGCAGGTAGATTAGTATCTCTCAAATTATTTCCGTTATTGTATTGCGATTTAATTTGTGGGAGATGAATATTACTTCATACATTTTTGCCTGTTTGTCGTGGATGGAACACTAAAAGCCTTATTTTGGTATTTTTATTGATCAGCGGTCGTACAATTAGTGCTTGTATTTTGGTTATCCAGGTTTGAGTCACTTCCTACACTGCATCTAGCGTAAAGTGCCAGTATATCAATCTTCATCAAAATCTCTGAAAAATTGCGAGCTGTGGGTTGAGCAAAACAAATAAGTCGGACAGACGGACAGAGAGATAGACGATCAGAAAGTGTTTTATCGGCACAATAAAATGTGAATCCGTCCCAAGTCCTTTTGGCTGTTACATACATCGGCACCTAATAAACCTTTGTACTACAAACATTGCAGGATATAACAAAGAGATATTAAACAACCAATAGCGAAATTTATTACGAAGGAACACCTGCTTCCAACTTCTAACTTCCAAAGTGGTATTAGTTGTTGCACTACTTAACAGTGAATGAATTAATTATCCCTTTATTGCTGCAGCTGTTGACTATTTTTAGCACTGCAATGTGGAAATCATGATATACTTCAATAAATTTAAATTTTCCTTTTTGCTTTCATGTATTAATACTGATTTGTTTAAAGTTTAAAAGAATTAATTCTCTATTGTTGATGTCTTTTAAGTTAGTGCTACTCTTTCGTTGGTAGTGGTTTGTTGTTTACCTAATATTAGTTACTTACCGTGTTTTACTAACACATCAATTTCATGTTTTCAAAAGGTGAAAAGTATCATGTTTTTTCACTCTTACACAATAAGTTAGACTCTATTGCTTCCTACGTACTCCTCCAACCGCCATTACACTACAACTTAATTAGCTGTAAAATCCACTTAAATACGATACTTAAACTTTTGGCATCAACGCTATCATAATCAATAGATTTACAATATGATTATCTTGTTCCAACATCTACACTCGCACACAAAATGTACAAAGTATAGCAATTGAATGAAACTACAACATGGCACGTATGCATGCATGCACTGTAGTACATAAGCGTGTTTAACCAGTAACCCGACTTTTAAGACTCCCGCCTGAAATTGACAGGCCAAAAATACCACTTGAGCTGTGTTCGGTTTACGTAGTGACTTTTAAAGTCAATAATTTCTGGTTTGATAATCCAGGCAATAGCGTGATGTTAAAGTTTGATACGAGTAAAGTAGTAAATTGATTTTTTTGCTTTTTAATTAAAAATATAATGAAAACGTGATTTCAAGAAATTCGCTTTTTAAGTTTATTGTGAGTTCGTAAATACTTAAGTTAACCAGTGAATCCTTACTCATATCATGTTTATGAAATCCATCTAAAGTTTATCTGAGAAAAGCCTTGTTTTTCTTTATTCTTATCTCATGCATTCATCTCTTAATCGATCTCGTTAAGTTTTTTACCAGTTGATCTCTATCCCGCGGTTTTCAGATTTGTTTTCATTGAACTGTCTACCCGTTCTGTAGTTTCATTTTCAACCCTGTCTAGAAACTAAACTTCATTAATTCCTAGTAAATATGAAAAAATCATAAATCAATTTAATTTGTTTCCCAAATCATGAGAAACACAAAAGTCAGACCACCCACGATCATAAAAATTCGCTTTAGTTTCAATGCGTTTTTTGCCCTCTTCTCTGTCTCTCTCTCTCTCTTTCGTTGACTTTGTTCCCATTTGTTTTGCCCATATTTGTCATATCGTATTTAATAATCATTTGCTTGCTAACCTGCAAGTTTTTTGTTTGCTGTTGAAAATATATTGAAACAAAGCCAGATCTGTGTTAATAATTTAATAAAAAGTGTCAAAGTATGATCACGATTTCTTGTTATAATAAAATTTGTTACTCTTACAGCCAACCAGTAACGACAACATTAGTAACAGTTGCTTGCTACTGTTAGGCAAAAATTTAAAAGTAAAAATACCAAAGTGACGCGACCAACATAAGCTATTGATAATTATCGCAATTTACGATGATGTTAATATAAATTTTGTTTTTCGAGAATAGTTCTCATAAACATGGCAATTTAATCGCGTTCGTTAAATCTTTAACTTAGAAAATTTATAATTCCTCTCGAATTCTAGATTGTCACCCGAGGTGCTTTACCTTTTAGTTTAGTTTCAAAATATCTCAAGAAAACTTTGTTAGCAAGAAATATTTTTCTTTTCTTCTTATAGATAGGCGGAAGAAATTTTTATACAATAAATGATTGTAAGGGGAAATCTGTTTGAGTGTTCTACCATGGATAGGGTAAGCTATATGTATGTCTTATACCCGTAGACCTTAATTAGGTGCACAAAGCATAGCATGGTATGCTACAAAGAGCTGCACAGAAAAAAGTTTATTTCTAAATGATCTCTGCACGCGCAGAAAAGTAAAAATTCCCTATAACTGGAAAGGAAAACTTTCTTCGTCTTGTATAAATTTTCTAAAGTTACCTATTATCCCTTTAGTGGGCGCGAGTCTTTTTAAGCTAGAACGCAACAACAGAGCCAGATAATGAGGCGACTTAAGCGTACGTATTGAGTACGAGACTTTCTACGTCGCCTTAGTTTAATCAGTAAAATATTCCAGCCGCCAGTTATTCTAATTTTAGATGAAGTAAGAAGGAAGATTAATTAACTTTCGACGTATTCCTATCGAAGGAATGAACCGAATAAAAATATCCCAAATAGATGACATTTCATCTTGAATAAATATTGAATTGTCGTTGTTCTACGAAACAGAAAAAAAACCTTTTCCAGCTATGCAAGTTTGTGGATAATATGCGAAGAATACCCACTTTATCTAAAGGAAAATCTTAGTATTTTGTAATGCCAAGAGAAAAAACATATTGATATAATGAATAATGCTGAGGTCCTTATCCTTATGGTCTGCTGGTTGGTAAAAATGGCGATATGTGTGAACTGCATTGTCATCTATTCATTATTAGTACTGATGTGTCTGGGCTCACGGGTGAACTCTATTGAAAATGGATTGGATGGGACCACTTTTTCGATCTCTCTTTATAAAACGTTTTTCTTTTCAAAATTTCTTAGTAAAAAGCTATCGCCTTAAGATTTCAGTTTTTAAATTTATTTCTTTGGATAAATTGGTTATACCAATAATAATAATAATAATAAATGAATGTGAAAAGTTTGGATCGGATTGGGTAATTTTCCAATCTTCCCTATGAAGACAATATCTCATTGTTACGAAAATCCTACATTGGATAAAATGAGAATTCATGAAAACTAACCGGTTTTCTAAGAAACCAAATTCTAAAAATGATAAAAGCCATGCTTTACGAGGCTCACGAAAAGATTAACAACAATTCACAGAAGACTTCATAGGTAAGAAGGGTTTGGCATGTGGCCGATAAACAAAAATATTTGCAGAAAGCAAAGTCCGTCGATTCAGGAGAGATGGATTGTAATATTCAAACGGACAAAAGCAAAACTAGCATTGCACATATAAGTTCCAGAATTGTAGATAAAACCAATGCTATTCTAAAAATCATAATCTAGCGATACGGGGTTGATTTCCAAAAAATTTGGATAAATGGGGAAAAGGTGTAATTTTCAACATCCCCTGGTCAAAATTGATCCATTATAGCAATTTGACACACGAATTAATCCCACCGAACTTGAACCATTTACGTTTGTGTTTTGGATCCCACTCTATATAGGGAAAGAAAATAAATCTTTATATGCCAAAGATATTCAATTGTTGATATTTTATAAGGCAAATTTTTCGTAAGGAGTAATTTGTTTGATATAAAATTTAATTTTGATTTGAGTAGATCTGTTTTTTGGACACCATCGCGTATAAGGATTTTCATGGAAAATAAAATCTTATACGCCAAAGTGGTCCAATTTTTACTATTTTATTATGAAAATTATCCATAGCCAATTATTTGATATAAAAAGTATTGAACAAAGTTGAGTCACACTCTGGGTCTGTTTTTTGGACCTTGTTCTCTATAAGGATTCTTATGAACAGTAAGCCCTCTAGCAAAAAGATTTTCTTTCTGATATTATATGAAAAAAATCGGTCCATAGTATCAAGTTGGCATAGAAACTAACAATAGAAAATTTCGATCATATGAGTCTATATTATACACCTCGTCATATATAGGCTTTCTCAGGGAAAATAAGCCTTTATGAGGCGATACAGTCCAATTTTCAATTTTTGATGACGAAAACATAAAACTTTTATGAAGTAAATTAAGTTTGCCAAGTTCAGATGGCGCAAGTTGATGTTGTGGGCATATTCCAATGTGAAGACTTTCATGAAAAGACTTAAAGTGATTTATGATGCTTGGTGCTTTATAACGAAAATGAATTAGTACGTGGACTAGGTGAAGTGATGTAGGGTATTTAATGGCCAGCCTTGTCCGACTACAATGTGTTTACTTGTTTCACTCGTATTGGCTGTTGTGAAACTTTCCTTGTCCCAACATCTTCAAGCGCTGAGGGCATTTAATTAAATATTTGTTTATATTAAATTAAAAACACTCCAAAATCTTAATAAAGTATGTTTCCCTCTGATTTAATATAAGATTTCCTTCGCTTTTTTTTTTTTTGTGTTGAAAAAAGATTTGCCAACAGATAATTAACTGTTAAAAGATTTTATTAAATTGAACGGCTAGTTGTTGTTACGCGATTGAAAATGTATTTATTTTCACTTTAGGTAGAACTTGTGATTCACTTCAATGTTTCTATGCATGTAACTTTTCTTTTTCTCTTCTTCATCCATACTCCGTAAAATTGGATACATTAACATCCATCATCGGAGAGAGGGGATAACATATATAAACCAGGTTTGCTAATTCATTTGTTTATAAGATAAAAGTCAGCCAATATTGTTAGGATCCTGCGTCTGTTTCACCTATCGTCTGCTCTTGGAAAAAGGTTACAGTTCAATGCGACAGGTTCAAAATGCGCTCACGACGTTTTGAAGAACTGAGAGTATTGAACGTTAGTGAAACAATCATTACAAAGTTAGTGGAATCAGAGTATAAAAAGCAAGTGAAATACTGTTGAGCGATTTTCTTCAATAAGTTGAAAGACATTTATTTTTATTTGAACAGCACTTTTTTATTAGCTCAAAGCATTTGAGCAAATGATCAGCCAGTTGATGTAACTACTTTAGGATTTCGAAAAAAACAATTTCTTTTTAAGAGCCTTTTAAAGAGTTGAACCTTATCGATGAAAGGAAGGTGCCTGTGTGAATGTACTGCATAAAGAACTTGTTAAGATATCAAGAGCGAAAAAGATTTGTACGTGCCTTGCAAAAAATGCTCACGAGTTGATTAACTCCTTCCATTAATTGAGTTGTTGGGACTTATTTTTTTTTACTGACATATTATTTTTATAACGTAAAGCAAGCGTTTTGTTTTGGTTTTTTTTTTTTTTAATTTCTGTTTTCTCTTTAGGGGTCTGCGGCAAATGTATTCTAGCCTATGACAGTTGCCATAGTTGGTTTGGCGGCGGTGGTGTAGTCTGTGTGTTTAGTATTTGCTCGCTTTGTATTCCGAATTTTGAACGCAAAATCATGCCGTAACCGTAACGTCTGCATTTGCGTGTATGTCTGTGTCTGTGGGTGTTGTCATCATAATCATCGTGATGATTGCTGTTACTGTTGTTGTTGTTGCTGCTGCTGTCTAAAGCAAATCTCATTAATGTTTGTGGTCTAGAGTCTACTGTTTCAACGTCTAAATATATGGCAGCCCGTCTATTAACCCAGCTAAAGATCACTAAAGTTCATGTGATTCGACCATAAAGCGATTTAAGATTTTTTCTTCTTTATTTTTGTTTCGCTTAGACAAGAGTTGCTTTGCTGTTAGCGTTGTCTGCAAGGGTTAAAAGAAAACTGACTCTAATGTGCGTGAATTTGAGTTTAAATTTCAAGACTTCTTTTTGGTGTTGTTATTGCCCAATGCTCTGCGTGTGTGGCTGGCTACTGAACTGAATTAAGTTTCAAAAGTTCTTTTGTAAATAAGAAATCGTTGGCAAAGATAAGGCGGACTTATAAATCATTCTCCCTGATTTATATGAAGTTAATTTCCTCCCCTATCAATTCTATTTAAGTTTCCTTTTTTTGTTTTTGAAGACAACGCCTTCTTAAATGCAGCTAACAATATAGCGATTATCGTCATGTAACCTTACATTAGTTGAGGTGCCCATCAAATCATTTTTGTACATGACGGCAGCTATGCATCATCAAACAATTTCAATTCGTTTTACTCCAACAACAATAGCAAACAGTAAACAACGGCTAGAGCGATATGCATAAAATTGTCGACAGTAAAATGCTTTCATCACATATTCAACCATAAAAAGCAACATAATTAATCAGCAACAGCACAGCAACAGAGGCTTTACAACAATAAACATTTTGTCTTAAATGCAACCATGTGGGTTTTGTTTACATTGTAAGTTAGCATACGTTTGTGTGTGCGTGTATGCTTGGTGTTATTTTATCAGCAATTTATTTAGCAGTTAATTGCATTGCAGGCATTTGACGATAAAACCGCACAACCGTTGTATGTACGTCCGTCTGTCTACGTAGCGTATGCAGTATAAACATAAACATTAGCAAACGTTGTTAGCTGTTGCGGTTATTATTGTTTTTGTGTAAATTATACTTGTTTCTCTTTTCTTAAGAAAAGAAGGCAAAATAGCAAAAGAAAAAAATATTACCTCAACTGAAGCATTAGTAATAATAGAAATTCATTTATAATTGTATAAAATGTTTATAATTTGGATAAGGAATGCTTTTTTATTCACGTTCCAAACGGAAAAATACTCTGCAGTTAACACTTTATCGAAATTTTACTGTTTTTTTTTTTTTGTTCTTTTCAACGTCTAGTCGGAAGTTGGGTCCTATTCATTTAAAAAGTTAAAGGAAATTGAAAGAGAAACTCACATGTGTACAAATTATTTGATATTCTGCGTATTACACCATTTTGAACCCACTTCGGGCCACACCTTGTCTTATTAAAAGCATAAATGCGCAGCAGAGCAGAGTACGCTCTTGGCATGACAATGGAACGCTGACTTTTGAACAAACTAATATGTAAAAGTAGAAAGTTCGTGGCGTTTTCCTCAACAGACAGCTTCATCGTCAATTATCTATCTATCTAACTATCAAGCCACACTATAGCACACATGAAAAGTATATCCATAGATAATTAAAAAGAAATAATTACGACATTTGTCAGTTCAGTTATAAATAATTGGGTTTTGAAAATGAACTAAAATTTTGAAAAAATTCACTTCTTTCGCAATGTCACTTCGATCAAGATGACAACTCAGCGGAGACTTCCGAAAAAGTTCGTGACACTTAAAGTGGAAAAACAGCGCTCAAAAGTCCTGTTTTGGAATTTTAATGCTAAAGACTCGCTGCGCGTTGATGGGCCAATTTTTTATCAATCGATGAAATTCTTTGAAAAATGGAGAAAGACCGGAACATTTCATCTTACGACTTTACTGCGGAATTAGACATTGATCAAAAAACCTTTTTGAACCGTTTCCTTTACCCTCGCTGCTCGTGTACCATGTCAGTGCATGTTAATGCCGCAGTTGTTTTACCTAGAGTTCAAAGACAATATAAAAAAAAAAATGTTTAATTTTGAAGAAAAAGCTCCGCGAACTCTTCTTTTCCACTTGATATTTGATACACTTGTAAAATATTCTTGTAAATTTCTTGTGAGTTTCAGTCACGCTGATATTCCGCAAACTATATATAGTCCTGATCAGTGGCAAATTCTGAATCGATCTGTTTGTTCCTTTGTAAGGAAAATTCTCCCTAAGATACTGGCTCTAGGTTTAATAAAAATACTGAAAGTATCTTCGCACAGATTGGTATTGACGTAACCGATGTCGATTAAAAGACAGGCCTACAGTAAAAATGAGCTGCTTTTAAAACAACAACAATTGGGTTTTCTGTTCGTTTTTCGTAAATTACAACAAATGAAACGCTAATAAAAGGAGCCTTCGTATATATCACAGGTGATCTTATAAAGTCTGCGTAATAATGGAAGAATCGGCCACGCCTACCTAGTATTATAGAGCATTAAAATTTCATTTAAAATTTCCGGTAGTGAATGCCGAAGATTCGGTCATAGGTGCAATTAATTTTTTTTTTTTGTTGTTTATTATTAATAACACATATCACATTTTCTTTTTACATCAATCACTTTTGAAGTTTACGCGAAGTTTTACATCAAATAAAAAAATTAATAAAGAGAGAAATAAAAGACAGAATGTATGCAATGCAACTGTATATGTATAAAGAAAATTTTTTCCAATCTCATAAAAGAGTTTCTGGTGAAAAAAATTTGCAAGTCCGCAGCTAGATTGGCCCGTTGTTAGGTCTTTCGCATTTCAGGTTGAATGAAAGACCTTCTCAATACGGAAGTTATAACATTTCATCCGTAATGGTCGTGTAGTCTAAGAGAAGTCTACATTTCCACATGTTTCCTATTTTTGGATGTTCGTCTTGGATAAGCTACAGTTAACGACTTTTTTAATTTGACGCCTGGTGTGAACCATACTTGACAGTCATAAGCGATAAGAGTATTTGCAAAAGGGGGCTTTCGCTTTTAATTCCTAAAGAAGACCCTCTGATAAGCAACGTGAGAAGAAATTTTTCAAATCTTGTATTCTAGTTTAACCTATCTCGCGACAAAAAAACAGAGACCACGTACAGGAATGTTAGTGTTGAGAGAAAAATATCGGCTTTCTGTTTAATATGATCGGTTGTATGTTTTTTTTAGAAAGCAAAGAAATATATTTACAGAAGCATTTTAAAAATATTAAAAGACTAATAAGAACATATTGCGAGCTAAGCTTCGGTATAGTGCTAACTCAATTGATGGCTTTCTTTGATCTGTTGATTGAAGTTTTCGTTGCAATTTCCTCGAATATTGCTTTTAGCGGAGACTCGTTTTATTTGTAGTGAATTTCGACATTTATTCAAATTTTCCGTTTACTTCTTTGCTTTCTCTGTTAGCTTTACCTTTACTCGATAGTAAGGCTGACAGTTATGAATTAAATGTTAATCATGGTAAAGTTGGTGAAACTCTTTCTTGTCTATGAGTGATGAATAATACATTGTTTTAAAGGTATGCGAAGAGCCACTGGTTGCTTAAAAATTTCTTCGAAACTATTTACGTTTTTGCCTCCATTCATTCTTAGCAGTCATTTTCGGAACTGCCCATCTTCATAATTGGTTTTTATTTTATGGCAAATAAAGCATCGAAAATTATTATTTGTTTTTGATGCTTTTTTCAAAAGTTGAAAGTTTGCTTCTTTTTTTTTTTAAAACAAATTTTACATCTTTAACTAGCTCGCTTTAAGACGAAATTAATTTTATTCTCTTGTTCATTAATTTTCTTTAATTGTTGATGCAATGTGCTTTAACGCTTATGAGAGTGAAAGATTTAGCCTGGAGCATAGGTGAGTGTGCGAGTAATGTAAAATATTAATATTTATACTCACCATCAGCGAATGGTCATATGTTAATTTTATCGTTCTGTTTACAACGCTAAACATTAAAAATTAGAGAAATGCACAAACTCGGGCCTTAGGGCGGAACACTATAATAAGAGAAGAAAGAAAATTAAGAAAATTATATTCCGTCGTAATTAAATCTCTTTTTTATACCCGTCAGCATCGTTCTCCTAAAAAAGGCTAAAGAAAAAGAAAAGAACTACATTTTATGCTCCATGATAAGGTATGCACGCGGCATATTTTTCTATTGTCAGAATAAAAGTGGAAATTCAAATGGTATATGTGTTGTACGTTATGAGTAACAAGCAAAAACACGGAAAGAAAATGCGTTCTCCCTTTCTGTTTCATAGGCGTGTGGGTGTTGTAGGCGTATCATTTGACCGGTTTGGGTCATTTTCAAACTCTTTTGCAAACTTCAGAGTGATGTCTTTTGATGTAATTTGCGGGAGCTACATTGCCGAACTGCCCAGACGGACAGATAGGCAAACGAGCAGAGGAACATACTTAACTTCATTGAGAATTTGAAACCGATCAAGAATTTATATGCTGTATCGGGTTTTTGAAGCTTGCTTCTTGCTTCGTTATAAAGGTACTGAAGAAAATTAAATTAAAACTATAATATTGAGTAGGCGTGGTTGATTTTTTACCATTTTTATGCAGATACTAAATCATGGGTCCTAGAACCCAAATTTTTGTGGATTTATCCACTGTAGTTTATGAGTAATGAGCCAAAAACCAATTTTTTATTGCTTTCGAAAAAAAGAGGTGGCCTCGGCTTATATGGTACTGTCGGCGTGTCCTCTGACCGATTTCGACTACTCGCGCGTAGAAACTTTCAATGTTTCTGCAAAATTTGAAATCGAAACCCGGGAAAATCTTTACATAAGACACTACACAGATGGACAAATGGGCAGACAGACATACTTAAACGGATTCAGAATTTGATGCTGATCAAGAAGATATACCCTTTGTGGGGCTTCTAAGCTTTCGTTTTGGGCGTTGCAAACGTTCTGACACAATGAATAGTCCTCTCATCTTTCGATGGTGGGTAGGATAATATAAAAACTGTTTCTGTGCGGACAGGAATCTAACAGAACGCTTAGTTCACGTGCTCTGCTCGTTTTTGAATTAACCTTTCTTTAATCGACTTAATCTGGAAAAATGTTTTAAAAATGATGTTTTGCTAAGAGAAATATTGAGTCTGAACGATGGCACATGGGTGGAAGGTAAATTAATCCTTTAGAAGTGTAAACCTCTTTCACCTAAACCCGTCTTTCCATTAACGCATAAAACTGCTGTCTGTGTGCAAGATGGGTTTGAGAACTCAATACTGGCAGAAATTATGGAGTTTTTTAGTTAACTCCCAATACTTTTTTCATTTACTTAAGTTAAAGGAGAATGGAAGGATATTCTGAGATAAATATTTCGAGGTCTATGTACTATTTGGTAGCAAAAAAAATTTCCAATCCATCAAATGAGACAATTATCACAATTAACGAAATATCTTAGGATTTTTCCTGTCAAAGACAACAGTCCTGAATACCAAGGCAATGTTCGAGGGTTCAAATCCCAACGCAGTAGAGTACAGTTGGTCGCAGCCAAACTCAGACAAAAAAGCCGTAATATCTAGCTAGGCCGCGATCACTATATGTATATTTTCTTTTCTTTCCTCATTTTTTTCCGTCCGTCTAAGCCATAAGTGATTGCTTATAGAACAAAAAAAAAGTAAAAAAAGTTTTCAACTATTTTTTCATTTCCATCCATTTATTTAAATTTCTTATGCTTAAGTATACCGATTAAGCCATGAGTGTGAATCATAATTTTAAATGTCATAAAAATTTTTTGCCGCGCAAATGCTAAATGTATTAAATTGATTAGAAGCATTATGACAAATTAACGTTGGTGGTGCGACATGATACAATGTTTTGATTGCTTTAATCAAACTTGACAGATATACGTAGGCGAACTGCGAACTGCGTATGCGATGTGGCGCTTATAATAAAATCGAATCAACAATTTTAAGCAAATGTTGAAAAAAAAAAAAAAAAAATGCGGATAAATAAAATTCTGTTTTATCTCTAATAACAATTAGACCAAACATATTATTTAAAATTATAGCAAATAGAAAGAAAAATAATTATATACATGAATATTGATTATAGTCAGATGTTATCAGTTTGGAAACAGGTATTGATTTGAAAACATATTTTGCAACTCCTACGTAATTTTAAGAAATAAAAACATTATAGTCGAGCGAGGCCGACGATTGAAAAAAAATCGGCTAATACAAGTCTTCGTTTATTCTCGTGATAAAATACCAAAATATTATAGCCTGCTATACATGTTATGGGTGCCCCCTAGGGAAGCGGGTCGAAAACATGGACTGACGTGATTCAAATTTAACAAATTTAATTTTTTTACTAAAAATCTCTATCTATTTCCGTCACAAAGTGCTAAAAATGAGAAATTAAACATTGCTGGCGTATAAAGGAGCCCTCTTCGTAGGTTCTATGGGAGAGAGTTCAAAGAGGACCAGATCCGATCGAAATTTCTCACCACAATCTAATATGCGGAAATATTGGAAACTTTGAAGACTTTTTTTTTTATATAAGTGGTCCGATCCAATTCAATAGCGTTGTACTATATTTCGTCACAGTATCTCCAAAATTTGCGATCGGTAGGCTGAACAAGAAAACAAAAGGACAGCCGATCGACAAACAGATGTACAGGGAGGTAAGCAAGAATCAGAGAATGGGTACAAGGTGGGTCTATTTCCCAATATTTCCCAAGCGTAACATAGCTTGTAGCACAACGACAACAACGATGGGTGTAGGATATAAAAGAGAGAGAAAAAATTGACGATTATGTGGAAAAAAAAGCTAATGTCTGTTTTCAGATCTGAGGTGGATAAATATCGCCTCTAGAAGTTTCAGATGTAGGTAGCGCTCCTATTGGGAGAAAGTTCCAATTTCTCAGTTCTCACTGACTATGAATGAAAGCCGGTTAAGTACGCATTCCAAAATAGCTCGAAGATGTTATGTTGTTATATGTGGGATGCAATGCATCATACGTAACAATAAATCAAGAAGACTTTGTTTTCCTATATGGAATTGGAAACATGCTGATGATGACCGGCCATGTGTGTGTGTGTGTGTGTATGTGTGCAGAATAACTCAATATAAATATTCAAATATATTCTTATGCGGAGCACAATGCAAATTTTGGCATTTTGTTTGCTGGGTTCACATGAAAAATGTCTGATTTATCTCTTATTAGCAAAAAACAAAAATCCAAATACTACTCTTTTAAAATGTTTTAGATAATTTGCAACAAATTTTGTTATGTACAAACAGTGCGTCGCGTATACTTTAAAATTAAACAGTAACCGAAATCAACAGTTGTTGCTGTTATAGCTGCTGTTGTCGTTGTTGTTAATTTTGTTGTTGTGCTTGTTATGCCCTCGCTTAGCCTATGATTGCATACTTGATTTATACTGTACAGACAATTTTGATTGGAAATGCACACAAAATATAGTTTATGATATCGCAACTGCAGCGCTACGCGCGCTTGACATATGGTCAGAGAACTACGTGCAAGGCAACAAAAACAAAACAAAAAAGAGGAAAAAAAAGCAAACATGACTTGGGATAAGCTTTTCTTGATAACACAAAAACGCACACATATGCATATGTGTTCACGCATATACACTGCTCATATGTGCATGCATTACACGCGAACATGCTTCGATCTAACACTATCCTCATGATCTTTGTTATGCTGTTAGCTGGGTTGAGTGCTGCCAACTGGCACTCTTGAACACCATAGAATGGTGAAAAGAAGGAAAACATATCAAAGCAAATCAAGATTGACGACTACCAAGAGTGCAATTAAAATTATTAGCATGCAAACTGTCACTTTTGACAGTTTGCGTTAGTTTACTTATTTATTGAACTAATTGGATTTTGTCCGTCTGCTTGTCTGCATATGTGTCTGTCTCTCTGTCTGTCTGTCTGTCTGTCTGTTTGTTTGGCCAATATTAAATGTAAATTAAGTTGTAAAATGTATTTTCCAGATTTATTTAAATTTTCTATTTACTTCTTTACCTTTCTTTTTAGCTTTACGTTTGCTCGATAGTGCGGCTGATAGTCACGAATTAAATACTAATAACGGTGGCAATGGTGGTGGCGGCCTTTTTCCGCAGCTTTTCAATGTAGCCATTAGAGCTTCTATACGAGCTAATGCCACTTGCGGCCAAAACGGCCGAGAAGAATACTGTAAATTGGTGGATGCTTATCCTCATAAAAAGTGGGCGACCCAATGTGGCATTTGTAATTCGCACTCTTCTGATATGGCTAAACATCGTCCCATCGAGTCGGTTATCTCCAATACCCAATCCGATGATCGTTGGTGGCAATCACCCACACTGCAAAATGGTCACAACTTTGAATACATTACAATCACTTTGGATTTAAAGCAGGTGAGTGACCTTGAATTGATAAAAATGCTAACTGTTGTTCGAAAAGAATAAGTCATAATCCAATAATTTTATGGAAAACAAGGAACATTTTCTTATTCGGTGGACACGTATTAAAGGAAAGCCTGCTCGAGTTAAATATACTACTCATGTCGCATGTTAACTACAGAAGTCCTTCTCGGTTACCCATTGCATAGTTTGGATAGACTTCAAAATGTATTGTTAACCGTGTTATAGGCTTTACTGAGAGACCATATTTCCTTTGTCGTTCATGCTTTTTTGAAATTCTTTTCTAACTTAAGTTTCGTTTGTCAATCGACATGCATTCAACCTCGATCGTTCAATTTGTTACTCGAGCGATTAGAGTTTTTAAGATTAAATAGAAACCCTTTTATATTAGTACCGCGTATTTCTTCCTTTCTGGCTAAACGATTAATTATTGTTCGTGCAGCTTAGTATTGCAGTGCTTTACCGCAAACTTTGAAATATTTTCAGGGTTCTTTGAATGCATTTAGAGGAAACTCGATCACATACTTAATTACTTAAAATATGGCACCAAGAAGTGATTACTAGAGACATCATAGAGTAATGTGTTTATATCAGTGGTCCTTCCGTCCAAAAATGCATATCTCTCTTGTGCAGTTGAGGAATGTCTCATATTCTTACATAAAAGAGCGTGCAAGTGAAATACTTACTTTTGTTGACAATAATACGCAGCAAGCGTGACATTTTTTACTATTGTTGAATAGGTAAGGATTGGTTAATCGGTGTTCTAAGTCATCTGCAACTTAAATGGTATCTAGTTGCATGCTAAGCTCTTGCTAATAGGGATTCTATTGTTGCACTTGTAATATTTGAAGCTGCGAAGAACAATTTTTTTTTCTTTGTTTCTTGTTAGACATTTTTGGCCAAGTGTGACGAGTCTTCCCTTCTGCAACAGGGCATGTATAATAATTCTTGATTATCATAAAATTAAAAAGATCATGTCTATCTGTATGTTGCAAGAGGGATTATAACCCTATAAGTCTATCTAAAACGCCAAGATTGCTTTAATAAATTAGTGATGGGTGTAAAAAACCGACAACTGTTGAATAAAACTTCCCCCGTGTCCGTTTGTTTTCATAACAACACCATATGGAATTTTGTCTATTAAAGAATATCTTCAATACATTGTTTGAACGGATTATGTTTGTATTCAATCGTCATTTACGAAGTTCTGTTATTGTTGATAAAATACTTGTAATTAGCCTCGAAACGTTAAGTTATTGAATGTGTGTGTCGAATATTTTCTTAGTTCGTAATTAAAAAATTCATTCAATAAATAATAGTGTGGTTTAATTTAATTAATTCAGCACTAATGTCAACATATGTTATTAATACACTAGAATGTGATAGCAATTTCATTAATTAATGTGTTACCCAATCATTCGCCATGTAATACATTCACTTACGGATTCCATAATGATTCAGATGGATTTCATTTAGTTTTTCTTGTGTTAATTGTCATTCTTTAACGTCTCGTTTATTGGTCAAAATAGCAACACATCAAAATCACACGTGTTCTGGTTAGCTGTTAGCGACGCACGTAATTGAAGTACGTAGGAAATTTATAAAGTCTTTACGACGATTTTTGAGTCACCATCATCACCATTCCAAGGAATATGTAAACAGCGTAAAGAGTTTGCTTTGTTGGCGAATCACTGGCATTCCCATTGACCTTGGGAGGTTCTTAAGAGCATACTTGAGTATGTTATATGAGCAGCAAACTTTACAGCGCTATAAGTTGCCGGTTGATTGTTTCAACACATTTGAATGTTTAAAATTTTCGCCGACGCAAGCCCGCTGTGTGACTCTTTTTTTACAGTACTATTACATGTACGACAGAAAGTGCAAGCCTATCTTGATGACATTAAATAGGGGAGAGACCATTGATGTAAAGTTCTACGGCTCTTTACCTTAACTTCAAATGGGTCTTCTCGTAAGACTTCTTTCTATCGGACGAAGCCTTTCTCGATTTCCTTGTTGGTATGCTTCAGCAAACGCAATCGGCCGGCCAAGACAGAGACGTATCGAACGGAACTTTCATGGACATTTTTTAAAGACGTTATGCAACTTTCGCACGGCGGTTAATTGTTGAAGAAGATGACTGATAAGCCAACTACAACTAAAAACGAAATTGTCGGCATTTCATATGTTGTGTGCGTATGAACTTTGGCTGATCCAATGAACGCTGCTATTCGAAACGTGTCTTTTGTAAAAAAGACCTTTCTGAAGAAGCCTTCACTATTACTAAAGTATCGATTGAATTTCAAATCATATTTCAAATTTCATAAAACATGGTTAGGAAGGTACCCTGCACTTTCTCCACCGTATTAAGCTAACTTTTCAAGGTAGAAGGCTTTTTCCTTTTTATTGTATTTAAATTTATATTTAATCGTTTTCTCATCAACTTTGTAGATGCATAAAGAGTAAAATTAATAAAATTAAAGGTATTTCCGGGAAAGGTTTTATTAGTGACCTGTAAGAGTTGAAAGAGCGGAAAGATGTTTTTGTCGCCTGTATCCAATAACGAAAATCAAAGACGTTTGTGCATGGACGAGGTTTTCGGTTTATACATGGTGCACTCACTATGGCCGTTAATACGCCATCGCAAACGAGCGGCGCACCACCCGTAAAATAATCACATTGATCATTATCGCCCATCGGATTGGGAATATCAATGCAGATGGCAGAATAGTTTACTTCCGGTATTTCGTCTTTACAATACGATTCATTTAGAACAATAGCCTTTATAGCAACAATCCAGTCCGCCATTTCGTAACCCAATCCAACGACAACACATTCAGTTCCATTTGCAAAATTTCTGTTAGGTAATGGTAAGATTTCGACTTTCCCTGATTCAAGATTCATTGTTGAATTTAGTTTAATTAATGCAATTTGTGGCTTATATTGAGTGGGATGATGCGGTCCATTAAGGTTTTTGGCTTCGATCCATTCTATTTCGTGCGACGACGATATAGTATTCAAGTTGTTAACATGCTGGACACCATAAATAATAAAACCAATAGTATTTTCACTTAAACCATGTATTCCGGGTTCGGTTAGATCTTCTGCATAATGAGTTAATATAATGTTATGCGCAATTATGACGCCTAGGCCTTTAGGATATTTTTGACCACCATCAATTAATCCAAACACAACGACATGCTTCGCCAGTGGCGAATGTTCTTCCAAAATCGGGGTGTTTGCATCGATCTCCGCTATCTTTTCCTGCATCCATACGCGATGGTAAAAGGTGCCAGTAAAAGGACGCGGGCTAAATGAATTGCATGTTTTAAGCCTACCGCCTATACCAATAATAAAGCCCCTGCATACAAGCGGTGAGCCATCAACGATCTGCTCGCAGTGAGGTTGTTTAGCATTGTAATGAAGCTGAACGCAAACAATACTTTTATGCAGTTTAAAGGTATCATTTTCGCATTGATCTAATTCTACAATCTCTGCATTCAATATAGACGCAAGAGAATTATCTTTTGATAATCCAATTACTACACATTTAGCGCCTATTTTGGACCTTCGTTTGGGGAATTTCGCAACTGTAGCGTAGTGAGAGTTTAACGCTATTTTATGGCATAATTTTATTAACGCAAGTTTTGGTTCAAATTCGTTGGGCGGATATGTTTCAGCTAAGTTTATTGCTTTCCTCCAATTGACATAGTTATCATCAAAGCGTAATTTGCTAAGGCTCTCTCTTTTACCATAAACAATAAAAGACGTTTTTCTCATCACCGTACCATTGATAACTACTGCGTTATTTACAAGGTCTTGTACGCTATTTGTTAAAATAATGTTCGGTTGGACTATGATCCCCATAGCGGTTAATTTTGGTTTATCCAGTGAGCTTTCATCTGGGCGCCAAACAATGTACTTGTCGAAATCGGCAATTTTCAAGGTTTCATGTCTTTTAGGATGGACCAAGTCGCGTACAATGCATTCATTTAAAAATATTAACAAATAGATTTTTCTCAAATACTTCAACATTTTTCTACAGAATAATAAAAATGCTTAAAAATAATTTAGTTACAAAATAATTTAATTACAAAACTTAAAGAAACTGTCAAAAAGGGAACATTTTCAGAAAGTGTTTACTAATCAGCGGAGAAATAGAGGGACCACATTTTAGGTCATAACGATAGGAATTGATGTTTAAGTAGAAAATTTGCTTATCCTGCAAACAAACAAAAAATGGATTTATATGCGAATTGCAATTGTTTGTTGTTGTTAAACCGAAGCACGTCTCTTCAAAGATATAATGCAATGAATGCAGAAGTCATTTTGTTCAAGGTTTCTGTTACCCAATTCTAATCGTCCGTGCGAATAACGAGGCGTGAATTTTGTCACGCTTGTTGCTGTGATGAAATCGCAAATAAAACTTCAAAACAACGTTTAAAAGAGTAAACGAATTGTAAATAGAAATTTGTCATTAACTTTATTTGCAAAATAGTGGATTACAGCCCAAGAGAGTGTTTTTAAATCATGTCGAAAAAATGAATTTTTAAGATTAATATATGGAACTATAGAATCGGTTTGCACGCAGTAGATAAACTTTTGCTTTCGCAAATTGAAATTCCGGCTAGTTCGCCATCGCATATAAGTAGACCTTCTGATGCAAAATAATCGCATTGATCGTAATGACCCAATGGATTGTTAATATCAATACAACGCTTACTGTTATGGCAAACAAATTTGTATACCATTTCGACTCCGGCTCCGACTACAACACATTCTTCGCCTAATCGTGGCTCCTAATCCGGTATTTTTAATCCAGCAGTTCTCTTTTTCCCGGGCTGTCGACAATTTCGCACACAACCGCGTGCTTTGCATATAGCAATTTCTTCTCTAACTGCTGCGTATCATCCATGATATCATCTATGATATCATTTATGGTATATCTTATCCAATTATCGTAAACAAACACACTGCAAAAGGGTCGAGCAATGCTACCGCTACAGGAATTTTTGCCAGCTAGTAACCCCAGTAAAATTGCCATCACATATAAGCGAAGCACACTACTACCTAATAGTTGGAACGCCACCCTTTGAAACGTAACAATGATCTCATCCATAACTATCTGGCACATCAACGCAAATTGCATTTCCGTACAGTTCAGTGCAATTCAGCTATTTTCAGTTTGCAATTCTCCCATTCCGCAACAATCACATCAATCTCACAAAGTGTTTGATCTGGGTTGCGTACGACACCTGGCGCTATGCATTTAGCACGTTCATCAATCCTGATTTTACGCAATGGCTTCGACTCCACGATTTTAGACCTCAACGGAAGCTTTTTAAGTAAGTTTATTAAAGTGTTTTGAGGTTCAAAGTCTTTAAGTTCAATATTTTTCGCTTTGAAGCTTATTGCTTTTCTCCAATAAGAGACATATCTTTCATCGTACACCACAGAGCCGCGTTTTTTTTCTCCCTCGCCGTTGATATCGATAGATATGTTCGTTAAATCATCAAATCATATTTATGATAGGCGTTTACTGCTTTTTCCAAGTCTTTTCTTAATATATTTAAAAAGTAAACCATCACCGTCCATGGTGGAAAAACGCATATAGTTAACGATCCCACACTTTCAGCACAACCAAAATGAACATATCTTTCTATTCAGGGAGCACAGTCCATTCCTTCCTAGGTATTTGCACCTACTTACAAGAAGAAACATTCGCTCTAAATTCACCCACAGGTTCGGATGTCTAAGTTCGTCTTTGAGTACCGTTGTATAAGTTGTAAGAGATTGCGCAATGTTTGTTTAAGGTGCTGATATCACGTTCGATGAGAATCTGAGATCAGTGTCTGCGATCATTGTCGCAAGGCATTCACGGCATCAACACTTCAAAAGTGCAGGGTTGGCAAGAGGCAAAGTCCATAGAAGTAATCAATACATCAACTCTGCTTGCGTCCCGGTTATGCGCGGCTATGGAAAACTGTCCAGGTGAAGCATTTCTAGAACTCTTTTGCTTTAACTTTAAAATCCTCAAAAGTCCTCTATGGATACATCAACGTACAATCTCTTGCACTAACCAAGAAAGTACTTTTTTTATGGAGTTTCTCCACCCAATTGTTGCAAACATAATAAAGGAAGGCATCCTTCTATTCGATATTCTAAAGATTATTAACACAAATTAACAGCTCAACTAAGTACCAGATATTATTTGACATTTCGTTCAATGAAAGTCGTTTCGAACTTTTCTAGAAACAAATGACCTGGAAGACCTACACTAGAGAAAAAAAATGCTGAAATATTAATGTGTTTTGCCAACGATGGTGCCGTCTGTCGTTTATCGTACAGTTAAGCTGTCAAATCATTCAACTCATTGTTTTTGTTAGCACTGCTGTTGTCACTACACAACAGAGATAGGAAAATGCGAGATTATGTACAGTGCAGGCAAATGCAACAACAGCCATGTGCAGTAACTATTGATCCAGAGTAAAATTTAAGATAAACAAATGCTGAGGTTTTCTTTTCCAATAATGCCCTGAATTTCTTTACGTTGTTTATATTCAACGAAAAGAAAACAAATAAATTTTTTATAAGTAAAGGAATGTAAAAAGACTATAACTCTCAAGTGTTTTTCTTTCTTTTCAAGTACAAAATCTGTTTTAAGTCTTTTAACAACAGATTTATGAAACTAAAATAAATGATTTTCATGGCAAGCAGTTAAAATAAGTGAAGTTAATAGCGCTCTGGGAGAAGGATTAATTAATTGAATTTGACATTTACAAAATTTCATATAAACTTTAATTTATGACACTTAATAAAATTCATAGGCTCTCGACGTAATTGTTGAAGAGTTTTGTAAAATGAGAAGCATATGCGCAGGCCAAATGAGAAACATGTACGAACGTCAATGGTATTCGTTTCCCAGGCTAATGCTAGAACTATCGATGTTTTCCATATGTACCTTCCTCCGCTAAAAAGCGGTCAATTTGACCTCGGCACAATCGCATGTTGCACGATGACTGATATGTTTTTTTCCAAAAATAGTCCCAACGACTTTAGTAACATGTTCACAATAGGTATAAAATTTTAATTACAATTCATTTCCAGTCTATTCCTATTTGGGTGAAAAACGTGCTAATGTGCACTACAGTACACTGAAAATACCCCATTTTGCTAGAGGCACAATAGATATGTGTCATAGGCGTCTCGAAAGGATTTTGTTCGAATTTTAGCTTGAATCTCCCATTGCTGAAAAGGCGAATTGTCTCGACACGCTTTTTCCCCGAAATTCCTACTGCAATGTCAAAATTTTATCGAACATAAAATTAGCCCTCACTTAACAATTCCGTTTATCCACAAATGCTGAAATTTTGTACATAGGGTAATACGTTCGCGTGGATGTAAAAAGAACTTGAGGTAAAGCTACCTTTTATTATACTGATCGATCTGGGTTTGTCTGTGCTCTATTTTGTCTTGTTCCCTTGCCTTCGACCGGTAGGTCGCAATTATTGATGTATTTTGATGAAATTTGGTACACTGGCATGTCTTGGCCCAAGGACAAACACCATTGAAAAATGTTCGGATCGAACCATTTTTTCGCCGACTTCCTATATAAGTCTAGGGTGGTGCAGAGCATGACTCACTATAATGTTTTCAATTGTTTTTAAGCGACAATATAAGACTTTAAGGTGATGGGGAAGGACTCATTAAAATTTTTTTATTTATTTTCAGAGTTTTTCAGTTTATTTTTAGTACCGGGGACATATTAACAGTTATACTAAGATGATTGTCATGGCTTGTCTTTAAAAATTAACTTTTGAGATTTGGGAAATTTCCGCAGCAATTAGTTAAGATAAAGGAAAGGAAAACCGAGAAAGTGCACTTTGTCTGAAGAGCGTACATGGATCAACAAGAATTGAACATAATGAAGATTTGTTTCAATTCCTTTTTAATACGTTGTTTATAGAATGCACTCAATGTGAAATACAAAGACAAACATCTTATAATAAGTCTGTAATATTAAGAATTTGACCGGCTTGCGTGCCCGTTAAATTTTGGATATAATAAAATTGATTCAATTAGTTTCTTAAACGATTTCAAGTCTCGGCTTAATAGTCGTTAAATGAATTTCATGAATTTTGTTTTTTTTTTTTTTTGATAAAACTTGCAATCGTTCGGTTACATTAACCAATAGAGTTGTCGCAGTTTGGACAATCGAGTATGAAAATTTTATTGACAAGTTTATAACGTTGTTTTTATCAAGATTAGTTTCAAATGTTTATCGGTTTTTAACTGAATTAAATGTAACTTTAATTAAATGTTCGTTATACTGACAGTTTAATGCTAAGTAAGATTGTAAAATAGATGTTAAATACATTCACAACACACGCGAAAATTATTTATTCATATTAAGCCGAAAATTACTAAATATTTTCCTTCGTTTCAGGACTAAAAAAAGAAGCCCTACATAAATCAAATATTGAAACCCGTGTCTCATAGCTTTAGTTGATATTCTTGTTTCCTTTGTTGAATTTGAGGGTTTCGTGCATAAAACTTCTTATCCAATGTTGAAAAGTGCGTGGCGTTTATATTATAGGTTGCGTTCGAAAATTGTTATAATTAAAGCAAATTAACGGCATTTAACACTTGGTAATGTGCCAGGTTAAGACAATAAGTTATCTTAACAATAAGCCGGCATTTATATCACAATAGTGTTATGGGTAATATTTGTTAATAAATGGTTCGACATCGGTGCCGTTAAGCATTTGATATTGACAACCGATGTCAGCAATTTGCCAAAATCTCATAAATTCTGTCAACTTTACGTAATGTAAAACTATAACATGAAAATTTATAGGTTTAAACGTTTTCTGGTTAAATGTGGTGCACACACATACAACCTCTATGTTCAAATGCAAGCATGACATGTGTAATATGTCAAAGATTGTCACGCTCTGCTAAATTTTGCATACGTTGCGAAAGGAAATGACTCAACGAAATAATCCGCTTTGATAATATTTAAAATTAACAGAGAAAAAAATAAAGCAAGTAAAAGAAAGCAAACGTAAGGAAAACGCAAAACCACTGCTAAGCAATGTCATCAAATGATTAATGGCTTAAAATACTTTAATCTATAAATAATGTCTAAAGTGTTGGTGAGGGAGCGAGGGAAGCTATGGTAGCAGTAGCTTGTCTGAGCAACTACGTCTGAGTTGTAGTTGAGGTCAATGTCAATTATCAAAAAAGAAAACAAAAAAAGAAAAAAGGAAGAGAAAAAAACTACATACTCACGTTTTAAGTGTTTCCTTTTCACAATAAAAATTTCTTGTCAATTTTATGCAAGCGAAATTCTACAGAAATTCTTGCATTTCCTTCACTGTTACATCATTAAAAATTTCGTGGCAATTAAAAAATAAAAAAGAAAAAGCAATCTCTGTAGCGCATTGTTGTTGCTACTCTTCTGTGCCTGTGTTTGATACGTTTTCTCTCTTAAGTATTTATTTATTGGTGTTGTTGCTTCATTTCGTTAACTCCTTGCAAAGTACATGTCACCTTATGTTCGCTAGTCAAACGACCGTTACTCAATCGTTTACAACCAAATTTGGTTAAATTTAATGAAGCAATTATCCTGCAAAACTATTTTGACAATCGCCATAAACGTTGCTCTCTGTGTTTTACGTTTTGTTAGTTTTTGTTTTCTAGCTAAGGGAAATACATATAAAATAAAAAACCGAAGGCAATATGTGGTAAATGAAACATGTGCGCCGTAAGAAACTCATGGTAACAAAATTAATATTTTACAACAAAAAAAAAAATTATATTTTTTTGTATACAAATAAACATTGCCCATGTAATGAATAAATGAGTGCTTTTGGGCAGAAAAAAAAAGCTTTTTTTATATGCGATGAAGGAAAAAACAAAAAACAGCGAAAACATTAAACAATATGTAACTCGCTAATTGACATGACAGTTTGACCACCAGTAACTTTTCAAAAAAAATTTTTTTTTTTCAAAAAATTGTTAACACTGGAAAAAGAGACTTTATTTAGCCTTAGTTTGTTATTATCTTGCAATCTATGACGACCTGCATAGCCTCTCTCTCTCTGCGAAATACACCGTTCGCAAAAGGTGCCCCATCTAGCTGATTAAATAGATTCAATTTTACGATTTCCAAATCCAGAGCAAAATGTAATAAGGTATTTAGTAAAACTGTCTCACAGTAGATCTTAAACTAGAGCTCAATGGCTTCAACATATACTTTGTACGATCGGTCGTTTAGAGAGAAATAGGCTTTTACTTGATTAACCAACGTGAACATGGCAACCTCGTATGCGCAGATACTTTTTTAGTAACAGCTCAAGCATCTTCATGATAATGTCAAATGAACCTTTTTGTAAAGAGAAGACTCCGTCGCTTGAATTTCAAATAAAGTTTCTTTGGGTGTTGGTCAAGATATTAATATTTGTAATATCCGATTGTTTATTCCCATATATGAGTTTATTAGCTTAAATCATAATAATATATGCACGCATATGTGTCTGGTCATAGCAAATTTCCTCAACTTTTTAAATCAAGATATAGATGCGTTTGGAACCTGCCTAACAATTCGTTATGTTTAATAAAAAATTCATAGCTCGCAGTTTGTAATTTCCATTGCCGATCTCTTCTCAACAAATTGGAAAAATATTTTGCTTACAATCACTTACAGCCGTATTTTGAGTACCATCATAAATATGTCACAAATCGTACCTGTGTTTTTCGTGGCCTAACAATGCTGTTATTAACAAAATTGATATTGGAGAGTTTTATGGCTGCTGAGGAATATCAAATAAGATAAAAAGTCACAAACACTCTCACGAAAAAATACATAGAGTGCTCTTGCGGTTAATGATTCTTCACAGTGCTATTATACGGCCAGACCATACCATGAATTTTGTTAGTGCATATTGTACCTAATAGTAATGACTTATATGTAATCGAGACAAGCTGTGACACACCAGGCACTTGGCCTTAAAATAGAACCTATGTTATATTATAAGCTTTAACTTCCACTGCATATACCTTTGTAATTGAATTTGTATAATGAATAAAATGAAAGTAATATGACATCTGTCTGTATTGTATCAATGAATTAAAAGTCAGATTTAAAATTTACGGAAAAATTCAAGACACGAAATGTTGCTTTAAACATTCATATAAGTGATGTAAGTATTTGGTAGATATGTATATACAAATTGTTAATATTGGCAGCCTTATCGATTAATACACTGAGTATTGAATCATATCTGAATGTAATATATTTTCCACTTTTTTAGTGAGAGAAACTTAATCCTCTCATCGTTATGTTTTTGAAGTCCATAGTTGATTGCAGTCTATTGTTAGAGGACCATGAAACGTCCCTAAAGCTTTGAAAGGTTTATTTTTGAAATTTTAAACGAAGTGGCAACAAAATAATTTCTAACCACTTAGAAGGAGTGTGGAGAAAGGAATATGGCAAAGCAATCTCAAGATGGAGATATAATTCTAAAATTTTGAAGACTTTCTCAACTTTCTTTTTTTATACACTTAAAAAAAAAAAGACCTTTGCGCACATTCCTGTGCGATCCTGTGCTTAACGTGCCGATCGATCTAACTATGTTTCTTTCATCCTACTGCATAAAAGTTTGATTTTATTAGAAAGCACATTCTGCGATTTTCTATCACTACATGAAGATATGAAGATCCCAAGTGATTCACATATTCGATGGAAAGTTTCTTTCTTTTTCTGGAAAGTAACAATAAACATCGGAACATTGATTATTGCCGCTGTTCTTACTTGTGCTGTAAGGATGACTGTTGCTCCTAGTGTCGTCAGATTTTTGTTCTTCTTATTGAATGTAAATAAAAATTTTCCTATGTAATTAGGTTGCCTTAGTGGTTAGTGCTATGGGTATATGGAAGTTGCAATTACTGTAATCAGCTCCTGAATGATCCAGATTATGTAGAAACTTTCAGGGATATATATTTTGTCATTGCACTATACAATTATCGCTATTGTATCTTTCCTAAGTTACTGGAACAGTAAGTTTGGACAAATTTTAAAATAATTTAGTCAACACTTTACGAAGTTACTTCGATTGTATTAATGCACATTGTTCTTGTTTTTTTTGTAAAATTTTTTATGATTTCGTTATGCATTGGAACATGAACTGAGGCCGGTTTATAATAATAAATATCGAGTAAACTTCATCGTAATTTGACTATGTTACTCGGCAGTAACTTTACGATCGAAAGATTTTTCGATTGACAGCAATAAAAAGGTCTATTTTACCGGCAGGTGTAAACTTCTCCTATTGGTTTCAGCGATACATAATTAATTGAATATTCTGCATATATTTTAACGAGTCTTCAATGCATTTGCTCCGATGCTTTTTTGGAAGCATTAAAATGGTTATTCAAATAGCGATCGATATAAAACTTCATTCAGCAAGTTCGTAAGATGATATAGCGATGTCTCCTCCATCGATGCATCAATATTTTTTGTAGTTTTCAAGCAAATGAATAAAACGGAATTTTCTTTGCGAAATCATTAAAACAACCGTAGTTTTTTTTTTAAGATTAGTGTGTAAAAATCATATTAATTCCATAATTTTCATTTTATGTCTGCATATCATCCCACGAATTTGTTGGATGATGTGTTAATAACGACATCCATAAAACGTAACAAAACCGTTATCGTACGATTTTCGATGATGACAGCAAAATAAGCAAATAGAAAGTGATGTGATTAAAATCAAATAATTATTGTCAGTCATCGCTTTCCCGTTATTCCGTTTCTTCTATTTATCGACATTAAAACACAACCGATGCTCATTAAAATTTATATTTAAATGTATTTTTACTCGAAAAAAAATTTAGCCTTAATTTTCCATAAATGAATATTTTGACAGCTTAATAAATGTCTAAAGAGATTTTTATGAATCTTTACTTCACCGATTTTTTTCACACCAACCAAACGCACACACACACACATGCAATTTACAAAAATGTTTTGTGGAATGTTAATGAATTCATTACTGTGTCATTTGAAGCATAAAAATGAAATAAAATGCGTGAAAAAGGAAGAGAGAATTTTTCTCATTACTAAGTTGAGCACATGTTATGCTAACAGAGTCACTTGTATGTATTCGCTTAAAATGCCATAATTTGCTTAAAATTATTATTAACATGAATGTTGCAAAAAAAAAAAGAAACTACAAGTATGCGATGTATGATTCTATTTATTGCTATCATCAGTCGATCGTGGAAACATAAATTTCAAAGTTAATAGAGTTTTTAGATTGTTTAACTAAATTTTATCTGCGCGTATGTATCTTTTTTTATATTCTTATTGTTGTTGTTGTTGTTGTTGTTGTTGCTGTTGCAAAAAATTCATCAACTCACTTCGACCTCAATATGTCTGCCATGATTTTGTGTTGCATTTAAATTGTACTCTAAACAGAAGATAGACAAGAAACTGAACGAAACAAAAAAAAAACCAAAAACAAAAAAGTTTATCAACTTAGAAATTCTAATACACGGCGAAAAATGCACACACAAGTGTGCTCGACTTTTATGCTTACATTGGCAAACTATTTCTTCTTCTTGTTGCAATAAGATGCAAGCGATTTATTTGTTTGTGTTTCAAGAGTAAGTACCACCTAAAATTTCATGGCTCGAATAGAGTAAATTACGTTCATGTTTTGGTCTTTATGACTTGTGGTAGAAGTGTAATAAGTTCGGGCGAATATATGCAGTACCCAGAAGGGTTTGAGATCCTCGCTCCCTTACTGTACCGATCGATTCAGAAAGTGATTTTAAGCTTGTCTGTCCATCTGTCTGTTCTTGTGTCCAGCCTACAGGCCGCAAATTGGTACACTGAGGTGAGGTTGTGGCGCAAGGAAGAACATTATTGGATTGGACCACTTTTTTGGCCTCTTCGAATAGAACCCCATATTTGAAAAGTCCTTATATGGATAACTGTAGGGTGGTGTACGATATTCCATGGCATGGTTTTATTAGAAAATTTTATTTTTACTTAATTTTAAGTTTGTTTCCTAATTACAAATTTTGTGTTATTTTGAAATAAGACATTTTTTCCACTGTATGGCTACAAGGCTTTCTACTACGAGCTTCACGTACCGCGAACTCTATGCACTACACGTCAGAAATTTGCCTTAAAATTTGTTTGAAAGAAATTATTCATTCACCCACTATATCTTGTGAATTGCTTTGACATGCCTTTCTCTTCGCCCAACGCACACCAATGCTGTTAGCCGCTATTATAAGAAATAAAAAGAGAAGTAGTAAAGTCAAAAATTTTTTCTACGTAGACACAAAGAGAGGCTGCGTCATCATTACACGAAAAAAATGCCCAAAATAGCTAAAGTACACCATTGCCGCCAACAACAAATTATGTGTGCATTTTAAAATAGTACAGACCGGCCGGTAAAATTGGTTTTCTATTATTATTATTATGATTATTATTCGGGTTTTCCCCTCGTCTTTCTTGCTTCTTTGAAAACACACGCTGCTGCTGGTGATGCTGCTGCTCTTCCACACGCAATGTTGATTGCTGTTAAGTTTCTTATTTTGATGTGATGCTGTTGCACCACCTTATGTGTGCATATGTTGCTTGGAATCACTGTGTTATTTATTTATTTACTTTTTTTTGTTTGCAGTTTTGGCACTGTTTTGTTTAGTTAACATGTTGACAGCAATGTTCACAGAAACGACAGATAGTTGAGGGAAATATTGCCGCACAAATTTATGAGTCTGGACATGTGTGATTTCGTGTAACGTCAAAACTATAGCAAATCTATAATTCAAAGAATATTAAAAAAAAGAAAAAAAGTCTTTATATCTTCTTTGCATGAAAAAGTGATCAATAATAAAATGGGAAGTGAGATGGAAGGCTTGATCAGGACATTGAAAATTATTTTGTGAATGCAAAGATAAGAGTACAATGTGGACCGCACTTTCTTTGAGCGAATTTGTTTCATTAGGAAATTGAGTTCAACAAATTCATACAAACGGCGCGAAGAGAATGAAAACAACAAAAATAACTGGAGTAATCATCATTTTTCGAGGCATACTTCTCTTATTAGTGGAAAAGAGCGAATGATAGAAAAAATCGTGCGAAAAATGTTCAATGCTCTGAAAACAAAATTTTGTTAGTTATTGCAAATATTAGCGCAACTCGTATATCTCCTGACTGTTGGAAATTAACTATTAAAAAGCCGGTAGGAAAACAACTTATACTTGTTTCTCTAGATGATTTCGGCCACACAAGTAATTTGTATTCTCTGTCCAAAGTTTTTGATACATTTATTAATCAATCAAATCGCAGAGCAAAAGCAATCCAATAATACGCCTTACCCTAGTCATCCAGCTTATAAAAAGCTCATCGCAGTTGTAACACTGCGGTGGTTAAAGTTGTGGAAGGCATCAACCTTGAATATGAAAACATTAATTCACCTATCAACTTAGAAATGATACATATTTCAAAGGCGATCACATTCTATTAGCAGAAGAGTTGAAGATTTTTGTCGGTTTTAGTTCTACGGCGACACGGCTTGTTCAGCGTTATTTGGTAAACCGGTCTCAACGAGTTCGTTTTCGCGATTGTTTTTCAGATATAAGAAAAACCGATTCTGATATTTCGCAAAGCCTGATATTAGGGCCGATTTTGTTTAGTATCTTCATAAATGATTTGATTATGTGTCGTCACAAACGCAATATCCATTTGCATGCTGACAATGTGTAAATCTAGCTTGCGCAGTTAGTCAGGCAGATTAATGAAGATGAAGAGTGCATTACACAATCATAATAAATAAATTGTAATAATATATAATAAAATAAATACTAATAACAATAGCAATATCAATAAATAATTTATTTAAAACCAAGGTGTGGTCATAATATCACCAAACTATACTATGAATTTCCTCGCAAGTGTCACGTTAGCTGGCGCGGGGATAGCGCATGTCAGTGTTGCGGCAAATCTAAGATTCAAAGTTAACTCTAGGCTAGCAGCTGCAGACATGTCAACTTGGCATTAAGGGGGTTACTTAATATTCTAAGGAAACGTTACCTCCCCTCAAGTTTGCAATTGAAACTAAAGTAAGTTTAATTAAATGTTTACTGTTGTTCTTGATGTCAATGCAATGCATGGTAACCTCGTCTCTGTTTCTAATGTAAACTATAAACCATCATAAATAAGCTTGCGACTTACGTCCACAATAAATGCAAATAGAATATCAGAAGTTTGTTTAAAAATATTCGATATAATTTTACAAAATTACTTAAGCAGTAGAACTTAATTTTTCTAGGAACTTGACATGGACTCACTTTGTATCATACTGATCGGTTGTGAGAGAGTGATTTCTGAATAGACCTAAGCCTGTGTGTCCCTCTGTCCGTTTTGTTTTCTTACGTTTAACCTGGAGGTATGCCGACATGTGTTCGACCAAGAACGAACTCCATTGAAAATAGTGCAGATCAGATCACTTTGCCGGCCGCTTCGAATAACTGTAAGATGGTATACGCTATTTAATGGTAGACCGTGGCTGACTGTAGTGTTTTTACTTGTTATTCGTAAGACCGTTCATACGAACATTTTAAGACATTTGCCTGATAAATTTCATTGCGTAAAATCGTAAACGTACGACGAATCTATTACAGCCAGACCACACATATTTAACATTGCGAAATCTGTTTTTTTATTAGTACTGTGAAGATATGAAATTCCTTGCCAGTTGGGATCAAGACCATTATCATTTCGGATAGGTTAGCAATTCAAGTTAATTCTTTCTATAACACTTCGTCAGTTGACATGCTTGCAAGAGCGGAGAATAGTCTGCCTCACTTCATATCATGTCGAACACTTTGTATGATCGCGTCATTGTGTCTTGTTGATGCGACCGTAATTCGAAAGCTCTCATTGATGTTGTTTACCATTTTGCCTTCTGTTGTGTTAAATATATTGTACTAAGAGGGACATTGTGTCTTGTAGTGTACAGCGATCATTTTATAATGTTTTCATTATTAGTTCATTAGGTTAAATTCGATCAATAATCTGATAAAATATGCATGACTTTAACTATAAAGCATTCCAACGTCCTATTTTTATAAAATTATTGCACATATTTCAGTGGAAGAAACATTTCGTCTTATTAGTGCAATAACAACTTTTTTATAATTTATTATTATGTGTTTCATTTAAATTAAATTAAATTATATATAAAAAAAAATCCGCTTTAAAAGTAACCGATTTATTTTATTGCTATGTAGAGCATAGAACATGACAGCCAATTTGCTTTCAGAAAAACTGTTGCCATCTGTAATATGATACAATAAAATTTATTACTGTAGGCGTGATTTTGCCGGTATGCGATATAGGCCATGATAGCAAAGTGGGCCCTGTCTCACTATAGTGTTTTTGCTTGTTTCACTTCTTTTTTTTTTTTTAATTTTTTAAGACGGAAGACTTACGATGTAAGAAACGATTCGGTCATAGCCGAATTTCCATACTTGTTGAAGTTCATATCAGAGTCCAATTACATCTGTATATATACTATATACATAACTTTATTTTTATATATATATAATAGTTTTAACTTTAAAGGCGCTAAAATGCGATTAGTTCAATCTCCTCTTCTGTGACTTTTATCCTTTGTAATAACCTATTTAGCATAACACAAAATAATATCAAATAAATTGATCTTAAGCTATACCAGATTTGTTCCTATTCAGAAAAACTTGCTCATTAATCATTATTAAATGTGTAAACAAGAACATGCTCCTGTACATAAGCCAAATAAATTCAATTAAAACACAATCACATGATAAATCATTATAGATATAGTAAGCTGCGAAAATCCATTTGACATTTTTCTGAAAGCATAAGTGAATGTGATTTTCTATTACTATATTAATCCCACACTTGAATTGAAGCGAATGGATGCCTCATCCATCCTCAGGAATTGTAACGTGCTGACTGCATCGTATGTCACACATCTCCGAAGGAGCCGGATTGTTGCCTGAAAGAAGAGAAACCAAATAAGAAAATCACGTTTGGCCGAATTTGTCTTCTTCTCACAATCTTATCATACAATAAACTAAAAAAGAAAAAAAGGAAAAAAAGAATAAGGAACATTGGGTGGGAATAGTTGAAGTAGAAACTTTTAGTTTGTATATATTTTCAATAGTAACGTACTCGGAAGAGCTCGCAATGTTTTTGTCAAATTTGAAGCTCTTTTTTGAGACCATGTGAATTCTTACTATGCATATTAGATTGATGAACATTCGGACAGATGGGCATGACGGCTCAACGGTGTCCGGCTTTGATGCTAATCAAGACTATATGCATATCTTATAGCGGCTTGGAAGTTTTCTTTTGGGTTTTTGCAAGGGTCTTGATAAAAAACTCAAATTTTATTGCTATATAATATTGGTTGGATGTGGCCGATTTTTGTCATTATTGAGTGGCCAGATGAACGGAGAGATACGTCTAAATGGAGTCGCGACTTGATGTCAATCATGAGTAAATATACCGGTTATAGTGTCCGGGAGGAAATACTTCTGAGGTTTGCGAAGGTTTTGACAAAAAAGTCAAATGTTGTTGCTCTATAATATTGGCTGCGCGTGGCATTATTGTACAAGTCCATAGAATATAATTGCAGTGTTGCTTTATGAGCAGTTAGTAAAAGAATCAATGGTTTTGCTTTTGAAACCAAAGGTCTTTTCAGTTTGCACGACACTGTAGACGTGTTATTCGACACATTTGGCCGATTTTCAATGCCAATGCAATATGTTGTTATCGAAAGAGTCGCCTTTACGATCATATTCTTCTGTCACATGCGGACATACGGACAGAAGAATATGCTTGGGCGTGTCCTTTAATTGGTTTGGTCCAATCAACGTGTAAGAACTCCTAATGTTTCGATCAAATTTGAAGCAGGCAACTACCTTTTTGCGAGCAGGAGAATTTTCATTATCGACCCTACACAGACAGACACACAAATAAACAAGCAGACCGACATGCTTAAATCGATTTAGCATTAGATGCTGATCAAGAATATATATATATATACTTTATGGAGGCTTCCGGAGGTTTAATTTGGGTGTGGCAAACGTTTTGACAAAATAAATATGCTCCCATCTTTCAGCGGTGGGTATAAAAATTGGGGGCTGTACGTGCAACTCAAAACGAGGTTATTGCATGAAACGATCATTAAATGAAATTCTTGGCATATTTTATGTAAGAAATCAAAACGCCATTTATATCACTTTGTCTGAGTTAATTAATTTACAGGTGGCGCCTGTTCAATTGGTTCAAGGTTCATTTCAAAGCAGCTTAACAACAGTAACAAATGCAACTAAACGATTCGTTTTCAAAATTGCTTAAATATATTTTACAGAATAACTAATGGTTGGATTGTTTGCTTTTTTTTTTCTTTTTTTTTTTTTGGTGGCAACTTTCGGAAAATTTGTTGAAACAATTTCAACAAAAGTGATTACCGTTTGCAAAACTTGTTAGTCAGTTTTCTTCTAAGAAATTTGGGAAATATTTTAAAAAATTTCAAAACTTTTGGATTCATTTTGTTTTTCTTGTAATTAGTTATTGAGCTCTTTAATAAACTTTCATAGCAAACGATATAACAAAATATATGAACATTTTTTACAGATCTATCAAATTTTCTACATCATGTTGAAATCAGCCAATTCGCCTCGACCCGCATCTTGGATCTTGGAAAAATCTTCAGATGGTTTCAAGTATGAGCCTTGGCAATACTTTGGTCGTTCTGATGCCGATTGCCGCCAACGTTATGGACTGCCAGGGCAGAATGGAAAATATATTTTCCAAAACGATAGCGAAGTCATTTGCACAACACAATTCTCGAAACCTTTACCTCTGGAAAATGGAGAGTTGCACGTCTCTCTACTCAAGAATAGACCGGGTGTTATAGACCAATCTGACGAACTGATGAGTTTCATAACTGCACGCTTTATACGTATACGTTTCCAAGGGATGCATTCGACTGCGAATTTAGACAACAGCGTTTACTGGCAGTTAGACGCCCAGTCTTTAGAAAAAAGAAGTTTCTATTCATTGAGACAAATACGTATTAGTGGACGTTTAGACTGTCATGGTCATGCGGAGAGAACGGTAGAATTAGCTGACAAGTATGAAGGGCAGTTAGAATTCAATGGTCTTGAATCCATACTGCAATGCGTTTGTCAGCATAATACGTGCGGTGCGGATTGCTCGGAATGTTGCCCTTTATTTCAGGACAAGTCCTTTCGTAATGGGGACACTCATCATTCCAACGAATGCGAAATATGCCAATGTAATGGTCACGCCGAGTCGTGCATCTATGATCAATATTTAGAGCATGGCATATGTCAGGATTGCTTTAATCATACAGCTGGCAATGAGTGTGAATTTTGCACAATGGGCTATTTTCGGCCGAAAGGAGCTCCTCCTACTGAGCCTTGTCGACCATGCGAATGCAACATGAAAGGCTCAAGTGGCGACTGCCATGCTGATGGTGGATGGTGTATTTGCAAAGAAGGCTTCCAAGGTATACATTGCGAAGAGTGCGTTCCTGGTTATTACGGTGACGATTGTCGCAAATGCGGATGTGATACACGAGGCACTGTACCAGATGCTGAGTGTTCAGGTATCTGCGTTTGCAAATCAAACGTTATTGGAGAAACATGCAATTCTTGCAGAGAAGGTTTTTACGATCTGTCTTCTGACAATCCCGAAGGTTGTTCCTTGTGCTGGTGTTCGCACCTAGGTTCGGCTTGTGTCAGTGCCGAGCTTTCCACTTTGGCCTTCGAAACGCTTAACGATTGGCGCATTACGGATATAACTAGATCTCATAGTGTGCAGCCTACATTGGATACTCAAACAAATCTTCTGGTTTATGGCATGTATGAGTTGTCCGATGTGGAAGCAATTTATTGGCAAGCTCCCCAAGGCTATTTAGGTAATCGCCTAACGAGTTACGGTTCCCGTTTATCTATACAAATTCAATGGGTAACGATCAGAGGTGATACTTCCGGTAAACCAACTTCTGGACCCGATGTAATAATATTTGGTAAAAATGGTCTGAAAATAGCTTATGGTGACGGAGAATTCACTAGAGGCTCTAATGCGGTAATAAATATAACGTTAGAAGAAAGCGGGTGGTATCACATTCCCAGCGAAGTGAAAGATATAAAAACTCGTCTTAGACGGACCGAATACCACGGCAATAAGGTAACGCGGTCGCAATTTCTGTCGGTCCTATCGAATATGGAAGCTTTACTCATACGTGCAGCTTTCCATACGGATCAAGTAGAAACGGCTTTAGAACGTGTTATTATTTTTACGGGCGGTACCGAACTGGGCGGCTTACCCTCTACACGTGTTGAGCAATGCGTGTGTCCACCGGGCTATACGGGTTTGTCGTGCGAATCATGCGAATTCGGTTATATACGAACTTTTGAAAATTCGAGCGATCATCAGTTGGTAACACGTTGCAAGCCCTGCCCTTGCAATGGTCATTCAAATTCGTGTGATCTGCAGAGTGGCGGTTGCGGCCAGTGCATGCATAATACCTATGGAGAGAGGTGAGTTAAAATGCATAACTAATACACATATACATCTGCAATAGTTGTTGACTAGCTCTTGTAAGACTTTAAATGATCGTAATCGTATTTTGTTAGTCATAGCTTGTCAATGCCGTAGATGCTTGAAAGTATGAACATTTTTACCTTATGCTCGTCGAACATTTAAAAGAAATTTATGTTATTTGAAATAATTCTATTACGCCTATTTTGTATATTTTACCCTTTCGATATACATAGATGTACATTCTTATACTGCCTAGTACAGCCAAAAGAGGAATGAAAGTTATCAACGCTTATTAGCAGCAAAAGGCAACAATTTAAACATAAACATAATTTCTTTAGTTTCGATTCGTTCATTCATTAAATAAATCTGTGAAGTGGAACACGTAAAGTGATTGGCTTTTTTTCTAATTATCTTGCCAATTGTGGAATCTAAATAGAGGGGATCGTGCACATTTGTGGAAACTAAGCTTAATGTAATATTGGTTTAAAGCTGAACTAATCCCTGAATTCTTTACATTTTTCCATTGTAGGGGAAATATCAAGCAATCAATACGAATAACTTGTGCTTCGGTATATTTCTAGATACTTTGTTCGCGGTTTGTGCGCCCCCTTGTATTGAAAACCTTACTTATAATATATTATAAATAAAAGCTTTCTGAATAAAGCTTTTAATATAACAAAAATTATGCTCCACGCAGCCAAGACAACAATGTCAAGAGATTATCTATAGCTGAAGTCAGATGTTATCTCGCATTTTAATTAGAACATTACTTAGCGTATGCGAGTTTGAATAAAAGTGTCTGTTAGCGTATAAAATGTATGTAAATACATTTATTACAAAAGCAGCAAGACGAACAGACCAACTTCTTTTTGTAATCCATTAGCAAGACTAAATGACTGTTGAATGCTTTTCTTTAAAAAGTAAATATTTTGAAAAAATCCACACGTAACCGGTTAGTTTCATGTATAATTGTAGTTGTGTTTCTACGTGTGAACGCTGCTTGCGCGGGCACTTTGGCAATCCTTCTAATAAACTTTATAATATATATAAAGGTTATAGTTAAACGATTGTATGCTGATTAATCAGCATGCAACACTTCTCAATGACATTTTTGCGTAACCTCGTGTTATATGAAATTGATCATAAAAATGGATGCAACCTTTTTTAATAGGGCTCGCCATGACCCAAAACACATCAGTGTACAACATTTCAGGCCGATCAGAGCTTGATGCTGAATGACCCTGAAGCACATGGCATAATAAAACTTGTTTATGTATCTGTTCGTATACATCCGCAAAAACTGAATACAGGATATATCGCAAGTAGTGTCGGTTATAAATTTTATAATAAACTTACCTAAATAAAAATAGTTATAAAAAGAAGACATAAACACTTTGACTGCAAAACCGCACCTTAGTTATGTAAAATCTTAGAGCACACTAACTGCCATAGATCGCATAATAATTTTATAGCGGAATTTCTCATGTTTTATAATGAACGCACGCAAATTAATTCGGAGACCTTTCGAAATATCGCCTGTTCCGCGAAATCCGAAATTTCAATAAAAAAGCAATGAAATGCTTTTTTAACTAAACTTTAAGAAACGGTTTCTAACGTATATTTGCTTACCTGCAAGCAGTTTGGGAAAATTCAACTGCAAAACATTTGGAGAAGAGACTGGGAAGCATTGATATCATCGTTGAGAGTAAACAGTTAGCAGCCCCTTTTCATCGGCTGACATCACTGGAGGCCGTTGCAATTCTTTGAAAGCAGTTTTCAATAAACTCTTCACCAACCGGTCACTCGGCCGCAGACCCTCCCTTACGCCACCTCTATTTTGGTGTCTGTGCTCAGTTCGAATTGCTTGCAAAACAAGGCAACTATTTGCATCTCAATGTTAAATAAAAAATCACTCCTTATAACCGTGAGAAACGACTTCTGCAAATAAGCCGACAGAGACAATTACAAATACGTCGTGACATTTGATGTAGGCGGCTTCTATGTATTTCCATGCATGCTGTAGAAAATCTATGTGGGAAGTAATCGAAAACGTGATCCGGTTCTTGTTTGGGCCGAAGCACGTCGGTGTACCAAATTTGCTTAAAATATGTTAAAAACTGCGGACTATAGATTGTAGATTAAACACATGAACGTAAGACAAGCGGACAGACAAAGCAGCTTAGATAGATTTTGAAAGTCATCCAGAAAGTGTTTATGAATCGATTGGCATAATGAAAGGTCCGTCTCTCTCAAGTCCTATCCGCATTAACTTGTGCTCTTGGCGTACACTTAGCCTAAAAGGGAATTTTCAAACGTAAATGTATGTAATGTAAATGTATGCTGATTTGAGTTCAAGGCCGAATTCTTAAGAAAATTCGTGTGTCTTTCTAAAAACGTTTTCATAAATTTTTAAATGTTTCGAGCTGTGATTACTGTTATTTACGTTAAAATAAATTCCGTTAAAAATTCCATTTATGGGTTGAGGTCACTGCATGTACGAGCCGAGGCTATTCCTCTATGAGAAGTAGTTTTTTCATTTAAGGAAGTTTCGAGCAGTAAATACTGTCATTTACTCTAAAATAAATTCCATTAAAAATTCCATTTATGGGTAGAGGTCACTGCATGTACGAGCCGAGGCTATTCCTCTATGAGAAGTAGTTTTTTCATTTAAGGAAGTTTCGAGCAGTAAATACTGTCATTTACTCTAAAATAAATTCCATTAAAAATTCCATTTATGGGTTGAGGTCACTGCATGTACGAGCGGAGGCTATTCTTCTATGAGAAGTAGTTTTTCCATTTATGGACGAGGTTTACTTTGCAAAATATCATTTTGACCAGAGCGAGAACGACAGAGGATACGCTTTAGTTTTAATTCATTTTGTAAAACGCTTCGCCTTTTTAGATGTGAACGCTGCTTACGCGGTTACTACGGGAATCCCTTGCAAGGAACAGCTAATGATTGCAAGCCATGCGCTTGTCCTCTGCTGATAGAAAGCAATAACTTTTCCCCAAGTTGCCAACTGAAAAGCTATACCATCATGGATATTAATCAAATTTACGGCGTGGTAGAAAATACGGAATACATCTGTACACAGTGCCCTATGGGGTACACAGGCGATCATTGCGAAATGTGTGATGACGGATATTTTGGTAATCCCACTGAGGCTGGTTCCACTTGTCGGCCTTGTGAGTGCGATGGTGATCCCTGCGATGTTTTTACGGGCGAGTGTATAACGTGTCGGTGAGTAAAGGCGAATAATAAATTTCTGTTTTGAATTTTATTAACAAAATTTGTATGACTCTTGTGTTTCAGTGGCAATACTGAAGGTTGGCACTGCGAACGTTGTAAATTGGGTTATTGGGGCGACGCGTCAATGGGTTGTGAACCTTGCGATTGTTATGCTGATGGCTCCGATAGCGACGTCTGCGATAGCGCGGATGGCCAGTGTTTGTGTAAACCTCATTTTGCCGGTCAAAAATGCGATGAATGCGCCGAAGGTTATGCAAACTTGGATTTGCAATGTCAACCGTGCGATTGTGATATTCATGGAGCCAAAGAATCAAATACCTGCGATCCCGATAATGGTCAATGCCTGTGTAAAACCGGAGTTATTGGCTTGAAATGCAACGAATGTGAGGAAAGTTATTACGGTCTTCAAATAGAATCTGATGGTTGTACGGGTAAGTTACCGCATAAATGCTGTTAATATTTTAAAAGCACAACTCGTAAATGAAACGTTCTTCTTGATTAATATTTCCATTTCCATTTCCATTTCCATTTTTTCCATTATAAATATTTTCATATTGCATTTGTCTGATCACTCGATCGTATTATGTCGATCGTTAAAGATTAAAGGCAGATGATCATTTTTGAAAAAAAAGAAAAAAGAAAACATTGTAATTGACCTGTTGCTCCGTCACGCCACCATTGCCTAAATGCTATCGCTATTTGGAAGACATAAACAACACACATGAACATTTAAGTAATTTATATGTTTCGTAAACTATTCCTTTTTTTCCATTTCCTTGCTTAAATCGTTTTTAATATATGTTTACTCATGATTGTTTTCTTTGCTTCTTGCCTTATAATCTCAAGTACGTAAAATGATTGAAGTGCTTTCTTTTTTTGTGTTGTTCTTCATCTGGTTTGATTCTTTTGTTAAATTGTTGATACAAACCAACACAGCACGAGAGCTTATAGTCCAGACGCAGTAGTGGTAGTAGTAGTAGTAGTAGTAGTAGGTAGTGTTGTTGATGTTGCTTTTGTACTTTATTGAGTAAAAGCATTCATTTAATGTTATTACACTTCAGCGATATTTTTTTGTGCGCAAATTTCTGGTTTTCAGGCTCTTGTTTTGGAAATTTTAAGAAAGTGCTCGTTTTTCTTCTTCTTCTTTTTTTTTGTTTAGCCCAGCTTTTGAAGTGGTTTATTAGGTCAATACTTTAATGAATTTTTTTTAAAACAAATAGTTCTCTTTCCAATTCAAATTGAGTTTCTTAGGATATTGCGTAGCTTCATATTATCAATTTCCTGGTGTAACACTCCTCCTTTGTGTATCTCTTTGTTGTCCCTCCTTTCCCTTCTTTTTTTTAAAACAAGAAATAACATGATTTTTTAATATATTGTATATATATATGTAAGATCCTACTGGGTAGATATATGAAAGCAAAACTCTTTGCTACTTTCTTTATTTTCGTGGTCATTACGAGTATAGGGTTATTATTGCCGTACCATAGCACACATTGGCGAAAATTTCAAAATTTGTCCAGAATAGTTTCAAGTATGATTTCTGTGGATTGTCTTCCATAATCTATAATATTTGAAAACGAGCATGATAACGTTTTATATGTCGCTGTTGAAAACCTAAGGTTGGAAACAAAATTGCTATCAAAGTATTATTGTTAATAATTCAGATCCCTTCGCAACATTTGATCTAAATTTTGTCATACTATTAAGTCTTTAAATGTAAAAGAGTGGCTGGAAGTTACATATAAGTACATATGCTGGTCGATGTCCAGAAATGATCACCAAGCTTTCTTTACTAAATGTTATTTATAACAGACAAAAACCGTAAGTACAATCCTGGCACTACTGGACCGAGAAATCGGCAATCGATCGGCAATGTCCTGCCAGTTTTTTATCGCTTCAACGTAATTTTATTAAATTCATCGAGTATCATCCTTTAAAAGCAGTACCAAACAATTCAGAATTATGTGTCAAAAATAAAGAGGCTGCGCCGATCAATGTTACCATAAAGTTTTGAGATTATCGTATACATCACACGGCAATTTAGAGTTGAACTGACTTTTTTTTCATAGACACCTATGTGTGGTTTTTAGAGCTTTCTTGATAGACTTTTGTGAATAGTTTAAAAAACTGGAAATATTCTTTCCGGCCTCAGAATTATTTCTTGTTACTCGCATTGTTAATCAAATCATACAAATTTACAACATTTCAAGTGCTTCTTACCGCGTATGTACATATAGGATCGAAGTTTTTCGCACGAAAAAAGCAGTAAAAAAATTTCGTTTGAAATGTTACCCATCCTAGCCATACATTTGTTTTACCCGCCTGGTAAATTGCGGATGGCGCACCAAATGATTTGTCTCTCAAAGCAGTCTTCAAATCATTTTTGTGACTCCACTGCTTAGCAAGCGAAAGTCTTCGAATTTGGTGAATAAGCCTTGCAGGCTAGTATTTCCAACCCGTTTTGCTCTATGGATGTATGGATGGATGTGTTGTAAAAAAATGATTTTCCATTTATGCGAATGGTTCAAATTGATTGCGTTTGGCATCAACCGTTCCGCTAAAGTTTAACGGCTAATAACAGTCCACAATCATATGGTCCCACCAAACACAGACTATCGTTTTCCTGCCAAAGCGATTCAGTCTCGCAAGCGATATGGATGGTTACGTTTGTCTATCTATCCCTGCATTTTTACGCTTGGAATTCTCAAAATAGATCCTTTTTTCATTTCAATTAGGTTACGATGGTTTTCTTTTGTACCGTTGGCTCAAAGAAAAAATGCTCGACGAACGCGCAGAGAACGAGATATTTTCGTTGCCATGTGTGTTACGGTTACTTACATGGCTCTGTCCTCAAGAGTTGCCGACTAAGTAAAAACCGCGACTAACAAGTGAGTGTTCGTGGGTTCATATCTCACCGCGGTAGAGTTTACTTTGGTCGTAGGGATAGTGAGTGTCCAGCCGGTGGAGACATAATACCGACCAATTTGGCACGCAGGCTCACTTGCCTGCAATCATCTCCCTACATCTTTCCCTTTCTTCCCTTCCGTTGTTTTCTGGCCGTTACCTTGTTACACGTAGGGGACATCATTAACTAATCGATGAAGGGAAGAACTAACTGCAATGTTATACAATATGCACATTAAATCTATTGTGTACAAATCTCATCCTCGACGACCCAATATAACTCGTTTTTGGATCGAAGTTTATTCTCCACTTTTGGTGAAAAAAATTAAAAAATTATTATTATTATTGTTATTTACAACGTGCGTGAAAGACAAGTTGTATTAGGGGAGAATAAGTGAGTGTGAGTGAGCGAGTGATTACTATCTTCAAACAATAAGAAAATTTTGAAGCATATGGGGCGATTTTCTTCTTTCTCCTAAATGATACAAATTGAGCGAATTTATGTTCTTATGCGGTTTCCATGCGTTAGTTTGCGCATGTTTTGCAACATTGCTGCTAAGATAGTGTAACAGCAGCGTTCTTGTGATATTTTTTGCTTTTACAATTTATTTTTACGTGATATTTTTAGCCCATTTCTGCTTATTTAACATACACACGAAACACGCAAAACGATAATAAGAAAAAAATAGTTCTGCAACAATTCACCACAAAACATCTAAATTAAAAAAATGTACAAAGCTTATAAAGCAGAAGCACGTATGGCATTGTGTTGCTAAAATCAATAAATCTTCTCGACGGTATTGAGGTGATTTTTTTTCTTTTTTCTATCATTTTTTTTTCTACTTACAACTACGTTATACGTATGAAAAGAAAATATAGCAGAACAACTGTAAAATACATGAACATCATGAATACATGGAATACATGTATTTCGATGGGAGAATGTGCGGATGTTTTAGAGAGTATAGGAAAGCTTCGGAGTATATGAAGTGGTAATAAGGCGCGTATAAGAAACAGGAACATAAGTTTGCACTCGTGTGTCAGATCAGAAAAAGCAAAAGAAAAAAGAAAAACCGATAAATGATACGAGAGACACAAACATCAGTAGCAAACGAGAAAATAAAACAAGGCAAGGTTACATTCGATTTTATTTCAAGATCTTAAAACTATTCTACGGATATTAGATTTTTTTTTGTTTGAATGGCCAAGTGGTCAAGTAGGGCAGCAATGCGCTGATTAATGTTGACAAACTTCATGTTATAAGCAAGAATGATAAAAGATAATCAAAGAAAATATAATAACAACAATAACAAGTGTTTATACATACATATATGAAAAATATCGTGTTACCACTGTTCTGAACTGTGACTGCTGTCAACAATTTCTGTGAACATAATACACTTTTTACTTTGCTTACGTGCTTTTTTTTTTTTTTTGTTTTTTTAGTTTACTAACCGAATTTAAAATGAAACGTTTTGTTTTTTCTTCTTTTTGAACATTTTCTAAGAAACTTATTTTATGTTTCAAATATTTTATGCACATATACGATTTACCAAAGTTTTTCTTGAAATTGTAAAATTAATGTAAAATAAGTGAGAAAATCGTGTAAGCCTTGAAGCGAACTTTGAACACCCTTCTGCCACTTTAAGCTTTGGCAGTTGCAAAGCTCGCTAGGCAAGCCTCAACCATTCAGACGAATCCGATAAACATGTTTTGCTTAGAGGTCTAACTCATCTCTTTTTCCCTTCATAGGTTCAGATTGGACTTTGTGTACATAAACTATGGGCCTATGTAACTACTTTGAGTTTCTAGACTAAACTCTGATAGGAGCTAGGAGCTAATCTTCATTTTGATCACATATTTATTTATTTATATTTTATTGCAAGCTATCTTTCATAGACATTTCTGTGCGTTTCAAAAGGAATGACAGAACTAATAGTGTACGCATTTTTAGCGACGCGTGTGAGAAGAAATGAATTCTTTCTTAAATCCAACAGACCTTAACCGCACACCTATAAAAGTTATCATGTGTGTAAAAATGCTTCGTATAACTTTTAATATTTATTTTAAAGCAAAACACTAAAATGGATTTGAAGGTAATGTGCGTCTAATGCCTTAATAAAATCCATTCAAATAATACATACGCTACCATATATATAAAAAAGCAAAGCAGTAATAGTATCATTTGACCCAAGTACATATATTCACCGATAGTTATGTTGCTTAGCTTTATTTCTACATAAATCATTGAGAAAATGAACACTAACTAACTAACTAACTATTCATAGGCTGTGTTTTTTGCCTTTCGGAATCCGCTTCACAGTGAGCTACCAAGCAAATGGAAGAAAGAAAATACGCTTTTTGTAAGTTAATACTTTCGGTTATGTATAATTGAGAATACGGTTGGAGAAAAAAAAACAAGTGATGGGTTTAAAGGAAATAAGAGATTTTCTGAAATATAACTAAATTGGAGCTCAACTCTTCTGATTAATCACAGCTTAACTAGGCTTAGCCTTTTTTTACTTACCCAACTATTATAGAAAATTATGTTTGAATTTCCAATTCTCATACTCCGATGATTTTTCATTATTCAGCATAATGTTCAGTGGGCGAAATCGCTTTCTCGCATTACTTTTAATCCCTGATATTTCTTCAAATGAGGTTCGCACAGATGCGATAAGACAGGGTTTGTAAAACTACTTTCAAGACGACGGGAATCTATTCACGGAAACTAGGGGTTTATCATTTCGCGAAATACTTCACTTCAACGGGCACATCGGCTTCCTTCCTTCAAGGCCACAACCTAAGTCTTCCGGCCGGAACAAATCCTTTCTTTCTAGATGGAATCGAGCCATGACTACCAAATTTTTGCGTTCATGTTGTTATTGTTATTAATCCCTTACCCATTTAATTTTCTTTTTCATTCGCTGTCTTGTCGGCTGCGCCTCAACCTTAGGACCACGTCACATAAATATCGAAGATCTGCATTTACTTTTACTATTACTTTACCATTATTTTGGGAAATTTCGTTCTCCACAGGATTGAATAGTTTTTTTAGTGTTACATAAAACACATTCGCGGCGTCTTTTTCTTGCATGAAAACAAGGCCCAAATAAATTTCATGTTCAAATCTCAAATGCTTGTCAAGCCCTTCCGATTGGTATTGGTTCGTTTCCTCTCTTGAATGAACACTTCAGACAACTCGCTACCGCTTTTATGGTTTGGTTCATTTGTTTATTAGACAGATTCTTACAGTGTACAATAGGTTCTATTTTAGTTCCAAAATAGACAGCCTCACAAAATAGAAACACTCCCGGAAGCCATTTTATAATTGAAAGAATCGTGATGTCCTTCATTGTACTATTTTTTTGAAATATTCATCAAAAATGTTGTTGTTATTGCATCGAGGAAAAAGTTCATGGCGTTTCTTTTAATAGAGGGCTATAGAGACGAGAATAGATGAAAAGAATTTGACTTCTCTTTTCGAAGCTTGCTTTGCCTCAAGGCACATTCACAAAAAGAGGATCAAAGTGACCTGATCGTTACGGAATGTCACATGACAGAACGCGGTCAAGTTGAGATTTGAGAGGTTTCTTGTCGCTTTTGTGCTTCGGAATGAGGAACGAAGACAAGCAAACACAAGGGCAAATTTTGTGGCTATTTAGCGATGACAATGTTAGAATAACGGCTTTTAGAACAATAAATGCAATGATTAGTACTTATGTAACTAATCATCTTTCTTAGGTTCAATAAAGTTTCGTCCAAATTTCTCAAACAGATGGCTTGTTTATGGAGATTTTATGATTCATTTTTTGCGTGATACAAAAAACCGAACAGTTTGTCTTCATCGTCTGCAACTCTCTTAAAAGAAACCACAAAAATAAAAAATTTCAATATATATATATATACAGATTATATAATGTGTGTGAGTGTGTGTGTGGGCAATTTCCAACTTTTTTTGCAGCTACGCAGTTTATATTTTACTGTAAGCTTTGATCAATTTGGCCCATTTTTAACGCTACCCTACAGGCAGGAATATCCAGTATATGAATTTGTGCGCCGGAAATAATGTTCACCACAGACATACAGGCACACGGACCGACCGGGAGGCACGAACAGGTCGATTCAAATTTTCAAGAATGGGTATCGTATATATGAATATACTTCATGGGGTCCTCTTCGTAGAGTCGCAAACGTTTTGACCAACCGAATATGCCCTTGCCTTTGTGTGCAAGGTATGAAACTAAACGCACGGTACACTTCAGTTTATTTTCGGACGGTGAGTACAAAAAATTGCTAAATATACTTATAGCGTTGACGTTCGAAACATATATTTTGATATAAGTACAAACCAATTTTTGTCATGTAAGCTTCACTTATGGTAAAGTAAGAAATCTGAGTGAAAAAACACTGCACTTGAATTGTGGAATCAAGGAGCATAATCGCTATGTTACGATGGTGTTAGTTGCAAAACTAAATTTGCGGCGACAAACAGCATTCCAATGTCCATAAAAATGTCAACGATCAACGCGATCGCAAGAGAACACAGCAACAACAACTGAACGCAAGTTATAGTAAAAATTATACACATACTACTACTCAGCCAACGTCACAATTTAAACCATTAAAATTGGTTTAGTAGTTCACTTCGTAAACAATAATTGTTGTGTTGTGTTGTGTGGTTTTTGTTTTTGTTTTTGTTTTTTGTTTTTTTGAAAATATTTTTCAATCAAAAGGGTAATCATAATAATAATGTGAACGGTGGTGAGTGTATTTTTCGTAACAAATTCAAGTAGGTTTGGGTTCAAGTAACCGGCACCAAGCTGTCTGACTGTTTGAATGTCAGTACGGCTGTACGTCGTTTCTGTCGTTGTGTGCTTTTTCAACCTGCATGGCGTTGGTGTTTGCTTAATAAGTCAACTTCGTAATTGATTTTTTTAGCCACACTCTAGGCTTGATTAGAAAATCAATTTTATTATTATTTGACTTTTTCATCGGCAAGAGTCTTAAAGATTTAACGGTTAATAAATTAAAAAAAAAAAAAAAAAAGCAAAAGAGAATTGAATTTTATGCGATTTCATTTTTCTATCGGCTTTGTTAACAAATGAAAATTTATGAGTTATGATATCAAGTTTTATTAAAAAATAAAAAAATTGTTATATAATTTATGCTTACGTAGTGGATAAATAAAGATAAATATTTTATACATGTTTTATTAAGTAATTTTATTTAAAGCCACCTGTTTATTAAATTTAACAACATATATAGACTCTTTCGTCAGTTTTTCTAAAAAAAAGTTTTGCATAGTGTACAAGTTTGGAAATAATGTGTAAGAGCAGTTATGCTGAATGGCTGCTTGCGTACTCTTCTTTACTACACTTTTGGATATTAAAGCTAGGTTGATGTAAGCCGACTAACAGCCGCATTTTAGTGTCTTGACCGGTCACTAGTCGTAAGAGAAAAGCATGTGTTTTCTACAGTTGTTCATATAACGACTCTTCAAAATAAGCCGCTATATGGGTAGTGGTGGAAAAAGTAGTCCGATCCGAACTCTTTTCGAAAGTGTTCGGCCCAAACGCTCCAGATTGCATCAAATTCCATCAAAATATCTCAAAAATTTGGGACGATCTTACTGAATGCAAAAATACAAACCGGACAGAAAGACTGAAAAAGTATAATAAGAGATTGGTCTATCTGAAGGTCTTCTGGGCTTTGCATTCATCTGCACGAACTCATTATGCAACTATTGTGGGGTATAGAAGTGCATTGTGACTTGTGACGTGTCTGCGATGTACCTTAGGATAAGAGTACAAGTGATAGGTAAATATAAGAAGACCGGGGACGTGTTTCTCACCTTTCCGCTTATTATCATGACAAAAGCTAAGGAGTACATATTTTGAATTTTGAATGAATAATAAAATGAATATAAAATTTTTAATTTTCATTTGAAACGTGATGGATCAGATGAGTTTATATTTATAGAGATTATTTGTCTTTTCGTGTATGTTTTCGTTAACTTTTTTTCAATTTCCCGCTTAAAGTTTGCTTTGACAAGACCATAGCATAAACATATTTTAATTACGTTGCTCCATTAAAGTGCGTGCCTTAATGATCATCATTGAAGTGTTAATTATCGGCTATAAAGTTTTATGTTTATTTTATTTAGTTCATGATAACATTATGACTTTAATCAACTTTAGTTGGTTTTATTAAGAGAAATAAGATTGAAAGTCATTTCTATGAAAAGATTTTACATAAATAGAGCATAAAAACTTTTTATTAAAAAATACTTACAGCGATTATTGAAATGCGCACTTGAATGCGATATGTGTGAGTATTGCTTCTTGCAGAAGCAAATTCTATTCATGCTCTTTTTATATGAGGACGAAATTACATGGCACCCTGGAGCCGCTCGAGAGCAGAAATTAGGTAAAGCTTATCTTTATGATTTCCATATTCAATTTTTCTGCCCTTTTTGTAAAATCCTGAAATATCCTTTAATCATGCTATCATGGATATACACTTAATCGGAGTAAAAAAGTTTTTAATCGTAAGGACTATAATCAATTTCTTCCAATGTTTTCGATAAGTTTGAAATCGATGGCTTTCGGCCACGCAGACATTGCACAGACAGAAAGACGTACGGACGGATTGCCAGACATCGGTGCAGACGCATATCCGGATAGATGAACAATCAGACAGAGGGGCAGACAAACATCCTTAAATCGATTCAGACCTTTATGGTAACCAAAAATGACCGTAAAAATAATAATGTGTTGGTAATGTATTGGTTTGAGATGATGAGTTGTCCATGATTTCCTTATATAAAGGATTTGTTTTTGTTTTGCTTGTTTTTGTCACAAGATTGCATAGTTTGTATATTTAAATATTTTGAAAAATGGAAAATCCATAAAGTGACTCACACGGCTGTGTTGTAATGTTATTCCAAATGTCTGTAATAAATCAAAAACTCACATTTAATTGTACACGTTTGTGCTTTTAACTTGTTTTGTATTAAAAAAAAAAAAAAAAATAAAGGAAAATAAACAAACGACCACAAAAAAAAAAAGAGAAAAAAACCAGAAACAAATGACATTTGCAAACTGTGACTTACAGACTGTTTCGTTGTTGATTGCTGCCCTTAATGTTTTCTTGGACCACCATCAATGAAATTGTGGCCATTTGGTTGAAGTGTGCGTGCGTTTTATTTCCACAAATTGCAAACCATAATTTATATATATGCATATATATGTATATGTGCATACAGGAGGTCACCAATGCCAGCCAAAATAATGTTCAGATTATTTATCAATATTTAGAAAATATAAATCAAAAACAGGTCTATGAGAAATCACTTTGGCATCTTTCGTTTTAGATTCAAACTAGTAAGGCGGCCCACGTTACTGGAAATGTTTCCAAAAGTTCTGATATGGATGACCATACTACATACATACTACTGTTCGGAGTCATTTTTAAAAAGAGTGGAACATGATACGTTACTTCTAGTTGCCCGCTTAAAAGCTGTCCGTTCTCATTAGATTTGTTTTGCTCGATACCATCGTACATCTTCCTCTACACTTAAATATTGGATTTGTTGAAAAGTTATCTTCCTTTAAATATCTTTTTGACAAAGTTGCGAATAGTTTGAGGGGACGGGGGTAGACCTTTACTTTAAAGTTTACACACTTTAATTGTGAGGTCTTCTCTTCACACTAAGTTACTTAGTTTAGTGCATCAGAGAGAAAGGCGTATAGAAGTCTATGACGCTGGAAAATTGTATTTCATTCCATTCAAGCTACGTTTAGCTCTTACCTTTCGTTATAAAGCAGTAGTGTTAGCAGTAATAATCTTGGCAGAATCAGTTAAGATGAGCGAGCGAGCCGCTGTTATTTGTGCCAAATTGTATTTGCAACGGATGCATTGATTTTTTGTCCATATTTTTCCACAGGTTCATTTTTATTTTGCGAAATTTTCATTTTTCATACCCCATCACATCTTATTCATCGTCGTCGCAGCATACAACACACATGCGCACACACACACACACACGCAGTTACTCATTAATACATAAGCACAAATTCAACGCATTGTTGACCTATTGCACTATAATCGCTGAAAACATTTTTCTATATTATATTTTTATTCATTGTATTTTTATTTTATGTTTATTCGCCTAAGATGATATTCCTGCTTTCAACAACTACGACTATGAGCTGAGTTGTGCTGCGCTCTTAAACTTAGGCGCGTTAACCGCAAAGATGTGTTACTGATTATAAGACATAAACATACACACACACACACACACCTAGAGTTGTTTATAAAAATCTACTGTGGAACTCGTTTCCTTCATCATCTTTGTCTTTTTCCTCTTGCTCTTCTTCTTTTTATAGTTTGCTTGATTTTTTGCTGCTTAACATGTCTCTGAAATTTTAGAATGAATCTTTTTTTGCAATAATTTTTATTATTATTTTTAAAATCTTTTTTATTGGCGTGTCGTTGCTTTGCTCCTCCTTTTTAAGAAAATGTTGTAATTTCTTCTTTTTTTTTTTTTTTTTGTTCTTCTTCTGGCCAAAGTTGATCTTGATAAACACGGCTATAGTTGTTCTTGCTGTTGGTAAACTTTTGCCTAAACGTTTCATTTTTCTATATTGTTATGGTTCGTTTAGTTTTGGCAACGTGTTTGTTTGGCAAGCGAAGGAAAATTCAGTTATAATAGACAGCTGTTTTCTGTTAAATTTTTTTTTTTTTTTTTTTTTTTTTTTTTTTAAGAAAGATTGCAGATTTGTGAGAAGCCGATAACAGTACTAGATGGAGTAACTTGTGAAGGGGAACTTTATGTTTTTGCCTCGAATTTTCAATATTGTTTTTGAAGGGCAATTGTGCCAAGCAAAAGTAAACAAATGGGTTTTTCACAAAATCTCATTATTATTATTATGGTAGATGTGTCAACCAAACTAAACGATTCTTTTTATGCAAGACAATGTTTACTTTTCCTAGAAAATTCTGATTTTCGAATAAATGAAATTATGCGTAGCATAGGAAAAGATGAAATTTTCTTTATAAAGAAATTACATGAAGATTTCTCAATATTTGCATTCTAGGAATAACAAGATCTCCGTTTTGATTGCCGCCCAAAGGCCTTAAGGTCGATATAAAATTTGTGAGTTTGACATACTAAGAACAAATTACGTTCCTTAAAGTCAAGCTTGACTAATCTAAGGTTTTAATTAGTTGGTACTTATTATGACATTAAAATCAATTTCAAAGAATTTATTTAGATTTTTTATTATGTTCATTATTAACGCTAGAACTTCCGACATTTTGCCCATATACAAGAATCTAGATAGAAAGCTGATTTTTACACAAACATTCCTGGATCGATTAAGAATCTAAGAATAAAAACTAGTTCCGATCTGGCCATGTTCAGACTCACAATAAACCGGAAGCTGCGGCAACTTCGAAAGAAACCTACAGCGTGTTTGTGCCATTGTTTGTAAATTTCTATTTAAAAGTTTGCTACCCAAATGCTCAACGGAGGCTCTTGGATTCGCTGTCGAAAAACTTTCCGGATGGGTTTACCAAAACGTTCACAGCTTTCCATAAAATTTAAATTGTAATTTTCCTTGTAACTGGGTGAAGAGTGTGACTTAGAATAAATTGAAAATATTCAATCAAGCGGACATACTTCTATAAATCTTTTGATTCCGCCGCATTAATATCGCGCTCGTTTGCTTTGCACGCGTCTGGCTTATATCTACTAATCGCTTCTAGAATTCATAAATTTAATCGGCCAAATATTTCTAATTCGTAACTTTTACTTTAGTGGGTACCTTTACTTTTGTAAGAATTCATAAAGAAAAAATCCAATCAAACAGCATATCATTTTTTTGTACGTAGGCCCATACTTGAGGATGTTTGTGGATCGCATTCGCGCTGGTAGAATGGTTTTCTCAATATGGGAGAGCATAGTTAGTCGTAGCTATAACGAGAGCTCACTAGGTAAAGTCGCAACATTTACCGGTTGGATGCGCTCCCGCTAGGCAGCGACCAGTCTCTATGTCCTTCTCTTTCCTCACTTCTCTCTGACCGTTACCGTGGCAGACGTATAGGGAACATTCCATGAGTGATTGATTACGTTCAAGAAAAAATGGAGTTATTCGAGGAGGGAAATATAACAGCGTTTTAAACTTAGCGAATACATATGTTCTGTTTACTATGGAATAAAGCGTGAATTGATTCAAATGATTGGTTAAAAAACGATAAATTAATATTTTGAAGATATTTCTTTATTTCATGTTTCAATAAAATTGGAATTTTTATTAATCTTTCATTCATTCCCGCAAAGCCTGCATGGGACCTTCGATTGCCCAAAGGGATGGTCGCGTCATCTACTTCTTACAATCTTTCTTAACGAGCACAAACCCTTTATAGACTCTATGACTTACTAATTTGGCAAAGTTCTCTTTATTTTGCAGTCAATTCGGCAAAAACATAAAATTATTGTATCATGGGAGAATAAATGACCCGATCTTACCTTTTGAGCTTGAAGAATAATAACATTTGTTGAACTTTTACGCTCAACTACATCAGGAGTTGAAATAATTTTTAATAATTGTTTCAATAGGTTGTCTTTACTACTTGCAGGGAGAAAAACAGTTAAAACAGAGGCAAAAAACTTATTGTTTTCATACATAATTACTTTATGGTCGTCCATACCTTTATTATGTTTTGATCGGACTTCTCCAGCAGTTCTTTAAGAACAGTCATGAAAAAGAAAAGCAACTTTTAAGTTCTTTTATAGAGAATGCCATTACAAGTATTGGGTCCAGAGAGATATCATTTCGCCACATGCAGATACAGATATGAGTGGAGAATCAAAATTGTGGTAAGAAGGAAAGCTTGTAAATCATGAACTATTGCGAACGTATTCCTCGAGAAATAACAAATTACGAAACATAAATAGAAGAGGAAGGGGAGATTCCAGCGTTTCTTCCGATTATGTTTCCTTTTGAAATTCGTTGTAGATTTAGATACTAAGCTGCTATGAACGTGATACACCGTTGCCTTTAGATTTGTCGCTGCAGTGATATTGATAGTAAGAAAATCTTCTTTTTTTTTCTTTTTTTTTAATTCTATACAAAGGATTCTTTTATATGATTTTTCCAACAGCAATAATAAGAACGGTGGGAAATTGTTTCAAGTAGAAATTTCCAAAGTTGTTGAAAGAAAAAATAACAACAACAATAATAATAATAAGAAGACATACGATCTGGGCTTTTGTGTTTAACAACACAATTCACTGTTTTATGCAAAACATACTTTAGCTACTTGTTAATGTCATCGTTTTGTAGGCATACACACATGCCTGTATATATAAACACATAAACTGAGTGTAAAAGAGCATTCAAGACCTTACGTATAGCTTTACACAAATGTTTCGGTTGAAATTCACGTGACACTGTCACATTAAATGTATGTAAGTATATCTCTCTGTGTGTATGGTATTTATGCTCGATGTGTGTAGACATCAGTAGTTGCGTATGTATATCAGCGAAGAGATAGGTAAGCGACACAATAAAACACACTCCACGTAAAGCGTAAGCGTAAGATATTATTATGGGGTCTTTGCTCATACACTCACCGCAAGCTTGGCACCTCAGTTAGCCGCACTCACCACAAAAGAAAAGAAAATCTTATATGAAAGGAAAAAAGGTGCAGTACCCGGCTTTTCATCGAAGACTTTTGCTATGCTTCTTCGCTTTCTTTCTTTTTCTATACCTCGTTACTTTTGTAAGATTTTAGTCTAGTTTGAAACGGTTAATAACTTGTTCAAGTAGCGAGTAAACCTCAAGAGCTTATAAGAACTGAACAAATTAAAGTAGTATGACGTACTCATTCAGCAAATATCAGACATTGTATGTTGTATCTCGTGGCACCAGAAATTGAATTTTAATCAGGCCGAGAGAATGTTACTCTTTTTCTTTCTCCAACTGAAGACATCACATATTTAACATTTAACACGAACAGTACAACGAGTCTTTTTGTAAAACTTTGAAAAACACGTACTCACATATATTCGTACACACCTTAACTCAAAAAAATAAAAAACAAAAAAGTGTATACAAAAATTTTGACTTCGTTGAAAAAAGTGCAACTATATATAACACATCACTCAATAAGTCGCCGGTCCGATACATATACGACAACAACGTCGATGGGCCATACGACTTCTGGATAACGTCGATATTCAAACGAAATTTATCAGAATTTTATGACTCCGCAACCAAGTTATAGTTGTTTTACTTTAGCTCGTTCCAAAAAATGCAAAAATCTGAATATCGTTTGTTGATTTGTTCGTTTCCTATCAAAAAGGGCTATTGAAGTATATACTATGGTGACTCTTGTCCGTCAAAAAATAAATTTTTGATGGTTACATGGACACTGATGATGCTGAACGCTCTGCTCGCTCGAATTCGGCAGTTGCTCCAGAAAACGTAAACAAAGTGCACAAAATCACTTTGCTATAACTTAGCGAGGTGAAGTTGCGTAAGAGAGCTGACAATTTGTCTGCAAATTTATTCATGAGAAAGCTCTGTTCGAAGTGGGTGCCAGATTTGCTCACTTTTGACCAAAACCACTAACATTTTGCAGCCCTTTCGGAAAACGAAAGGGACTTTTTCATGAAAGATGTGAAACTGAATTAAACATGGGATCATCATACCAGAGTCAAATCGGCAATCGGCCGCGTGACAGCAACCGGCGGAAACGGCCACCGACAAACGACCAAAAAAGCAAATGTCGACTGGGAAGGATTATTAGGATCCACGTGGTGTAATGTTGCTCGATTATATTCAAAAGGGATAAAGATTCGATACAATAACCGCAAGTTAGACCGGAGACTTATTGAGTAATATAATATATATATAACCGCAAGCGCAGTCATTTGCTTTATTTCAATTGAGAAAATTTCGTGGTGGGTCTAAAAAGAACGGGCAAGTAAAAACTTTTTATTAAATCATTTCTTCTCTTGTTGCTGCTTTTCTTTCCTTTGCTTTTTTCTTGAGGTTTCTTTTTTTCTTTCTAGAGGGAAACCTGACTTTTGCAGCCTTTCAAAGGCATTTTAAGCAAATCGTCGTCGTGTGATTATATACATTTCGAAAGGTATTTTATTATAATATTTATATGCAGCCAATTAACGTAAAGCAGCATACTATAGTTCGTTGCACAACTCCTAGCGTTTGCTCTCTTATCACAATTTCGTTCAATTACCATAACAGCATTGTTTCGGAGATAAAACTTTCTGCAAAGACATCATACCAAACACAGATTAGATTAAGATAGTTCAGATAGGTGTACGTCGTCGTATTCATATTTGTAGTCATGTCTAAGTAAGCATTTGCTGTTGTGCAATGTGTTGTTGACAATGGATTTAGCCATAAAGAAATATTTAAATCATTACAAGACCAACTATACTTAATATCATTTTAATTTGATTAAAGTTCATAGTAAGCTTGTATATATTTCCAGTTTGAGATTCTTACAAGAGAGCGATTTTTATGTCAACAACAGTGCGCCATGTTATTTGGTTAATGTTGGTAAAGTTATGTGTGTGGGGTTCGTGTCAAAAATTGGAGCAACATTTTTTCTTTACTTTCGTTTATTAGACGGTTTTTTTTTTTTAATGGTAAGGATTGCGTGGGCATATAATTATGTCCTCATTCGAATATGTCTGTCATGTTTTCTACCTTTCCCTCTATTTGTGGCTGTCTTTGTTTGTTTCTAAATGCATTTTCCTTCTTCGCCTTTTATCTGCATACCGCTTAGAAGCGCAACCGTTATCAAATATTAAACTTGTGGGGTCTTCTATAGTCTTTCGGAAGAAGCGTTTTGCAATCAATTACCAAGTAAATATTATAGCTTTAGTGTACCTTTCCATGGAATCCATTGGGGATTTCGCTTGTGACCTGATTACTGAAAAGTCTGATATCGTTTAGTATAGGAGTAATAAAGGACATGAAGTCGGGGCTGAGGGGCACGGTAAAGATTATAGAAATTCCTTTTGTCCCAGTTATTATACGATAAGTAAATCATACAGCGAAATATTTTAGCGAAGTATTATACCATATATGGTAACCTCAAGTTTAGATTTTTAGCTTGATTTTCTCGCTTAACATAATTTTCGAAAACAGAAAGCCAGAATGAAAAGACAACGTCTGAGCATCTTGAAGATCTAATTATGAGAAAGAGAAAAGTGTTCGCTTCGCAAAATAATGGTTAATGCCTCGCTCAGAAATATGATTTACATATCAGTCTTCTCATGCGACTGTTTTCATGAACATAAAAGAAAAATATTTTATAAAAGATTTAGGGCCATTGTGGTCATTAGAGCAAACTTCGCCCTTTGGAAAAAAGAGTTTAATGCTGCATATCATAAATTGGTGCAAAAACTTCTACAGATGTTGGCAACAGAATAAGTTTGTAAAGTTTTCCTTGAAGCATTGTTGCTAGTAAGGATCTCTTAGCTAATCTTACAACCATCAAACAGCGTTAACATAATAATTAAGTTAATTAGTATGGGCTGTAGCATAACATCCAACCTTATTGTTCGAGCCAACCACACACTGTTTTGGTAATATGTGCGCTATACCGTATATAAGCTTCGATGAAAAAGTGGAGTAAGTCCCCAACGGATTTTAATATGTAAACAAACTTTTGCAGATGAGACATCTAATGCGAGAACAAGTTCTACAAGTCCTCGATACCACTTCAAACCTAACTCAAGAAAAAAAAAGAAAACTTAAAATAGCAAAAGAAAGGAAAGAGCTTAGACAGCAGCAACACATGCCAACACATACCGAGCACACACAACAAACAGTTATTTCCACATTTGGTAGCAACATAACAATCAGTTGCAATAAAATTGTTGTTGCGGATGGTTCGAAAGCGCTTTTTTTTTATATTTTCTGTGTAAATGTACATATGCGAAATATTTGGATAAAGAGTCGGAAAAAGAACATAAGACAACATAGTGTAATTTTAAATGTAAAAGCATTTGGTTCTGTGTTGTGTTGATTACATTTTATGTAAAGGAAACCAGGGGAAAAAGTGTTTAAAGCAAATTGAAAATAAGAAGAAGAATCAAAATACTTCATTGTCTGTGCAATTCCTGGAAGTCTATGCAAATTTGTTATGATTTATGCTAAATAAGTATATTATGCAGAATAGAAATAAAATGAATTGAAAAAAAGTTATTGTGTGTGCTTGTGTTTTAAGAAATGCATAAAGCAATATGTCATGTTCCTACGAGTAAATCATTCGATTTGATGTATGTACGTTCGCGTTTAATTGCACCGGCAACACTAGCAACATGTGCTTGACAAAATGCTGAGTTTATTTAAAACAAATTTCAAAATATTTACGACATTGAATGAGTGTGCATTTAATGCTGTTGTTGTTGTATGTCTCACAACAGTTGTTTGTTTTAAATTGATCGATGGTTTTTAAGATTATTTCAGCAGAAGAGCTATGAATTCAATCAACTGCGATTGATTGTAATTTGTTTGACTTCTTTTTGCCGATACAAACTCGCCATCGCCATCGCCATCGCCATCGTATGTGCGTAAAGTTCGATATGTCGCTGCCGGTTTAATGGGTAAATGTGCGTTGTGCGCAAAGCACATGCCCGTCTCTGCGTTGGAAATTCATGATAATGATGAGCATGACGTTGATTTGACGTTTTTCCAAGATAGCACTGAACATTCAGTAAAATGTGCTGCAACATAAACATAGCACTACTGAACCGTGCTCAGAAAGAAACGTTCGTGTTGCAGTTTTCGGTATCGATGACTTAAAGTGTTTTCGTACTAGATATACTCGATAGAGTGCTGCGCGCCCGTTGACGACATTCTTTTAAGCCACCAATAATAATAAGTGTATTCAACAAATTCTGAAAAGAAAGAAGACGCTGCGCCTGACTAGCGCGTGCACGCCTATGAATGAAAAGTGCAAATTAAATTGAAATTGCTGCATATTTATTGCAATTATTGTCAGTCTTTCGGATCCGTCTTCATCTTCGCGATTTTCTGTCGATAAAAGAAAATTATTATTGAATGGAATTTAAAACATTTTATAAGAAAAGTGCAATAAATACTAAGAAAAAAAAGAAAACGAGATGGCAAAGAGAAAACTAAGAAAACTGAAAGAAATCGTGTTCAGAATTTTTAATTATCAATCGTTATGCAAGTATGTGTAATGCGTATGTGTACATCAATCTAAAACAATTTAAAAATGTTTCATAGAGCAACCAACTACAAGCGTACATTCTTGTCGATTTTGGTGCTTTTCAGCTTATCTCCCTATTCATCTTCAGAAATCGAATTAGAAAGCTTTAACCGCCTAACTTCAAATACTGGCAAAGCAGAGAGTTGTGAGTCATACATGATCACTAGAAAAGCGAAACAAATTCAAACACAGAATAGTTTGGCTTATTATTTTTTTTAAATTTATTTTCTTACTTCCGTGTGCGTAAACGTATTCGTAAGCACTTTATATGACTCAAATGAAACTCTGTTCTTAGAATTACTAATCGAACTTTAATCATTTGCCTTTTCAGTAGCTACACGGCTCATGCCATTAGTACTTTGAGATAGAAAATGAGGTAGATTTGTAGGCAGTGATGGATGAAGACATTTATTTGCCGGGGAGACGCTCCTAGCTGGGGAACTCCTAGCCAGAAAACTTGCATCTTTGAAAACCGAATGTTGGTTTTATTTGGTCAGATCTGCTATCGTAGGGCAGATTTATATACACTATCGGCGCATTCCCAAATGAAATTTCGAAAAACTATTTTCGTATTATTTCACTTAAAGCGTGTAACTATGGCTCAAAACACACAATTATTTAGCAACCAGCCCACTTGTCGCGTTTTATATCTCCGTCACTGGATAACCATATGGACATCCGCTTTCCTTCGGAAGCAGAAAAGCTTCCATCTTCAGCTAATAACCTAAGGAGTGACATAAGTCATCGTTCCAAAAGCGCTAAAATTCCGTTTTTCGCCTTTCGTCCTCCTTGAAGTTAGCTTAGCCTTAATTAACATGTGACAGAAGCAGATGTAATCTCCAAACGCGGTACTATTTTGAGCCTTGATAATATGCATAAGTACAGGGGGCATAATTTAAGTGCATCTCTTGATTTCTAACTCCTTTCTTAAACTGAATTCCGTAATTAAATGTTTCTTTTTTATTTGGCCTTTGAGAGGAAATCAAAACAATTTTCGAAAAATTCGAACGGAACAACAATGTGTTCGGGTGTAAAAGTGCAATGATAATTAAAAAAAAGTTGGCGGAAAAGTGTTCCACTAATTGCAGTTGCATTGAACATAGATGTAAGTTGGAAAGCACGTTGTCTTCTTAAGGAATATAACTTCAGTTACGAATACTCTCAAGATTTGTGTAACTTGTGCGAACACTGGTCTATCAATCTTACGTAAGAATTTTGGTATTTTGTCACTTTTTTCAAATAAAAACTTTTGCTTCCAACGATTAGTTGATAAAATCAATTGCATAAAGTTGAGTACGAATTCCAGTCGCAAAAAACAATAGCTATTTGTAGAAATTTCAGAAGGGACGAGATGCATGCGTAAGTGACCGATAGCAGTAATTCGTATCTCCTTTTCTCTCGGAGTACATATTGAAAAAAGCCCGTCTAAAAACGCCAATTTCGTTCTTCTTATTCAGGTATTAATCAACACTGTGGTTATGACTTAATTACATCAATCAGCAGATAACTTTATAAATATTAGTTTTTTTAAAAGTACGTTTCTTTTTTTTGGGCTTAAGTTTATATTGCGGTTTTTAATAGAAACTATTTACGAATAAAAAGACATACACACATTTTTTGACTTCAATATGTCAACTAAGTATTTGAAAATTTGGTTTTTATGAAAAAGCCGCTTTTTGCCACTTTGATGTTAGATTTCAACAAGCATCTCCCGTTACCACGACCATATACATATGTTTATTGAAGTATATATATATATATATACATATATGTGTACATAAATATATACATTCACTGAAACGAGGTGTACATATAAAAATTTACTAAAATGCAAAAATCTAACTGTTACCGGCATGTTGATGATAACTTTTTGTCTCTCCTAGCCACACGAAAAAGTGGTGAAGTCATAAAATGGAACATAAACTAATACCGCTTTCCGTGAAAGGTTTTAAATATAAAACCGGTAATATTTTCGAATTTCCATCGAGTGGCTATATGTGTGTGCAATAAACTACGACAGTAATCAATAATATCAGTTATATGGCATTTACCAGAAATTATTTACGTTTTTCCATAATTGTCCTGGATTGCTAATGTTTGCAATCTAAAACAGCAAATCATATTGCCATGACTTTGAAAAAATAATACTTAATGTTTCCATGTACACATCTCTTGGTTATCCTAGTGCTAAGTGTTGGTTTAAGCCGCTTGTTGATTTGAAAGTCGCTTGAAAGGAATATTACTGAATCGATCGACTTCATATATATTGGGAATAAACTCATAGGATCCCTCGACTTCGTATAGAAACTTTAAAAGTTCAGATTCTTTAATGCAGCGGTAAATGTATGAAAGTACTTTTGTGTATTGAGCGCCAGAGATTTCATATATAGTAAATAATCCTTAACGCAATAATGCTTCAAATCGATGGTTAGTCGGTAAAGACAAAACACTTACTAGGTTGCGGCCACTACCTAATCCTTTCTCTTTCTTTGCATCCTTCTGACAGTCACCATGTCACATATAGAGGGCAACTCCTCTGAGCGGATGGTCATGTTTGGTTTCAAAAAAAACGACAATGGGAATCCATTGCACAAATTCAATAACAATTATTCGAAATACTGGAGGTGTTAAACTCCTCTTCGATGGAAAATCACCTCTGAGTTTTGTTAATCATTAACGAAAGTGTCTTCAAATCTTTGATTCCTTCCGCAGATTTTTTAATCTTGTAACTGTTGTCAAGATATTTTCTGGTCGAGTGCTTAAAGTTTATGTGAAGAATTTCAGTTTTTTATCTCAACTTTGATAAACTTAGCAATGCAAATATGCTCCAGTCGACATATATAGCGCAATGTAAAACATTTCGATTTTCCTTTCATGATTAAAATTCATATAATTCCTCTATTTAACACATACATGTGCAAAGTCACAGTTGGAACTTGTTAATGATACCTCCATCACTGAGTTCAGTGTTTTTTAGACCACTCTTTAAAAGCATTTCAACTTCTTAGCAATACCTAGCTTCAAATGCATTCGTATAACATACTTACCACGGTTGTAGAGTGTGGAACCATTAGGTTAAAGATTTAAAGTTTTAAAATTTTTATGAAATTTTATTTGTTGTGCTATTTGTTGGGAAAATTGCTTCGTATATTATTCATACTTTATCTTGATGCTAAAATGTGTCTTGTAGTTTTTTCCTCAAGTTGTTTAAAAATTTTAATTTACATATCACAAAATCCAGTAGCACTGCAGCCGTTTTATGTGCAGTGAATTTTAATTTTTCACTTTTTTAAATCAAAGATAAAATATGTACACATACATACATGCGAATGAGTGCAAAATCTTAAATAAGATATAAAAAAAAAAAAGTAAAAAAATAAAAATTTAATTAAATTTTAATTATCTTATCTGCAACTGTTTTTAATCCAGTCTCTGATTTTGTCTTGTAAATGGTTAACGTAGCCTGTTTGGCTATATTCTCTTATCTACTGATCAGTGATCACTGTCTGCGAAACCTATGAACTCCTCCCTTTTTTCATGTTTTGCATAAACGAGGGGTAGGCAGTTTTGCTTCTGTGAACTACATCCCAGTGGGGAACTAATTTTACATATTTTGAATAAATTCCTTTATGAAAATTATAATTTCCGATAATTTAAACAATTTAATGAGCACTATGTTAACAATTTTTTTACATACAAATACACTTTAAGGATACTAGAGTTGCGTTACAAAAAAAAAGCTAGTAAACGGTTTTGCACGGCCTACGGGTGGGAGATAGTTAATGTCAGTTGAAAATATGGTCAGTTATTCGGTTGAAGCCTTATTAAGATTTCATTTGTCTGATGGAATTCTTGTCCCACAGCGTTGAATAGCAATCGATTTAATATGAAATGACGCTGTCCTGGCTTGCCAAACCCAGTTGCTTGCCCGTCATCTATAAAAGAATTTTGCATTGGTTAAGAGCGGATTTGTTATCTAAATAAACTAAAAGGTGGAATAGTTTAAACTTATATCTAGCAATGAAATACTTAGGGCAATCGAAAGTAAGTAACGAACAATAAGAATAAGATAAGATCTTTGACAAAAAAATTGATTTTGTTAAATTTTGGACCACAATAGCTGGCATTTCGGCCCCATTGGCATATAAAGGCTTCATGAAAAAGAAAATAAATAAAGAATCATATCAGGCGAAGAGGTATAGGGTAATTAGCGGTCGAACTTGCCCGATTGTAATATTTTTCCTTCCTTTTTTGTTACGTTGAATCAGAGTTTTGCGTGACCTGGAAGCATTTAAATTATTTATTAGATGATGCCAACGATAATCTCCAAAAGGGAATAGAATCTTTAGTCGTTGTCTATAAACTTTTTATTCCGACCGCTACACTTTTTCAAAAGCTTACGTTATTTAAGAATATATGAGAGGCTTTCCATCATGCATGACCAATGTAATGGTTAACTACTCCATAATGTACGACATAGGGTGACTTGCGAACTGCACTAGACATTCGCGAGTTTCGACAACTTCTTCAAAGACTTATATATTTGTTATAAACATTCTCTTAATAAACTAGTTTTATCGGTTTAAAGGCTACAGGTGAACGAGGTAAGCTTGCTTATTACTTTACTCATAATTGTTTGTGTGAGTGTCATATTTTTCGTAGTCAATATTTATATATTTGAAAATCCTTCACCTACAAATACTTTGAGTATAAAAAATTTTAGTCAAAGATTACTTTTACGACGCGCAGCACCTATGGCCACTTGTTTTGCTTCAAAATGTGTCAAAGTTTAGGAAACTTTTCTTTTTTGCTTTTTCTTCTTCTCTTCTTTCTAATTAAAAGGCGGTACCTATTATTGAACCTATGAGTGCATGCTTGATTTAATCCAATTAAATCTTTATTTGCGATGAAGACAAGCACTCATACGTACGTTGCCGATCACAAAGCAAAGGTCTACCGCAGACATTATTTGTTGCCTTCCGATTTGTTTTAACTGAGAGCGCTTTGTGCGGCGCCTACCGTATTGTTTCCTTAAGTTTTTAGTTTCTATCGCGTTGCTAACCTTTTTCAACCTTTTTTTGCTTCAATTTGAAATCTTTTCTGCAGTTAATCCCATAAATCATTGCTTTTGTGGACATTTGGTTTCGTAAGCGATTGACATTTATTGCTAAGAATATAACAAAAAGAGTTTTTTTTTTTTTTTTTTTTATCAATGTATAGGAAAATAACAGCTAAAGAATTACACGACAATATTGGTACACTTGAAAATATTAAATTCATATAGAGTTAAGTAAGTGCATAATTTTGTTGTTAAAATAAAGTAAAAAATCCGAACCTCTGAGAATTATGAATGTCTTATAATTTCCCCTACTTCTTTCTGATCATCTTTCTAATCATCAACTATTGGTATGTAAGTTGTAGCTGAATATCAAAATAAGTTAAAATTCAAAACACCGCGTCACACGTATAGGGTGATTGATCGCATTGGGAAAAAGAAACAAAAAAAATTTTGTATCCAAAATAGAACCGGTTTTAATTCCATAGCACAGGAGGAAAGTTCCCAAAGCAATGTTTGAATATATAAGAACAACCAAAAAGTTAATAGCGGGCCACGATTTAGGCCACTTCGCTTGATGCAATAATTGATATAAAGTAACGCCTTGGCGTTATATACGAAATAGTGGAAAAAGTAGCGCGATCGGAACCATTTTCTATAGCGTTTGTCTGGCCAAAACATGTCTGCGTAACACACTTCATCAAAATATATTATATAACCTATGGGTTGAACACAAACGGGCAAACAGACAAACTTAGATTGACTCAGAAAGTGATTCCGAATAGATTGGTGCAATAAAAGCTGGGTCTACGTCAAGCCGTCCTGGACGTTGTAGACGTACGCATAAACTTAATATACCCTTGCACCGCAAGTGGTACATTCACAACTCAATATTCTTTAGATCATTAAGATATTACCATAGTAGTGGCGTTACATCTGACAAATGGTAGTCAATGGCACAGAAAAAAAAAACCTTTAAATTGATTTGTAGCCAGATTCTACGCGCTTAGATTATTAGAAGACTTCAAAATTGAAGTTTACTCTCCGCTAAATGGGTGGGCTCGCTTAGAATGCTTAGTAATTTTCATGAAAGTGAAATATATTTCGTCATAAAAGTTGAGCAATAAATTTTTGCTCTCTATCCTCTGAAGAGTCTCAAACCGATGCCAACACCCATATTTATTGTACGGCACGTTCAGAACAAATTACAATTTGCATATAATTTAACCTAAGTAAGGAGCGTGTAAAGTTTATTTTTGGTGAAATACACTTTTATGGCGTATTCTTAGTGCCTTGCTAAGCATGCGTGGTTGAAGCGATGAATACACAAAAGAGGAAACTTTAACAATTAACAAAAACCACAATCCATTTGTTTACTGTCGAAAAAGTAGATAAGAAAATAAATAAAAATGAAATTAAAACGAAAAACGTGATGTAATAAATTCCTAACAGAATATTGTTTCTTCATCCGAACACACAAGCGCCAGCAAGATTCGTAACAAGCGAGCGCTTACTCACTTTCAAAGCAAATAATCAACAGTTTTTGAAATGCTTAGAATCACCTAAAGGTTTTTATAGGTTATTTGTTAATTGTCGTTATTATTCTTGTTGCGTTATGCTTGTCTACCAAAAGCTTGCAATAGCGAATAGTCTTAGAACGTGAAAAACAAAAAAAACAAAAGACGAAAAACAAACGAGGTAAATAACATTTTCACGGATATATAATAATGAAAATAATTTTGTGAAAAAATCGTGAGTTTCAATCGAATCTTCTATACCTACCCCCAGTAGGTTTCGGAAAAAGTATATGAAAGAAAGTACGAACATATATCAAATCCCGTGAAGATGTCATTTTCATAATATTCGCGGCACACATGTAATTCTCAAACGGCTTCCTGTTCACTGCCCGAAGTGAGAAAAGTATTGGTTTAGCAACGACTATGTTTCAGTTTGAACAGAACATGAAAAGTTTACATATTTTCTTTCTTATTACTTTCTGGAGGCATATGCTCAAGGAGAAGATAAATAACAATTATTTACCCTAACCGATGAGTTTAAGACTAGAACTACTGAAGTTTTGCATATAACTATTTTCTATCGAAAGGGCTCGTTTTGATTCCCTATTTTTGTCGACTTGTCACAGTCGTAAGAAGCTGAATGCATGTTTAATCCAAAAATGGTTCGGCTCAGAGTACGAATACGCCCACAGTCACTGATAAAATTTTGATTTCACTCTTTTTCCAATTTATTTGCAATTGGATGGAAAATATGCTAATGTGTGTTAGAATAAATGGAACCAGAACTATTTTCGGACTAAGCATGAAATTGATTCTGACGAACGTTTGGTTCACTTATTTTCAGAAATACATTCATAGAATCGAAAGTTATAGAGAAAGATATGAATGAGATCATTCCAGTTTCATCCATTTAGTGGACATACACATTATCAGATCACGCCCAATTTGTAGTCCCACATTCTTAATCGATCAAGGAATGTCTTCTTGTTCCTGGCATTTAAAGGTCTTTTAATGTAAACGTAAATCTCCAAAAAATCTTGGAGGATTACATGCTTTGTTACCACTTTTTATAGATCAAAAACTAAAAAGGGGATGTTAAAAGCGAGTAGACTTCAATTTAGCAGCGGGGAAAATGGGAAAGTTCGATTTACAAGAATTGCAAAAGATAATCGCGATCGCGATTTTTAAGAAAAACATTTGATTGTACAAAAAGCTAAATATGGCTATCACTGATCTATAGCGTTTTTGTTACCCATTTGTATTGTATTTGTATTTGTTGTTAGAATTCATTTGACAAAGCTAAAAATGTATTCTTCTGATTGGATTTCTTAGCAAATTTTCGAGTGTCTTTGTTGGTTGAAAGTGTAGATGTTTATGGCATCTGTGATGATAGTCGCAACTTGGCCATGGCCAATATACTTTATATATGTTTTCTTTTGAAATCTGTCGGCATTTTTAAAGTTTCTTTTTTTTTAATTGTGTAGAGGGAACTTTTTTCTTTAATCTTTCGTTTAGGATCGCAATATTTAATTTTTAGACAAAGTTTTCTTGTGCCAAATATTTACGATTTTTAAGGGCAAACTACGATTGAAGGAATTTTGCAATTATACAGGTTTGCTACAAGCGCTAGACCACGTTTGCTGAAATTATAAGTTTATGTCCATCGGCGAAAATGATTAAATAAAATATTTATTGAAAAATAAAAAATATTAATAAATATTTACCGCAAGTATTTATGGCCAAAGCTTGTAACGGGGATTATCTTATAACTTTCTCCAAAGATCAGCTAAATGGAAAAGTTGGTCTTAAGAGGTAAGCCTACCGCAATAGTCCTATGACTATCCAACCCAAACTAGAATCCACTCTAGGCAGTTGTGACCGTTTATATCAATAAAATATTTAAACGAGACCGGTTAGGTATTTTTGATACTACCCTCGCATATTTTTTCCTTCGCGAATCACTATTTTAACGTAACCATAAGTAGGTATAAACAATGAATCAATTTATCGGAGCCCATTGTCAGTACATATAAAAGTTTTCGTTCCAATAAAAATCGATCGAACGATCAGCTAAGATCGGCAAGAATCGAAGACAATGCTCTTTGGAAGAGAAAATATTGTTTTTAAGTAGAACTTCCACCTTTAATACGAATTGAAAGACGGATGTATTCAAGAGGCTTGTGGAAGAAGTGGCCATGCTTTGAGAAAACTACAATTTCCGTTTTATTCCATTTTGTGACTCTCTATGTAAATTTTTAATCCTACGGGTTAAAATGAATAAATTTGCGCAAGAGAAGCGTGCAAATTGTTTCAATGGAACTGAAAATTTCAATCTAACGAAGAGATGATGGCAAATATTTAACGAAAGATTGCATATAATAAGGAAGTACTAAAGGTATATTCCGTTCTTCTCAACTCTCATAAAAATTAAAAAGTATTTCGTTGACTTGAATCCGTCTGTTGGTCGAATTGAAATTTTTTTCCGACTTTCTGATATGGCTGTAGAATGTACTTCTAGCAAGATTTAGATCAATGTTTCTTCTCTTCTTGTGCACCTGTATTGCACCCACCACAATTTTAAATAGTGTAGACAAACACTTGCTTCTAAGTTGATCTTCTTTGTTATGGATGGTAAGTTATGGTTTTTAAGTCGTAGGCGAACTACATCTGTAGCCCACTAAGAATTTTGTATACAAAGCTTCAACTTTCAGTAGCGGTTTTTCTTCTTTTGATGGATAGGTGTTTTCGTTTTTTCTTCTTTTTATTCTCAGAAAAGTTCATTTATGAATATTGAATTGTTCTTATCTGAGATGTGTTCTGGAGATTAATTCTTGTATGACTAATAGCAAGTACATTTTAGTGATCTCCATAAAAGGCTTATGTAATAAAATTTCTTTTATAAACTGAAGATAAACGAGAACAATTTTTATTACGCATAAGCTGAAAAAAACTTTTTCGTAAAATGCTTAAAAAAAAATTTATTAAAATAAAAATAAGCGAGTAAATATTTATAATTGATAAACAAGAAAAAAGTCTGTGCCTAGTTAATATAACGAGCGGAATAAAATGTAAAGGAAAATAATTCTTGTTTTTTTGTTCTCTGCTCTTGAATCGAAGAAAGTTAATAGTGTCATGGAGCAAATGTTATAGTTCTTGTTGTTTCGAATCATTTTCTCTGAATTGGATCGGTGGAAAAATCGAATAATTCAACAAGTTCGCGGACACTACAAATTTCATTGATGTCCAAAAATTTTCTGTCAATTTATTTTAAAATTACTTTCTAATGGTAGTTAGAAGGTCATATTTTGACCGTATTATACAACGAATGTATCTTGCATGCCATTTCTCGATCGGGGGAAGGCAAATGCTATAGCTTTCATATAAGGTAACACATGAGAAAAAGGGACAATGAGAGAATTCTGGTGTACAGAAATCTACGAAATTAAAAGAGATTTAAGTAAATTTGCAAAAACACAGAGCGAAAAAAACAAAATAACATAAAAAAAACTTAAAGAATCAATTAGTCAACGCTTTCTCAAGCTTTCTCTTAAATGAAAAATAATTTGGCTAAAAGTTGATACGCTATAGCATTTTTTCCTTTTTTGTACAACACGGTGACAGCAAGGAAGAAGAGAGGAAATAAGAAGAAGTAGGGAGGTGATGGCTGCAGCGTAGCGGGTGTGTACCCAGTCGATAAATTTTATAACTTTTACGACTGAGCACTGAGTACAACTACCACCAAAGAAAACTCTAGCGAACTTGAAATTTGAATCTGCGAACACTGACTTGGTAGTCGCCGTTCTTATCTATTCGACCAAAGAAGATTCTACCGCTCTTGAGAGTTGAGCCTGCGAACACTGACTTCTTAGTTGGGGTTCTTATCTACTCGACTGCTTAGAAGGATTTATGAAAGCGAATGCGAAGGTGTTAAGAGACGTTTAACAGAAGTGGATGTTAACGCAAGAGAACTTTGCACGGTGTGAGATCTGACAAAGTGAAACTTAATGATGTAAATTTTTATACATACAATCTATTGATCGTTTTCACTACATATATTACTAAGAAAAACGGGACGAAATCCGGTAGATTCTAATAAATTAAGGTTTTAGAAATTTCGTCTCATGTTTATTAACTATCCGCTATATTATATATGCCACTGTTCATATAGTTTTAATCTTTCTCGCAGTCTACACAATCGTTTACAAAATTGAAAGACAAAAAAAAAAAAACGAAACGAAACGGTATCGCCGCTACGCCGCTTGCAATCAGTGTCAAATGTCAATTATAATTAAAATGTTGGACTAAAACTAATCAGTTTTAAACTCGAATCGAAATAAAACCTTTCATAATTGGTTCAAAAAATATTTGTCTCTCCGTGTCTTTTTCAAAAAAAAAAAAAAAAAAAAAAAAATAGAAAAAACAAAAAGATTATTTTCCATAATCTCATTGCTAACCAATTCAAGATAATAAATGAATAAATTTTCAGCAATTTAGATAATGTTACATAATTATTACGAACGTGAACATTTTCAAGACAAAAAACTCGTTTATAGGCCTCTTTTTCTTTCTTAAATCAATAGCTAGTTTTTTCAAAATTATATAAAACATTTTAGACAATTTCAAGGTGATTTACATATTTCGAAGAAAAAATTTGAGAAATTTCTTAAGCGTTCGTAGTTTATATTCGTGAAGTGAAGTGTTCATAGCTTTGAACTGCTTAATGAAATAATATAACCGGTAATAATGGCTTTTATTTTAATTTTCTAAAAATAAATAATTCGATATTAGCTTTTTCGTATCTTTTTTCTTAACGAAAAAAAAAAAAAAACAAATAAAATCACAATTTAATGTTTATATTGAATAAGATGTGCTCACCCATAGACTTTACTTGATCTCATAATATCATCATCGTTTAGTTTCAGAGAATGTCGTTAACATCATCTCTTGATAGTGTTGTTGTTGTTCTTCTTTTTCTTCTTCTTCTTCTTCTTCTTCTTCGTCGTCTTCCTTACTTGATGACTTTGTCAATGGAGTCTACTATTAAAGATCGTAAACGTATATAAATTTACATACACAACAACTTTTCTTTGCTTATTGCTCTCCCGTCCGTTGTATACTTCGTAATTGGCAACGAGATCATGAACATAACATACAAATGCATCTTTTGAATATGTGATCATCGTAAAGCGATCAATCAATTTCCAAACTAAACATAAACGATAGTTTTATAAAAGGTGATCACTTCACGTGAATAGAAACATGTTGATTTTGTCGCATTGTGTGTAACGCAAGCACGATTCAATTATTCAGTACCATGCGCTGGCATTTCAATGTGATTCAATATAAACTGTTCACTCCCCTTTTTCGGGTTCGGATTTTTCAAAATGGCCAAAAATTAAGATCACTTCCGAAGCAAATACGATGAGAAAGCAATCCTTTTACAAATAAAAACCCGAAAAGTCAGAAAGAAAAACTCAAAAGGGGTTTTGTCAACTAGCAAGCCTGCAAGTAACTATACATATTATTTAAAACTTTGTTCTTAAGTCTGATCGGCCATTGTATCTATCCATCGCAAAGGAAATTCCGTCAGTCTATGCGAACAATTTTGTGGCTTTTTCTCCATTGACTGGATGGGTGTTTTCAGAGTCGCAGCATTTTGATAACCATAACTTCATTAAGTTATAGTACAGTGCATGTGAAAAGTGGTAATCCATAGATAATTAAGAAAAATATATTTATGGCATTTGTTAGCTGAGTAAAGAATTAATTGCGATTGGAAAATGAGCGAAAATTTTGAAAAAATGAGCAACATTTTACTGGATTACTTCAACCAAGAGGATCGTTTATTAGTTTTCAAGTTATAATTAAGTACATGATTATGGACTCTAATTAAAATTAAGTCGTTATACGGCTTCAAACACGTTGAACCTCCCGCTGCTGCTACAAACATATATTAATAGGTAGTTAAAGCTGTATTTCAAACTTGTGTCTTTACGCAACAACGTGATGGCTAACGTCTGCCTTATGTGCCAAGAGGTTGCTGGACTGCTGATACAGCGTTGAGTATAATGGCAACTAGTTTCACAGTTCCTCAGTTTGCTAAAGCAACGCCTTAGCAAAATTCTCCAAGGTTCCAGTTGAACCGTGGGCGGAGGCGTAGCAAGCTTCAATATAAAATCAGCTTTTTAAGACCGGGCACAGAAAGAATACCGGTGCCAAATGAGCTTGCCAGTTACCTCTCAAGGGACTGTGTGCAGTTTCATTGAATTTATTACCACAATGCCGAGCCATGAAAGTCAATTTTGAATTCTATGATAGAGTGGAAATACATGTCTTCCAGTGAAAGAATTTTTCGAGCATATACTGATCGGTCTAGTTTAGAAACCGGTATCCAGTAGTTGAAGCTTTCTTTTCAACCTTGTGTTTAAATACCGGTTCCACGACCACGTCCGCGTACTCTACTACCATGTCCACCACAAGAACCGAACCCTTCATGCAAACCATCACTGGCTGTAGACACGTCGGCCATTTCGAAGTCACAAATCAAGTTATATCGGTGAAGGCAAAAAGATAAATGATGCTTGTGAACAAACAGGTAAAGTCTATGGTGAAGAAGCTTCATCCAAACCAATGAAATACTTTAACAGAGTGAAGTAAACTGACAAATTTTATCTTTTGAAATCGGTGAGGCACTTAGTTGGCAACTGAACCATTGCCATAAGACACGTGAACGGAGACCGTGCGAAGTGATTATACCGCATTCAGAATTGACAAATAGGAACATCATCACCTTCCAACATGACAGCGTCTAATTATACGTGTGTCCTGATTATACAGCGTTTTATATATATATAAAACGTAACAGATTCCAAAACTGAATTTACTTTGATTCATTTTTTGAGCATAGAAACAAGCACATTTTATCCACTCCCTTAAACTTTTTTTTTGCTTGGTGCTTTAGTCCGCTCCTTATCTCAGAACCTCTCCTATTCGCAGTGCACTCTTTATAACCCAATTATTTATTTAGGTTTTTTTCTTGTACTCGTGAATTTAAAAAAGTGTTTTTCTATCTTATTCCAAAGAAAAACATTTTTTCTCTAAAAATTTTCTTTCTTTTTCACAATTTCCGGTCTACTATGTTTTTAGTGTTTTCTTTATTTATTTTATTTAGTTTTATTTATTTTTTTACTCATGAAATGAAATTCAGTTAAAATGAATTGATAGGCAAATTCGATCAATTCGTAGAAATAGATTTTATACTAAGTATTATGACTAAACTAATAGAAAACAAAAATAAAGAAACAAAATTAAGAATAAATAAATAAAAAGTATAAACAAACATGAATAAATAAACAAGAAAATAAAAACAGGAAGAGTAAAAAAAAAAAAAACTTGCACGTATCTAGCACAGAGGCACACCCGTAGTCAGCGTAGATCTTAATTGAGAGGGAAGCAGTGAACCATCGCAAAAATGCAAAAGCTTGGCAATCGTAATTAGTGCGCAGGAGACAAAGTGACATAGACAAGCGGGTCCCAATCCAAACTCCTAAGGGGAAGGAGAAGTGGTTGCTTTTGAACGAATTGTTTTGAATGTACATAGCACCTGTATGAAGGAGACCGCACAACTGAGGCCTGCTCAAGTATTGAGCTCAAGAACCTCATTTAAGGTACGGGCCGTCGGGCTCCCTACAGCACCGTTTAATAAAAGTTCATTGTAGAGATTAAAACGTAATCTTTAGTCGAATAAAACCCTTAAGACAGTGAAGGAATTTTCATTTTCTATTTTTGTAAATCGATGAAATACTTAGGTAGTGAATGCAATCCTCCTTAAAATTAAAAGCTTTTTGCATTTTTTTAGATTTCATTTCATAAAATTTTATGGGCACAATGTAAACAATTTGTCTAAATCAGATTGAAGCAGATAAGAGCGCGATTCCAAGATAAACGAAGAAAACAATTTAAGATCGCCAGCGTACGTGAAGATATTGCTGCACTTAACCAACGAAGAACAATCATTGATGTGCAGGATAAATATGAAAAAGTGTAATAATGTAATTCTGTATGTAAATAATTACAAGTATAATTTTGTATGTAAAGAAAAAATTTTTTTAAAATAATTTATACATTGGCTTTCGTGCCGTCTGCTGTCCATTCATCCGACGTCGATTATGTAAAGTCTCATTGTCCAGTTGAAAACTGAAGAGAACAAGTATGACAACTAAAAAAAAAAGTAAAATTTCTAAACTGCTCTAAAATTGGCTACATATGTTAGCCATGATCATTGAAACCTTCAGTGCGCACGTGATTATCGATTACATTGCATGCATTTGGTCAACAAAAGTATTTTGCAGCTCGCTCAAAGTCTGCATTCAGATCAAGGTAACGCGTCTTTAACGTGAAGCCTTGAGTAAGGCATAAGTAATTCACGACGAATATGGTGCGGGTACGTCGTCATCAGCGTAGATGACCATCCACCAACCACTGTGCGGAGTAAATTTTTCCGTTCTAATCGGCTTCAATGCCTTGCACGATTAATACCTCGCATTGGGACGATATACCTCAATCCGGGTAATCTAGGTCCTTCGCTGTCGCTCTCGCTTCAATCTATAAAAAACGCTAGATTATCTCATTGCCAGGAGTGGTTTGGCGCAAGTATGAATGCAGAGGCTCATTCATTACCCTACTGCTTTAAGGGGAACACTATCTTCGGCTATTAGTATTCCTCACCGCGGTCTAACGCGTTGTAGCGTTCAGGCCAATTGAATTAAATGAGTTAAAATATTTTATAGCTCTATATAAAACTTGTAGGGAGAGACAGTACATACAACACCATGAATATAATTGAAGTAGAAAATTAGGAAACATTAAATCTAAAGACAAAGACAAGAAATATAACGTCTCTTCTGCACACATATGTGAGTCTTACGAATTTTGTTATATATACAAAGTAGAAAAGCACATCTTGTTTTTATATAAACGTAAATCAAATAGGGAAGCATAACATTTTGCATATCAAATATATGAAGGAAACAACATACAGGTCAACCTTTGACGGGTAATAGTGTATCAAACGCCATCGTCTGCCTCGTAATACGGTGGACCATTCGCACGATAGAAAAGTAAAGTCAGCTCGCCATTGTGTGGGGTTAAGGACTTCAAATCCTCTCTGTGTAAAGCGTACATGTTCCTTAGGCTCTTGTTGTTAAATCTTAAAAATTGCTCCTATCCGAGATCGAAGAATTCATCACTTCGCCAAGCGTCACTGATATATCCATTTCTTGATATGTAAATTTATAAGAGCAAGCAGCACCAGGTTAAGAAATATACTATTCCGACCAACCTTTGCCGTGATAAGTGGCTTCAAGCGAAATGCGTTCCATCTTATGGAAATATATTTCAATTCAGTTATTAAACACCGCCGGAAGCAGTACGCATAATTTTATCTATAGACAGCGCAAGTACGATAAACGCAATCTTTATCGAAACCAGCTTCAAATGCTGTTACGTGGTAATAATACAAATAATTATCAACGTGTGTGTGTGTGTGTGCGTGTGGATTGTGTTTCATTTTTCATAATTTTTTTTTTTTTTTTAAGAAATATAATAAAATTCATTTACCTTGAAATAGATATTATTGAATATAGACTGGATGCGAAGAAAGAGAAAGAACGACAGAGCGATATAATGTAAAAGCACAAAATAAAATTTATCTGGTATATATCTAATAATATGCCAACAGCAAAGCGTGAAACGCTTGCAGCCCCAAAAAGCAGTTGCAATAATTTTCCTAAAAAAGATTAGAAAAAAAAAAATGAAAAAAAATTATACACTACACACACTTCAAAGTCCCAATATGTGGTCAAGACAGCGGGTGTTTTTACAGCCAAACGCAAGCACAGCGGGCATGACGCAAAAAAATTTACCTCCTTCCCTCGTTCACAGAGCATATGTGGAAGTTTTCTAGTCGGTTTTGCAGTTCGTGATTTTAAGTTGTTTTAACAGTTTTATAGTTAAAATTGTTTAACGAAAAAAAGCGAAAAAAATTATTAGGTTGTATTTAGCTTGTGAATAAAAAAAAAAAAAAGAAGAAAAATAAATAAAAACGAGACCAATTTTTGTAATTAGAAATAAATCATAAATAGAAAATAAAAAGTTGAATGAAAAATATTAAATATGTAAATAAACATAATTTCCGTAAACGAACTACAATTCAGAAAACATGTTAGATGATTTTCCATTATGGGCCTTTCAGTGCGTGGATCGGTTAGAATCACCTTGACTGCGTTTTTAAGATGCAAACGCTTTAATTTTCTAGATTCAGTTTATCTGAACTCGAAAATAAGATTTCTGGGGGATGAGACAAAACACTAAAGTCATTATACTTTAATCCTGTAGTAGTGTTTACAGGATAAGAGCCTTGAATTGAAACAAGCATCTGCCGCTGTAGCTTCAATATCCATGGACTAGAATGCATTAAATTTATTGCATTCATCCTCTATTTGTTTGTTCATTGAATTATATTTTGTGTTGTACGTTGTAAAGTTAATTCAAATAATATTCGATTCTTATTTATTCGATTCTTGCTGTTTTGTATACTTGTGTTGTGCGTTCTAAAGTTAATTTAAACGATCTTTGACTCTTATAGTCTGCTGTCAAAAATGTTACGCACTGTGCGTTCTAAAGTTAATTCAAATAATATTCGCTTCTTATAGTTCGCTGTCGAATATGGTACGTGTTGTGCGGAAGTCTTATAGACTTCTCAGTTTATTCAAATAATATTCGACACGTAGATGCTGTTGAATTTACCAAATTTTTCCAAATTTCAAATGCGCCCGTAGTCGAAATCGATCAACACTACATATACTTAAGAAAAAAAAATATTTTAATTCTGTCCGTAGGATAAAATATCATTTGAAAATGTAAGAACAAGGTGAAGAAAACGTAATAAAAAAAAAACTAGTAAATTATTGAAAGCAAAATTGAAAACAAAGAAAAATGCTATTAATACAAGCGCGTATTGTCGGTATGGCAGCAAAAGTACCTTTGAAATGTTTACAAAAACGTCGCAAAAGAAAATTAACGCTTATCCATGACATCTATCATAATAAAATCCTAAAAATCTTCGTGTTGTTCGCCTGCATGTTGCATATTTTGCAACATTTAAATATCATTCGTTTCGCAAGTGAGGCGTCTTCTGTAACAACAGCAGCTACAACAGCAGCCACAACAGCGGCAACAACAAATTCCACAACGATAAATAATAATAATAATACCAGCAGTAGTAAAGGTGATAATAACTCTTTCAAAAGTAATATAACCACACGAAGTATTAATCATCAGAACAGTTTTAATCGACGGCAACAAAATGAAATCGTACAAAATAAGTCGCAAACTAATAACGATACGTTGCAAAGACGTAAACTAAGACGCAAACAGCATACATTTGCGTCAACTTCGATAGGTAGCAATCATACGGTCCGCGTAAGACCGGTCTCGCCGCAACAACGTTACAAAGGAAAACGTCGTAAATATATGCGACCTGTGTTGTCGACTCAAAAAAATTCTACCCAAGTTTCACAACCAAAGATTAGTAATTTTATATCAACGCCTACAAGATCCCATCATCATCATCATCATCATCATCATCATCAACTCTTATCACCGCAACAAAATAATCATATGATTCAAAACCAACATCAATTCTCGTTTAGTAATCGCTCTTATCATCGTCACGAGCAGAAGCAACAACAAACCCTCTCTATACCGTCGTCGACGGTTCGTGTTACCACCTCGATAGATCATGAATATCATAGAAATGGTAGCATAGGTCCTACGACTACCACGCAAATTAAACACTATATCGGTTTGAATTCTACTAACGTCCATCGTCTAGATTATCCGCAATCTCCGTTATATGAAACAACGAATAAAGAGCATGTCATCATCCAGGGTAACACGGATATTGTACTTTATCGTAATATCGGCACCATACCATGTCCGCCAAATGTGCGACTAGTCACACATCGTGTTATACCTGCTACCGCAGCACCAACAAGGCCACATCGTCAAAGGGGTAAGGAACTAATTGACACAACTATTATGATGTAATTATTTATATAAATATAGGGAAATGTTGTTAAAAAAATTGAAAATTAATTTTAAAAAATTATTTTCACAATTTTTGTCACTTAATGCAATTAATTCATGTATCGAAGACATGAGACATTTTAAGCCCACATAATATTTGAAATGCGAAAAAAAGCAAATTATAGCAAACATATGTATAGTGTTGCCATCATTTCATAGAGATATATGTGTACATGGAAAACCTGTTAACTGTCTGTTAAAGTGGGCAGTTGGTGTGTATATAAATTTTTTGCTTACATACGAAGCGGTTAAAGCAAAACTGGACTAAAACAAATGTAATAAAATCTGAGGAAAAGTGATTTTTTACTTGCAACTAATGGTTCCGTAACTTCATCTAATATTTATTTATTTATCTCTTTCTTTATACGATCAATCACTTAGGGCATGTTCGCTACACGTGTAGCCCGGCAACGGTCAGAGAAGAGCGAGAGAAGAGAAATAGATAGGGAGGTGGTGTCCTAGTAGCCCGGTGGCATGATAGATGCGACCAACGTAAACGCCACCGCCCTTGAGATTTGAACCCGCGAACTCTGTCCGCAAATTTTGTGAACAGTTCGATTACAATTGCGTGATTAGGTCTAACAACATTCGAAGGTTAATCCCTTCGAAATAAATGATACCATAAATGTAAATATATATACAAAAGGCTTGACTTTATTATCCTAAAATTTATTTGTTTTTGCATTTGCTTTGCTTTAGCTCTTACTGCCGATGTATATATCACCGATGTGTATATCACCCGTTGTGTCTCGTGCCATAAGTGTTATTTAGTCATACTTTTACGCTGACAAGGCGTTTGAAAACTGGAAAAATGTCTGTAAGAAATTATTTGACAAAAAATATTGATAGAAAATTGAAAACATTACAATTATACATTAGGAGAATAGGACACAACGCGTTTGAGTTCATTAAAAATAAAAAAAGAGATTCGAGTTTTCATCGAATACTTAACATTGCAAGAAATTGCTTTTCCAAGTGTTAATATACCTTTCGCTACACTGAAGTCGTAAGAAAAAGAAACTTCAACTCTCTTTTAATAAATAATAAAAAATAAAGAAAGGGTAGTAGAAAAAGATTACATTTATGTAGAGGACATGTGGACTAATATTGTTTCATAACCACATTCTTCATACCCTTGTGGTTTTTATATACAATTTTGACTTTTTTTTCTTAAAGAGAGATCGTGCAGCTATTATTCTATGCAGTAGAGGTTAAAGACTGTTTTCTTATAAAACACAAGTTATTCTCTATCTATAAATTGAGATTTTCGTTAATGCATAGTTCGAAGATGAAATGGACTTCTTCTGCTTCTTCGGCAGATTTAATATTACCGAGGTGTATTTTGCTTGATCTTCTACTTCTGCTAGAGATAATTAGAAGCATCAAAACTAATATTTGATAATTTGATGGTTTCACTTCGTCGAAGCAACTGATAATATTAGGTTATGTTGAGAATTCGCCGGGTGGCGTTGATGCCTATATATCGGGCGACACTCATCTGATTGTCTCAAACGAACATGTGCCTAAAAGGTGGCATTTCAGCTCACATTTTTTGCGAAGATAGTTTTTCAATTCCTTGCTCGTGCAAAAAGTTATATTGATTCGCAAATGAGTGAACTGTCTGAAGAAATACGATAAGTGATGCTTCTTTTACTATAAAAAAGGTAAAAGCGTTGCAAAAAAAAAATAAAAAAATTAAAGTGTGCTGTGAGAATGGTGTGAGTGGACGAAGGACCCAGAAGTGGTTTGTTCTGGAAATTTCGATGCCAAAGATGCAGCTCGCAGTCACTAAAAGAGGCGATGAAATTTCGCAACGGGTCAGGAAATAGCCGGGGCACTAAACATCAACCACATGACAGTTTGAGATCATTTAAAAAGAGCAGGCTATAGGCTATGACGTAACATATTGCAGCATGCTGCGTCCCCAAACATGGACACTGTGGTTATAAAGTTCTATTGTTGATGTTAATTGTTACTTTAATCTGCGTCATGGTGTTGCGGAGAATGCTGTCTATTCGAAGGTCCTATCTCGGGAGTTATTGTACTCTTTTGCAAGCTATGCTTGCTTTTCGCGAGTTCTACTTTCTTTTCTATTGCTTTTCCGCTTTTCATTTTTCCCTTTTCTTTTGCATTTTCGTTACAGTTGTGAATGATATTCGGTTGCAGCACCATTAATAGGCTCTTTATTATCGGGAATATTAAGATTGGCGCTCATTTTCTTTTTCATGAGTAGCAGAGTCACAACTTCTTGGACATATCTCCAGGACAAATAACGAAAAGTATAAGATATTGTGGCTTGCCTCAGTTTTCTCTCTCTTAATGAATATCTTCGATTTTTTAAACCGTTTTCTTAGCTAATCGAGAAACATATTTGGCAAATTTTTATTTCTGTTCTCTTTTTCTTTTATTACAAGGCAATTACACAAAAAGTCAAATGACTTTACTTTTTTATATAAAATCCGTCGAATAATTTCATTGCTGTTTTGTTTCTTCTATTGAAGGAGCAATTTTTAAAATATCTCTGGCTCAGTAGGAATAATTTTTGCCAATAACTTTAGTTACGAAAAAATCGCATAAAATTGAATCTCATTAAAAATCTTTAAAGCTATAATGTGAAAATAGTGGTATCGTTTAGTACTTTATATAACCGTTTTCCGGGAGCTACTTCTCTGCAAAAGCTTTCTCGATAAAACGCCGGCATCCTTTTCGTTAGAGACAAATTAAATAACGGTAGATTTCAAACGACTTCGTCGACCGCATTCTAGTCGAAGGAGGTTCTCATTCTGTCGCGGACAGTCGGATAGACAAGCTTAAATCGAATCAGAAAGGGATTCCGATGCGAGTATGACAGAACGAGGGTCTAACTCAACCAAACTTAATATACCCTTGTATGACAAGTGGTAGGTATAATTAATTATAATACTTAAGTTCTAGCAATGGATAAAAGAACACAGTAAGAAAAGGAAAAAGGTGCATTAAGCTTTAGAACTGTTACCGTTCTCGCTTAAATCTATATACTGTGCGGTAGATATATTCGTGTATCTATTAAGTAAGTTATCAAAGTGATTAATGTATTAAATTTAAACTTGTTACGCTTAACAAGCATTTACCTTTTCAAAGATTTAACTGAATAAAAAAAATATTTCAATAATTTATCGGTTATTTTGTAAAACAATTTTCAATTTTCAATTACAATTTGTCTGTTAATAATCATTTAAATGTTGAACGGATCAAAATGTTTAACACATAAACGATTTTTTAAGTTTTTCAATTTCACGACGAAACGCACCCAGTTTCTGGTTTGTACAAGTTGGCTCTTTTGTGTTATGGTCATAAAACAGTTACCTTGCATTGTTTTGCTTGTCATTGCTCGCTTGTGCTAATTAGTGTCCCTGCCCCATGTCTCTTAAATATTTAGATACCGTAAAGTGAACAGGGGAAAAACAGTAAGTTTTAATAGATATGTGCTTCAATTGTCTCAACAACACTTCATTCAGAAAATCGATGTCAATTTTGAGAGGGAAAAATACCTTGCAATAGTTTCTAAAGCAAAAGTTTGTTTAAGTTTCACGTTTTTTTTATTATTATTATTATTATTATTATTATTACTATTATTGCTGCCATTGTTCCTCTTGTTGTTGGTGTTGTTTTGCATCCATTGATGTTAACGTAAAAGCGTTAATTTAATGGTTACTTGATAATTTGATTTGCATGACGCTTAAACCGATAATTGTTTTCCACTCAATAATGTCGGTGTTTGTTTTAGTTGTTGTTATTAGTCTAGAAAAATTATATGCATACCGTAGTGAATACGAAACATATATGAATTTTTGTTGTGTTTTATGGCTTTTTTTCACTATTGAGTGAACCGCCTGTTAACACCCTTTTTGAATCACTATGAACCAGGCTTATTGGTAGCAAACATTGTAAACTTCTTTTTCGCAGAATTAAATTGTGAGACTACAAAGTAGGATGAACACGAGCAACTAAGGCTCGCTTCAATAAAGTCAAAAATATTTTGTTGACGTTGAGTTCTACAGGTATTTCCATGATCTCCATAGGGTTGGACAATCGGAGAGCGTGTCTTTGAATACTGGAAAGGATTCGTCATTTGCGAAATATATGATTAATCGTAAGATGTTGTCTACAATTGCAAATTGGAGTAGAAGATTTCTTAAAAATCCGTTGGTGTATCGCAATAGTATGTTTTGATCTTGATTTTCCTGTTTTCAATGGCGTCAAGCATCCATCGGGTTGTTTTTTCCTCATCTTCATACGAACCGAAATGTTGCTTAATTAGTGCGTACAAGAGTCCAAAGGACTCGAGACGGCTGGTGGGTAAGCAGTTGAGAGCTTACGACAACGACTTGTCGCTATTTCAAACTACTTTGTTGTATGTAACTTTTATTGCTTGCAAGCTATCAAACCTTGGTCCGATGTCAACAAGAGAAAGTGGCTTCAATGGTATGGTTTGAAGGAAACTACAATGACAGACACGGCCTCCTATGAGCAAATTCCGGTTCCCTATTTGCATGACCCATTCACACGCTTTGTACCAAATTATGTCCTTATGTCTTCTCGAATTGTTCTATATTGTGAATCTCCTGTGCAACTAACGAACTATCGAAACTTTGAACCTATGTTCAGTTGAACGATTATGTCTACGGAAATGCTACTCTTTTTGCTAAAATGCTTTCGCGAAACGTCTATTATTAAGTTGAAATTATTAAGATGCATCGGTATAGATACTGGAATTTATATAACCAAAAAAAAAAAAAAAAAGGAACGAAATTCACTCAACTATAGCGGTTTCGAAGAAACATTGTTTATTAAAATAAAAGCTGAGAAATAACCCATTCTCCGCACAACACTTTTTGCGCAGGAATGATTGATTGTTAGCTTTATTTAGCTAAACAAAATTTAATTATGCGGTAAGAAATACACACACTAACATAAATCAGAAAATTGCTTCAACAAAATTCATGTTTTCTCTAATTGAGTTTTTCAATACACACACATAACTATATACAACTTCTCGTAATAGTGTTTACTTAAACTTTTTGCTAATTCAGGCGTGAATTTGTTTACCTAGTTCCAATTATATTATAGATAGTTTCTTGTATGTTTACATTTTCGATAATTTATCCAAATTTCCAATAATTTAATAGGTTTTTGCTTTTCTATTCTAGAGATCAAAGTAGCACTCCTTTTTTTCCTTCAGTCAAACATATCTACTACAGCATGACTATTGTACTTAAATTTGACTAAGCAAGAAAGTTGTTCGCATTTTGAAAGTTAACTTTGAACATATGACATTTAAAGTCACTGCTTTTTCAATGATGAATACGTCTTTTGCTCGAAGTCATAAGGAATTAGTCAGCCTGTATAGATATCCGATAAGAGAAAAATGAGGCGGTCATCCAGAAATATTATAAAATTTCTAAAGCACTGTTCTTGATATTACAAACGATTCGCTTTAAAAAAACATCTATTGCAAGACAAGCAGTTAAAGACCACTGGGTCTGCATTATATTAGTTTCAGTAGATCAGTTTTACTTTAGACTTTTGCACCCTTAAGAACCTAAATAGAAAGAAGGAGAAAGGGTTGAAAATACATTTGAATGTACTTTTTAATAGAAGAACATTTTCAGGATGTAAAACATCGATCTAGCAAGCTGGGAGGTATTTATGTAGACGTAATATTAAATAACGGTTAAATATTTGGCTACATATTTTCCCAGCCACAATACACGTACATGCTCGGAGTTCACTCCTTTAACCAAAAATACACATCATTACATAATCCTCGTTTTAATAAAGCGATACCTAGTAGGATTTTATATATTTATCTGAGAGGTGTTAGAATCGCTAAGATAACCATTCAAGTCCTATAACCTTCTGAGGTATTTGTTGAGATTCGAACATCTGTTGGAACTAATTTGCACCGAACTATCGATATTTCCAAAGGCCAAAACAAATGGTAACCCGTCTGTAGTGGATGCGTCAAAAGTCCCTAATCAAGTTTCCCTAATTTGCCCCAAGATGTTTGTGCCATGGAAGGCAGCATCATTTTCATTTATCAATTCTTGCCGGTTTTTTTAAATTATTTAAGCCGATTGGCTGTTAAGAGTATCGATTGGAATTAATCGTTTAATCACGTTCTGGAACCTTGTAATGTACTATTTCATCAATGTTTCAATCCATGTTTCAATTCCATCCTGCGCATAGTCTAGCTTTAGGGTGCGTCAATACGGGCTTTGCAGTCGCTTTTGGTGGTCCGCTTTTGTAGGATCACAATTTTTCTTAAGCGACATTCTCCTATTTTGCCCCTTTCTTTATCCCCAGTAACAACACGCTTGAGACTTTCGACCTTTTTGATGTATGAAACATTAGTATCTTGGTATCTTCTAACATTGTTTGTAAAATTTCATCGCCATTTTCAATTATTGATCGACCAGAGCCAAGCGCGTGCAACTTTTCCACAACGATGGCCAAGCCATTTACATACGTATCTTAAGCTTAAACGCCACTAAGTTTTTCTGGACATAGGCAGTGCTTTTCACCTTTACACTCTCAAATTGCAAAATGTATTTCAGAAATTTCAGGTATTTTTGCGCTAACGAACGCTTTGAAAAATTGCAGAGTTAAATATCACTTTCGACATGTGTGTTAGTATGACCTGATCTGATTAGTGTTGGCCGGTATTTGACACCAACCGCTATTAAGTAACAAAAATCTCGAAATACTCCTCGCGCAATATATAGATAAATTAAATTAAATTAATTTTATTCCGTTTTGTCTGCTACTATCGGAGAGTGAGAACAAAAGATTCGATAGATCGGCCCATTATCCACCTAAAATTTACAAAAATAAAAACTCCTTTCTTCTTAGATTATAACTTCAAAGCTCACGGTGAAATTTCGTATATATCTTTGCTGTCACGTTACTGTCCACAATTATAAATCGTTCATATATAAATGAAGAAAACTACGTAAATGCCATTTCTAGTTCATATAACTACCTAAAGGCTGTTGTTGAACTTGGTGCAAACATGATTGCAAACGTAGTGTTTGTACAATATTTAATACGCGACCAAGATCAAGTATATTGTTAATATTCGTGACCCAGGCGAGTTGATTTGAACTTGTCATTGTATCCGCTGCTGTTGTCAACAGCCACACGTCAAGTTTAAAAAGAGGAATAAAGAGGAATTGGTCACAGTAGACGAAAAACTATAAATTACATAAATATTTGACGATTTCTTCTTGGAACAGAGAAAGAGATAGGGAGGGATCGTAGCCTAGCTGATGCGTGGTCAATCAGTAAGTGTTATGTTTTTACTGGCTGAACATGCGCTATAGTTGCGACCATGACCAGGTGTGCCCAAACGGCACTGAAATTTGAACTTGTGAATTCCGACTTTGTACTTGTAACTCTCATCTACTCGGTTAGGAGGCTGCTAAGAAAATATTGTCTATATTAATGTGCTTTCAAGGAAGCGCAGCGTTCAACGGTGATGACATTGGAAAAAAAAGAAAAACGATTGAAATTAACAAATGGGAAACGTTAATTTTCTCGAGTCCGACACGATCCCGCATGCACAGCGATTCCAATCACAACTACTACAATTTTTATTGTGGTCAAGTCTTTAGTATACAAACTTAACCTAATGAATCGTCTAATTAACGGTCACTATCTAGCCCTCAATAGTTGCATTGATTAAACGAGCTACATGGTGTTTGGAAAGAGGATGTACTCCGACCAATAATTTTTTAGCAAGATATACGATTTTGATTTTTTTTTTTAAGACATCGCTTATTTTTTCGACATGTTGTATAACGCAAAAATACTTAAGCATTGTGATTAAGATATTAAAAATCATACCGAGAGATAAATGCCTTTTAACATAATTGAACACACAAGGTATGGAGAAATGTTTTTCATTTTGTTATCGCGCATCGGCGTACACACGAAAGTTTGCTCAAAATTCTTTAAAAACAAACTTCGAAATATAATTTTTCTTTGTGTTTAAGAAATAACACCATGCTTAGCAGCAATGTATGTAATAATAACAATTTGAATAGATCGCAATACTTTGACAATAACTTTCTTTGCGATCACTTGTTGAACTGGTTCATCATTTACACACGCAAGTAAACAATTTAATCGTATATTGCTCTAAAGCTAAAAGATTGAATTCTTCCATTCAACAGCCTAGACAGACAATCGATAGCAGCGTATAATTGGAACAATGTAAACATAGATGTAAGATGATAGTTGAAAAGTGACTGCAGAGATTAATCGGTGGAGAGCAAGAAAATAGCTCAAGCTACCGCGCGTCTTCTGTTGCCTGTCTACACTTAAAAGCTTCCCAATGCCGCTTGCATGTGGTGAACGCCTTTCTAGCACCTCACTTCGCTTTACAATTAAGACTTTACCATTTCTTTTTGTACACAGCATTGATTTGTAATGAACTCTGGCGCCCGATAAAACCGAATTCTTCTAATAATGTTTTTTTCGTCTCTTTTATCTGTTTTCAAATTGAAATAAAATAATAGAAAACCAATGAAAAAAGAAATTGGTTTTGTATTAATTACAATTTCCTTTCAATGTAGCGACTGTTGTCGTTACTGTTGTTTAGTTTCGTTTAGTTTCGTTTAGTTTACTTTAGGGTGGTCTCTATTCAGCTTCATTAATAGTCTATAACAGATTTTCCAATTAAGATATAAACTCATCAAATGGTAGTCGTTGCCTTGACTGCATAAAGACGAGAAGAAGGTGTGTACCAACAAAATTGGGTCATTTGTTAGTTTCTTTAAAAGGCGTATTTGTGCTTTTTCTCCTCTTTCTTTTCCAGCGCGCTCACCTCCTACTGTAGACGAACGTTGCGGTTATTTTTAAACTAAAAAATCATGAAATTTTCTTTACATCGAATGATCTTGCAGTTCTGGTTTAGTGAAACCTTTCATGATTGTTATGATCACAATGGAAAAAAGTCTCTTTTTACCTTAGCGTGCAATTGAAATTATCTTTTTTAAAGTAAATATTTACAAATACTTATTTTATACTGGAAATTACAAGGTAACCGTTAATTAGAGTCTTATTGTTGTTGTAAGCATCATGCAATAGTTAAATGAAAAATTCGTGTCTGTTTGGCTATTACTGTAAGCATTTGATAGATACAAGCGATGATCTCCTCCGCACATTCTATTCTTATATAACAAGACAACATGTGCTTGCACTTTAATGTGGGTGGTGAACTTCCGCTCACTATTGAATTAAAACTTCGCCCAAATATTACTTGTGGCCAAAACATGTTTCAATTGACTAATCGAGATTTCGACAACCGATGTACTTTCCAATCTTTACGCATTGGCTTGAAGCGGTTGTCGTCAAAGGTTCGCTATAACTTGTATAGAACAGCTGAAAAGTTTTTTTTAACAATATGTCGCGATCAAACTACCCAAATTTCGCTAACTGGTGTTTACCATTTATGTAAATATCAAATGCTAATTCGCTCATAGGGTTGCCATAAGAACAAGTGTAGGGGACATACATGAGTTTTTGAATAGGTTGAACATCTACAATAAGCGGCCGTAATACGAACACCTTTGCCAATAAGAAGATCCCCCTTTTTTTAACAACGAAAACTTGGAAGAAGAAGAATATTCGCCGAAAAGCATTGTTTTTGCCCGAACGATATCAAAAGTAGTCTATTCCGTATCGTATCCTCGAAAAATCCAGGCGGAAAGCTTCATGGGTAGGTCTAGTCTTACCAACCACACCGAGTGCGGCACTGAGTAGTTTTGGCAGGAAGACCATATATTGCGTATAGTGTGAAGAGTGTGATCTATTTTTAACTGCTATCCTCGTAGAAGAGTTGATAGCCGTTCGCTCTTCAAAAAGTAAGCAACATATCGAAAGATCATTTTTTTATGACACCCGCCCATCTATCCGTACCGCAAAATCGGTTGGCAATATGTTGGAAGCATTTAACTGAAAAGCGCTTGCTTTCTCATTAAACTCGAGTCCTTCCAACTACTGCTCATTTGTATTAAGAAGGCACACATTTGCCGAGTAGCGAGCCAATTCTTACTAAAATGTGCTTTTGGCGTAAAGTCCAGAAACTGTCGCGCAGGTCTGGGATAAATATTATATATGTAGACAGCGATGGGCAATACTCGCAGTGAAGCAATTTTTTCTTATTTCCATAACAAAAGTTCGTTGTACAAACCCAGTAGAAGGAAAATTGAGATGGGATGCACTTGGCAATTATCTCCTTTTGGTCAAACTGCACTCGTCAATCATCTCTATGCAATAAAAGATGCACTAAATTAAATATCAATATAGTTTTCTATAGGAATTTTAATTATATTAACCAATGCTTGTCTTAATCGTGGTAAAATTAATTAAATTTTTTCATTATTGTTGTAATGTTCAATTAAAAGAGTTTGTGTCATTATGTTCGAAAATTATAATTGTTGTTGTATTATTAGCAAGCAATTAAAATATTTAAAATATTTCCAGTTAGTCAGTTGTTCGCATACAACCGAATCGATAATTAAAAAACGATTAATTAAAAATGAAAATCGAACTTCAGACAATATTTTTTACCATAAATACCATAATCACAAATAACATAAACGGAAAAGTTTTTATTCAGCTTAAGACGAATCATTTGTTACCCGCTCTTTTTCTTTTAGTGATGCTTCTCAGAGTCTTTCCGAACTGATCAATATGCGTTATTTGTGCTTCTAAGAAACGATTCAATTCCGAAGTTAATGCTTTCCTCGTTGCTTCCCTTCTACAAAACTCGTTTTGGCAAATTAGTGCAAATTATAAATTGCTTTACTTTAACGGTATTTTTATTGGATTGGATTATTTGAAATTGCTTTTTCGCACTTATATTTATTATGTAATTCGTGTTACTTTGAAAAGCGGATTTAAATCCGTTTTGGAATTAAATCTTTTTAAATCTAGATTACGCACCTTGTTGCATAGACTTTTGTGCTAAGATCGGTCACGTGCATATTGCAATTTGTTTAATTGCTTTTCGCATGGAGTGATAAAGTTATTATATCTTTCGGTAGCGAATGGAGCTCAATAACATTTAACGATAAGTAGAAATAACAGTACATAATGCGGCGCTTACTGCATCCGCCAGGCTAAAATATATGCTGATAAACTTGATTTTTATGAAAAGCAAAAAAAAAAGTAAAATAAAAATTAATATAACATAACACAAAAGCAGATTTTGGATACCCTTCACCCCGACCGTTACTGAATGAATGAATTTAAAAAAAAGCATTATTTTCGCCTTTACATCCTATACCAACACTTGTGCGGATATATGCAACAATCAGAAAACCCACCTTCTATTATTTCGATTGATTTAGAATGTCATTCTAAGCTTGCCCGTCCGTCTGTCCGTTTTGTTCTCTCTTCTTAAATCTATCGGTGGAAATTTTACGGTACTTGTTTATGCTTCGACACAAGGACGAACGCTGTTGAAAATGATTCGGATCGGGCCACTTTTTCGATCGCTTGCCTTCTTTTTTTTTTGAAAAGTCGTTATATGAATAACTGTATTAAACGAAATAATGTAGAGTATTTAATGGTGGGCTGCGTTTCACTATAATGTAATGTACTTGGTTAAATCAAACAAAATTGGGTGATATTTGTATGAAAAGAAGTTTTCTGCGAATCGTTCTCCATCGCATCGCCTACAGTAGCAAAAGCTTACCAATATATTTTTATCTCATCTAATCAACACAACTTTTGTCATTATAAGGATACGAAAATTAAGAAAAAATGAATGAAACTATAGGCAGAATTTCAGGGCGTGTTACAAATGACATGACAAAAACCGCACGCTTTCTTAGTTCATTTGGAAGACGTAACGCAGAGAAGATTAATGTGGAATGTTGTTAAAGTTCAATGAGGCAATGACAACATTGAAAAATGAAAATAAAAATAAGAAATCGATCTAATATCTAAAAATAATATCGTCGATGATGATTAAAGCGTTATTAGAAATAATATTTGAAGTTTAATTAGCGAAGAGGGAGCCTGCATGCACAGAAAATAGCAGACGTCATTCAAACGATTCTGTTATATTTACCGTTAAAAATTTTTATGAATGAAATCTGATGTATGTGTTGGTGGTTTAGTTATAAGTTTCGTTGTAATTTTATGAGTACGACGTGCTTAATTCATGGTGAATGTAGGCGAACACTAACTTTTTTGTTATTTGCTGTTGTTGTTTACTTACGACCCACTAAAAGTCTGAATTTGAGTTTCCGTTGTTTATGTGGTCTTAAGTTTTCCGTTTTCTTATTATTTGCTCAAACATATTTAAAAAGAAAAAAAAGAAAGAAAAAAATATGAAGCAAATAAAGTAAACGCCAGAAAAATAACATTGATACACATATATATATAAATATATATATATAAATATATATATATGCAAAATAGTTGTTGTTATTGTTGTTGGCATTGTTGTGACCAGACTGGTTACTCTTGTTGTTCATGCTTGTGGTGGCTTATGTGTGTTCGGCTTGAATGGTTTCTTGTCGGATGAATGATGTTGGTTTTTTACTTATAAACAGTTTTGCCTACAAACGATTGGATACTTTTTTTTTTTTATGCTAACAACAATTGTTTATGTCGTCGTTTATGAGCTTATATATATATATATATATATATGTATATATACATATGTGTATATACGTATTCATGCGTGCTTGCCTGACGGACTAGTTTATGACGATTTTTATGAATTTAAGTGTTGTGTGAGTTTGTGACTACATTGAAATCGTCTGCCCAAAGTTTATTACAGCTCTAGTCTCCTGTTACGACGCTTCATTTTAAACTTATGCTAATAACGTTGGTGTGCTCAAACGTAAGTTATAATGTGTTAGGCCTTTTGTAATTTTATTCTCTTCGAAATTTATTTTATTACTTTTTCACTTGTACAAATACATTAAGGAAAACGGAAGAGAAAATAATTTTCAAGTATTTGGGCTTAACATTGCTTCTGTCCTATTGACGCAAAGTTACTTATTTTTATTTTATGTCTTGAAATTAAGCTCCTTCATCAAATACCTTATCAATATATTTGTTCATAGCTGACGAATGTGTCGAACGTTCGGCCCAAAGGTGTAGCATATAACTGCTTTCTTGTTTGTTGTAGAAATGACTGCTCAACTGTTTATTTACTTATTTTTTGTTTTTTTTTTCTTCTATGCATTTCATCAAAATGAAACTCTTATAGCGCCTACATTGCCTGTATTAAGTTAGCCAGTATACTTTACCATCAATAATTGAGACCCATTCAAAAATGTTGTCTATCTGTTTTTGTTTTTATTTTATTTTTATAGTTGAAAGCCCGCTTTTTTAAAGTTGGCTCATTCGATAAAGCCTCAGTCAATTTGGCGTCTTTTGTCCGCTTTGTTATCGTTGTTGTTGCTAGTAGTCTTTCTAAGGCCTAAATGTTTTTTATTTACGGTTAGTTTTTCAGACGCCACTACATACTCACCGCCACTAACTAACTGCTGCCCAGTCACAGTAACCGACAATTTCATTCATGTATATATCTATATACATATATATCTTTTAAGCGAGACACTTACGCCTGCCTCACTTTAGATGCCTGTCTGATCCGTCGTTTGTCGTCGTGTACCTGTTGTCGTTTGATTTTTGCTTTTTCTTTTTTTTTTTTTTTTTTTTTTTTTTTTTTTTTTTTTCTGCACAACGTTGTCATATGCAAATTAATTCAAGTTAAGCACCGCAAATGTATTTGCCGTGTGCTGCCTTTCTTTCTTTTTCTGGTCTCCTCGTCAATTCGCACATTGCAACATATTCGCCACTCGTTGCTGCTGCCCATACACACTCAATAAGAGTTCCTTCAACTATCGTTGTTGTTATTGTTGCAGTTTTCTTCTTATTTTTTTATCTTTATTTTTATTTTTATTTTTTTTAATGTCTGGTACATTTTTCTTTCTATTTCTTCTTGGTTTGGCCAAAAACGTGATCGACTCGGTGGGTTGCTTGGAAGTAGAAGAAAAAAGCAGCTCATGCTGTTTCTTCTAATACATTTATCAGACTTTCGCTTTTTTGACATGTTTATGTTTATGTTGGCAAATGAAGAGTAAATGAACTTTTTTTTGTTGTTGTTGTCTATTTTTAGTGCGGCACGATGTATTTTGTATTTAAATTTCGACAAAAAAAGGATTTTTTGGTTTTGTGTAGGTGTAAAGGTCAAGTTGTTGGCGTTCTTTGAGAAAATTTTATTGTTATTTTAATTTTTAAATACTGTTAGTAAAGTTGTTTACTTAAAGCAAAGCAAAGTAATTTAAATGTTTATAAATCATATTAAAGGTAGAACGGCTCGATTAAAGATTTTAATTATCAACAAAATTCCTTCAAGTGCTTGCAGAGAGTAGATTCTTTCACTACTTCACGTTAACGCAAAAACTCGAAGGTTAAAGAAATATATATATATATATATATATATATATATATATTTGAAATGCAATAATGGTAAAAACCCGTTAGGTTACTTGCAGTCTATTTTTTTATTTCCAAGGATTTAGTAATATATTTCTGAAGTTACTTTGTTGGGAAACTCTGAAACACTTACCTCGCATGGGCTGCAACTTGTTTATTTGATAAACAGAGAGGTTTAACACGCGATAATTTTGTAAAAGGAGCTGTGGATGGATAGTGTAGACGGTTTATGCTTGCACCCGCGTAAGGTATGAACAAAAATTTTGTGTGAAGTCTCTAATGTGACCCTACATATAGCAGCATGTGATTATGGGTCTTGATTGCGAAATGTTGGATGTAAAAAAATTGATGGGGCTCTTGGAAGGCTCCTGTAATATATGTGTAAATGTACACATGTTGATTGACCTCAACTAAATAGCCAAAAGAAGCACGCGCGGATGGATGCGACATGTTACATAGATGCATTTAGTTATACATATACCATAGATAAAGTGCGTTTGGCGTATTACAAACCATTTAATAAAAGTCGTAAATATCTTCCATCGGACATGAATACCTACATCCTTAAATTGTCCCAATGGTTGACGACTAATCATAAAAATTCTCTAAACAGAACCTTTCTTTCAAAATTGCTGCAGAATTTTGACCATTGCGGGCATACGTAGAGCCCAGTTTTTATCGCAATCTTCTGAAGCTGCGAAAAAATTTCGCATTTTTTCAAATGTCACCTTTTTATCTTAATTTTTTGGACTTTGGCAATTCCCACGCAGAAGTCGTTAAATCAAGCAGACTCCATATGATCGGCATGTTCTAGGAAACTCAGTATGTACGGAGAAATTTATGCGAATTATTTAAAGAAGAAGTTTCAATGATTTATTAAAAACTCCTTAAATGCAATTTTTTTCTTAATTTTTTTAAATATATTTTTACTAAAAAATTGATTTTTTAACTTGCAGAATGTCAATGCAATTCTCTTGGATCACTGTCAAATGTCTGTGACAAACGTACTGGCCAGTGTCAATGTTTAAATAACGTTACCGGACGGCGTTGTGATAAATGCAAATCTGGTCATTGGAACCTAACACAAAATGTCGGTTGTCTTGATTGTCTTTGCGATGCGGCTGGTTCAAGAAGTCACGAATGCAATCCATGGACAGGTCAATGTGATTGCAAAATCGGAGTAGGTGGTCAACGGTGTAATGAGTGTACGGACGGGTTTTTTGGTTTCTCTGGTGAAGGTTGTCAACGGTGTACTCCTTGTCCGGGTGAGGGTCAAGTTTGCGACGCTTTAAATGGACGATGTGTTTGTCCACAGAATACTAAAGGTTTGGGTTGCACTCAGTGTATGCCGGGTACTTGGGGTTGGCAAGTTCGTCTCGGTTGTCGTGAGTGCCTTTGTGATCATATTGGATCAATAGGCCAATTGTGTGAACCCTCTGCAGGGCAATGCCAGTGCCGGGAAGGTTACGCCGGCCGACAATGCGATACTTGCGCTGTGGGTTATTTCGGTTATCCGGAGTGCCGACGCTGTAACTGTGACGTAGACGGTTCATTTATTCGCACGGATGGTTTAATAGCTTGCGACGCCAATGGACAATGTCCTTGCAAAAGTTTGGTGGTCGGCTTAAAATGTGACACCTGCATGCAATCCACATTCGGGTTATCCTCTTTGAATCCTGAAGGCTGTACGAGGTGTTATTGTTTTGGCCGATCAGCTGAGTGTGATCAAAGCGACTGGTCGTGGGGTCATGTGCGCATGGCTGAATCGCGAAATCTTAGTGTACAGTATTTGCATAGTTCACATATTACTACATCGGAATTTGAATATATAGTGGTGGTACAGATGGCCGGTAGTAATATGTATCGAGAAGATGCGGATATTCAGCATGTAAATGGTTTGAATTTGGTACCAAAATCCACGGGAAATGTAAGCATTGGTAGCTACACCAACTTGTACTATCCTCTCTACTTTCAACTGCCTCCTCAATTTTATGGTGATCGCACTAATAGTTACGGTGGTAATCTTTATTTCACCTTACTAACGGAGGGGGCAAATACTCCTTTGGAGCGGAAAGTATTGTTTAGATATCCTTTGGTCCAGTTGCATGCTCATAAAAAGCTGATTTTGGACTTCTACGAATATGACAGTTTTGAATATTCGCGAAACATAACGCATAAGGTAACTTTACATGAGTCCTATTGGAAATTACATCACAATGGACAAATAGTAGATAGGCCCATCATGATGGCTGCTCTACAAAATGTTAAGCATATATTTATTAGAGGCTCGTGTTTCGCCGATTTTACGGAGGTTATGTAAGTATATGACGTCGAGTATCATGTATGAATCATAAAAAGGTCTCAACCAAAATTTTTTGAAAAAGATTGCAAAATGTTCACATGGATACGGCTATTTATGTTCACGGATCCACCAGTATGATAGCAAAAGGTGTAGAAAAATGTGTTTGTCCGAAACGTTACGATGGTCTATCTTGTCAAGATCCGAGTCAGGGATTTTATAGGTGGCGCAACATTACGGAAACTGACACCAGCTTTATTGAAGATCTGATTGGACGGGCGGCACCCTGTCAATGTAACGGCCGCAGTTCAATATGTGATCGGGAAACAGGTGAATGCATGGTATGTTGACGGCGGAATAACAAAGAAAAACTTTTCGATTTAAATAAAGCTTTGTGCTTTAGAGTTGTCAAAACAATTCAGGAGGACGCCATTGCGAACAATGTGCCGACGGTTATTATGGTGATCCTGCATCATTACATGGTTGCCAACCTTGCCCTTGCCCTGAAACTAGTCGCAATTTCGCTCGTGGTTGTACAGTTTGGCAAGGGGAAATTAGTTGCATATGTCGTCCTGGTTATACTGGTAAACTTTGTGACCGATGCCGTCCTGGGTATTTTGGCAATCCAATGTTTTCTCTGAATAGCACTTGTGAGCCTTGCAATTGTCACTTAGAAGGCGTAAGTAGGGACGGTTGTGATTCTTTAACGGGTCAGTGTTTTTGCAAAAATGGAGTTACAGGCCTTAAGTGTGATAAATGCTTAGCAAATCGGTATCATCTGGAAGAAAATGGCTGTAGATGTAAGTTTAAGCTTCTAATGAAGTCCAAGTAAGCGCTCTTATTATCCATGCCTCTCTGTATTTCTCTTGTGTTGCTTGCTTTACGAAATGTAGTATGCGATAATTGCACCTTACTCTTATTGGATTACATACAGTTGATAGATCATAAGCTGCGACGCGGCTTACATAACATGGATTTAACTGGTATACCCGCCCCTTACCTAAAAGTTGAAGAATATGAAGAGCAGTTTAATGCCTTCAATGTACAGTATCACGACTTTAATGATGCCCGCGTAATGTTAATGAATTATGATACTGAAGCTTTAGTTAAATTAGATGCTCATGCCGAAAATCAAAAATTTCAAAACCGCAAAACATTAGCTACCGCCCAGAAACGTTCTGAAGCAATTTCTATTCTTCTTCACGACGCTACTGTACTCTACGTAGATATAGAAGCCTTGAAGGCTGGAATTTTAGAGAGTGTCACTAGACTAGATAATTATGGCTCGGAAGCTTATCATTTGAGTTTACCGATAGCTCTTCAGCAAGCGCGTTTTTATTTGGACTCTGTGAAACAACATAGCAATTCGTTGGAAACAATTCGTACGGCGACTTCTTGTGCTTGGCATTATTTCTACCGCTTCGGCAATGCTTCCGATTCAGCTTACGATCAAAAAGCTAAAGTTGAAATGTTCTGGCGAGACCTGAACCACACAAATTTTCGTCTTTCTGATATGCGTCTGCAGGCTGATCGTACGGTAGACAAACAAACTGAGATAGACGACATTTTGGAACATATAAGAAATCTGAAAACTCTAGCTTTAGACGATTATGCACAAATCAAAGAACTAAATATGAATGTAGAAGATAAGCTGCAACAAAATGTTAGACCACAAACTGAAGTGGTAATTGAATTAAACGTGGAGCGTTTAGAGCAAGTGAGTGGAATATTAGATAAAACAGCTAAGCTGAGAAATATGTTAAACAATAGCTTGGATGATCTTGAGACTATATACCGTGAAGTACGTAAACACTGGTTGCCCAAGTCCGAGAAGCACGCTGTACGTTTGTGGGAAAGATCTAATGAATACGCAAGACAATTTCAACCCACCAGAAATGGTGCGCGTATAGCTATGTTAGCTAGGTAAGTAAGCATTTTTTCAAAATAGAGAAGTTGTTGAATAATTTTTGAAAAAAGTTCGGCTCATAAAAACATCTCGGACGCTATAGAAGCCGCCCGACAAGCTTCTCTCGAGGCCAGAGAAAGAGTGTACACAGCCGAGAATAAATTGTATCCGAAAATGGATATCTCCGTAATTGAGCGAGCCAAAATGTCTTTAGAGAAATCTAACGTTTTAAAAAATGATGCCATGCAGGAAATAAAAGATACAAAAGGTAAAGGCTTCAGATGAATATAATCAGAAAAATTCTCTTAGATTACGATGTTAATCAACCTTTAGCTTTGAAACAACGCTTAAAGTCTCATGAAGACAAAGTAGAAGCCATTAAATCACGTATAATGGAAGCCGGCGTACGGACTAATAATATATCGTCGCAAGTGCAGCCTTTACAACGTTCTCGGTCCCGTAAAATAGCTTCTGAAAGCTTAGACATTGCCATAAAAGTTAGCGAAGATATGCGTGTGGTTTCACGGCGTACTCATGACTTGCATCGAAATATTTTGAATTTGCGTGACACAATGGTTTTATTGGAGCCTGACTGGGAAATCAAACTGGGTATGGCCGAGGAAAATATTTCGCTAACTAAAACGAACATACGTTTGGCGAACATTTCCTTGTCATATATTGAACAGCAAGCTTTTAAAGAACGCGCAGGATTTGATGAGTGGAATAAAACGATGGGCCTGCAGTTGCAAGAGCTACGAGATATAGTTGCTAAAGCGAAACATGCAGCTGAGGGAATTAAGATATCTGTGCAGTCTGGCGATGTTCGATGCACAAAATCTTTTCTGCCCGTTTCCTACGGTTTAACCACTTCAAATAATATTAAGATAAGTTTTGCTTTAACCAACCGCAACGGTAACTCGCCTCTCCTATATCTTCAAGGCATGGACGGTCGGTATATAGCTCTGGATCTTTTCAAGCGGCGCGTTAGATTATTGTGGAATTTAGGTGGTTCGACAGCAATTATAACACATCCTTTAGAAGTGCAAACGCGGGAACTGCAAGAGGATGACGCCTGGTACCACATTGAAGCCAATCGTACGCTTAATGTAGGGACTTTGCTGGTCAGGCGCATGAATAATTATGGCAGGCTCATACCCCAAAACCCGGTTATCGGTTCTTCTGACTTGGAATTTACTCGATTCTTTCAAACTCCTGAAGAACGCACATATATAGGAGGTTATCCAAATTTTATACGCACAAAAGATTTGCCATTTAGTTCGGGGTTAAATGTGGTGATCCATAAGGTAGAGATTGATGACAAGCCAGTGGGCCTTTGGAATTTTGCGAGCAGTGATGGGAAATGTTCAGGTGCAATGGTTGGAGCCGAGGAATCTACTTCCTCGTCGGTAGCTAGACATTTCAACGGTATCGGCTATGCGGAAGTGAAAAAATTTCGACCACGACCCTATCGCAAGAATTTGTTTGCTTTGCAAATGACTTTCAAAACGTTAGATGAGAACGCTTTGCTTTTTTTAGCGGTTGATGAAAAGAATGTAAGTTCGCCGTGCCTAACAAAAATAACACGAAATCACGTAATTATACCATTGTTACCTATATTTGTAGAATCGCTCTGTATCAGTTACTCTCAGTCGAGGTCGTATTTTGTTTCGCATAGATTACGGCGACGAATCGAAATTGGAAATTAATACCACCAATAAGTATAATACCGGAAAATGGGTTAGAATTGAAGCGGCTCGCGAATTTGTGCCCAAACGAGGCACAGAAAATAGCATATTACGAGTCAATAACGAAAGACCTATAACCGGTTCACCTACAGTGCCTATCAAGAGTCACATGCTACCTGATCTCTCGAAACCGATTTACTATCTAGGTGGTGTACCGCCTGGCTTTACTTCGGGTACTTCCAAAGCTCCTGGGGCTGATAACCCATTCCTAGGTTGTATGATGGACGTGCAAGTCAATGGAGAAACTTATGATCCTCTGGAAAGTTCCACATTTTATGGTGTAGAGCCGGCTTGTAAGGAAATGATTACCAAGTATGTTTGGGCTTAAAGTTCTATTTGTTTTTTGTTTTTTTTGAATTATTTTTTTTCCCCCTTTTAGAGCTGGGTTTATAGGTCAAGGGTACTTGGAGATGCCTTCTCAGTCTTTACGAAAACGTGCGAACACTGCATTCGTGTTTCGTACTTTACAAAAGGATTGCTTGCTAATGCTTGCTGCGTACCCGCCCGAAGTTCAAGATGATTACGACAGTAAAGATATTAAAGGCAATTATTCCGTTAGTTTAATTGGTGGCCGTCTCCACGTGTGGATTAATTCCGGTCGAAGCCTGATAAAATTACTATCGAACGTTACTTTAAATGACGGTGAATTTCATTTGGTCAATTTGCTTAAAAATGGTCGAAAATTTGAGCTAATTGTTGATGATGAGCCGCAAGATACCAAAAATTTGATGGGCTCTCCAACTGTTATAGGTATGCCGCGTGACGCTGGCGGCTTATATATAGGCGGTGCCCCCTCTTACGAAGAATATTTACCTTTGGCTCCGACCTTTACGAAATTAGAGGGGGCATTACGCGACGTTGTTTTTAATAATCGCACCTTAAACTTTAATCAAGCTGTAAGGTTTGCTAATGTTCAAATAGGACGCAACGGTCCAATTATGGGTAGTATAAATGGATTAAATGACATTCTCTTAAAGACAGAACCGATGATTGGTAAAAGTTTTACGGCCGCACCAGAAGGATGCAAGAGGGTGAGTTGTAAATTTTAATTAAGACTTTAATATAAATTCTGTGGAGGAAGTCGGTAACTATAGTGATGCGTATTTAAGACAACGTTCTTAATATAAACATAAGGGCGACGAAAAACTAAATAAAAAAATTTGTCTATCGATAATTTGTTTTTAAGCAAACCTTAAATGGCAATATTAACAATTAATTAATTAAGTTTTATTCATTTATATCATCAATGTAATTAATGTGATGTATGTACGGCTCTAAAGGTTGTGGTCTTGCCTAAAATCAATCTTACGTAGTTATAAATGTTTTTGTAAATATTATCATAAATACATACTTTAACGAAATTGCATTTAACCCATTCATCATCACATTGCTTTTTGTGGGTGTTTTAGCTTTTTATATATAATTCTCATAATTAATGTATTCATTCATTTTCACAGACCACACGAGACAGAGAAACATAGTTTTTCTTAAATTTATTCTAAATTTTTTTGATATCCTTTTCTTTTAATAAAACATAATTTTATTAAAATCAAAAACTGATCAAGCGATTTGTTGTTTCTTTATACCTTACATCAAAATTAACATGATCACTCATTGGTTTTAATATATACATAATTCAAAAGGAAAAAAGCTCAAACTAACACAAAAAGGTAATGAAATGAGACGATGATATCATTCTTACGAGTGATTTTCATAAATTTGTTGCCAGTATTTCGAATGTGTTGCTTTTCGCTTATTTATCTTTGGCAAACTTCTACATTGTTTACAGGTGGGCAGTTATTCGTATGAACCGAACGCTTTCAAATTTGGCGATGAACCGTATAGTTATGCACAATTGCAGGGTGTCTATCGCAACTATTGGCAAAAGAACTTTCAAATTTCTTTCGATTTTCGTTCCTTTTATCCGAATGGATTGATATTTTTAGCGCCTGGCCTCAAGGAGAAGCATAAGCATTATTTAGCTTTGGTTCTCAAAGACGGTCATTTATTATTGATTGTACGCGGTCGACGTCGCGAAGAGTTACCTCTCCATGCCAAGTTAAATGATGGGGAATGGCATCATGTTACACTGCAATGTCAAGATCGTAAGGTGACCATGTCGGTAGAGATTGGTCGAACAGATCAAAAAACATCCGCACAAATGAAAATACCAAAGAAAATTGCAGCTTCACATCATGTTCTTGTTGGTGGTTTGCCGGAGAATCCACCGAAAATGCCTACTGAACTTCTAATGAAATTAGAACCGTTTAAGGGTTGTTTACGGCGGTTTCTCATAGGTAACAGTACGCAGGACTTAGCAAAGCCTGGGAAACACTTACATGTAGGTCAATGTTTCCCGAAAGTAGAACGAGGTTCTTACTTCCCTGGTGACGCCTATGCTGTATATAGTAAGTTGTACTTTCATTTTTGAAAACCATCTACAGCACTTGCAGAGTTTCAAATGAGGGAAAGAGCTTCTTTTAATTACAATGGAACACTGCTAGTACAAAAGTTGCACTCAAGTTGTTGTTGCTTTTTTAAGTTGTATTAAGAAAACCTCTTAAGAGATCTCCAAGTAGATGGAGGAGCAACTTCTAAGAAATAGCGTAGCTCTGTCAGTGCTCACGGCATAGTATCAATGAAGCTTTTTCCGCCTATTTTGACGAGAACTGCAAGCAAACCTTATATCAATTGCTGCTGTGGTGCCTTAACAACTTCTGCTTAAAGAAAACACTTTCACTAAGAGGAGCCATATATTGTCGCTATAATAGTCGAACATCAGTTGTTTTTAGTTCGGTTGTTATATACCGCTTGTGTGAACAGTAAGGTACTATCGGAGACAAAACGCTTTCAGATTTTATTGACAATATATGACTGTGAGCTCTGAAATTCCTTCAAGTGCTGTTGATGTTTCCATGTAATTGAATTTCGCAAAATGTAATGTTCATGGTTTTCCTCCTTGTTACTTGTTTACATTCTGAATAGAAAAAAATTTTCATGTTGGTAAATATTTGGAACTTGAAATGGAATTTCGTACATCTGAGTTGTCCGGTATTCTCTTAAGCATATCAGAGCCTACCGGTTTTCCTGCTTTATCTTTGGAACTTTTCAACGGAAATGTAGGCATTTGTTTATATGAATCGATTCTCGTTTTAAAACTTTTATTGAAAAATAATGTTTCTTAGATTATATTTTCTTGCGATTTGGGTGATGGAAACCCTTTCCGAGTTGAATCTTTACTACCCCATAAGTATACGTTATGTAACAATAAATGGCATAATATATCTGCTTTATACGATGATGAACAGATCGCTTTGCGCATAGATCAAATGCCTGCAATAATGGCGGTATCGCCCCAGAGAACAGTGGGAAAAGTACAAACTAAATCACCTCTTTACATAGGCGGTATACCAGGTAAGTTACAAAGAGACAACAAATTTGGTTTATGTTCGATTATGTGTCGAAAATCGTAACATCTTGTATATTGTGCACTTTTCATTCGGGCGAAGTTAAAGACTCATCTGGCAATATTTGTCATTCCCCTAACACAAACATTGCAATAATTAGCAGTCACATGTTTCGTAATTTTCTTCAATATGATGAAAATATTTTAGTGAATTCGACAAATAAAAAAGAGAGTTTGCGGAATAACATTAAATAGCCATCTGATGTCCTAAACTGTAGCATTTTGTAAGTAAATAATAATAAAGACCTCTCATGTCGCTCCGTCTGTAGGATGAACAAGCAAGGAAATGGCGTTCGCCTTTACAGCGAATCAGATATTGTGTGTGTGTAAGAACATTATGGACGGTCAAAGTCGGCCATTGAAAATCCCACATCACTTTCTCTATTGCAATTCTTCATTTACTTTTGTGAGAAAACTCCGACAATTCTACTTTGTTTCCGCCTAGAACCATACTTTTTATGGAAGACATTATATAGAATAAGTCCGAAAACGTAAACTGACGCGGTCTAAACTTAACAAGATTATGCCTTCTTTCAAAGGCCTAAGTTATTCTCATCGTAAAGCCTTAGAAATTAGTTGGCGTTGCCTTACAAAAGTCTACTTTTATAAAGGGATGACAACCGAAAAATAGACCTACGTCGTCCAAATACGGTACAAATAATTTCTACACTAAATTTCCATTATAGTCTGATTGTCTTCATAAAATATTAAAATACGAACCTTTTTGTCATATAAATGTTAAGTTTTTCTTAGAACCCTCATAGAGGTGGTGTGTAGAAAATATGATCTAAATTTACAGCTGGTTGTTATGTAAAACTACTATTATTGATCGTTTTTGACTGCTAATTATTAAAAATTAAACCGCTTTCCCATAAAAACTCCTCCCTTTTGTAAGAAGTAAAAATTCAAAAACTCGGACGAATTAACCCACATTTTTCACGTCAATTTACTACACCATTACACTATACGCACTACTCAGTGATTTATGTAGGGGGAATCCTCTTCAAAACATAATTTTTTTTTACTTTTGAAAGTTTATTTTTTTCTTTACCTCATTCATTTATTTAATCCAATTCAAAAAATTCAACCCCTGACCATATTAAAGTTTACGTAAAAATTTCAAGGGCACAATTTATAGAATGAGTAAAGAGGAGCTATGTCAGATACAGAAATTCAATAGAACTCACTCCACGGCCAAAACCAAGGCACTAAATTTCGTCAAAGTATCTCAGAAATTTTGAACTGTAAAAATATATCGGCAGACATTAAACAGATGGACGGACAGATATGTTTAAATCGATTCAGACTCTGTTTCTGAATCCATCACTCTTCGTAAAGCTGACTATATCTCAAGCCTGTTTGGGTGTAACATACAAAACACAAAGCACAAACTTACCACCAGTGGTGTAAGTTATAACAAGGTATCCGATGTACATTTTTGAATGTCATAAGCATAATAGAAGGGCCAGTCGGTAGCACTTAGTTTTGTACTCCTTTACACTTTTAAGCTTGAAAAGTCTTAGAGATGCAGCAAAGGAAGTTTTTCTTCTCTCTCTCTCTCTCTCTCTCTCTGTGTCTCTCTCTTTTATTTACTTTGTAATTTAACTTTTCTTTTTCAAGAAATTGCTTCCAGTGGTTCTCTGCTAACACGTGAAAACTTTAAAGGTTGCATACGCAATGTTTCCATACGTAATGAACGGCGCGATTGGATCGACATGGATAATTTACATAATGTACTATTAAGCGAATGTTTAGTAACAGGTAATAATGCAGACAGTTGAGAAATTTAACAACAGGTATGCCAAATTTAATATACTTTGTATTGTGTACAATAACTCTTTGAAAACAACAAAATTGTGATGTTAAACGAACTTAAGATAATTTAATGCCATATATTTAATGTATTATACTTACTCATATATATATGTATATATATATATATATATATTCATGTGTGTTACGCTTATGATGTTAGGACTACGACTGTGCGAGCTTGTGTAAATATAGGAAATTAAGACCGAACGAAGCAAATTATAGTGAAACGATCATGATTACAATAAGATTCTCCTTTAGTGTGTTTAATAAAATATTGTTAAATGTAAAAACCACTTTTAAATGAGTTAATTAATTTAATCAAAGTCAGAAGATGGATAATTTGTATAAAATATTTTTCATCGAAGATCAATGGTACATAAAGTTCTAGACAATGGTACTCTGCTTTTTGTGGATCTGGCAATTTATTGCTATTAACAGAGGCTCCAGCAAAAAAAAACCATTCGTCCTTATATAAGGCATTTTTGCTCAGATTTAAACATCGATAGTACTGTTGTCATGGCTGACAGGGACTTATTGATTTCGCCTTTCCTTTGAGACATTGCTCGATTTACTTATACGCCCTTCCATATTTGCCGATCGCATATGTTTTGTAGAGAATAAATTTGGCTGATATTAGGTCGCGTGATACTGCTTTTAAAACAAAAGTATGGCGAGCACCCTTGTAAACCAAAGCCTTTGATTCACAAACAAACTTTTTTTATAAAAAAAAACGGCAAACTTATGCATCGAACGATTTTTTATTTATTTGGAAAAAGGTGACTTTGTTCTCCTTACACCATGTTTCACGATACACTTTTTTTTTACAAATTATTCATCTGACTATGCGATAGATAGGCTTAATTTAAAAATGTTGATAATAAGTTTACTTTCTACAAACATAGATCTTCTGTGAGCAGAAACAGTAGGCTAACTAGAAAAGCTTTTATTGTATAAATTTTTTGTATAAGAAAGCAGAAGTTTAAGATTTTGTTAAGTACAGTATTTATGAAGACGAGATTTAAACTTTAATAGCAATAGAAGTTTAAGTTCGCGCCAAATCGTCAACAATAACTTGGTTACAGAATTATGATGACTCGGAAAATCCATTGAACAATCCAAAGTCAGACGAAAGAAATGAAGGTATTTTGGATATTCATCATCTCGAAAACTCTCCACTGGTTATTTCTTTAACATTCATAGCCACTTTAATGCTTTCGAGCACCTGTTCTTTTACCTCAGAATATTCCACTTTTCTTCGCGGAGCTAGTTAGCTAGTTCTGAAAAAATGAAAATAAAATGAGATAACGGAGGAAAACCCGACACCGATTACATCTCTGCCTCCGTGCGTCTCTTCATCGTGATCTTCATTTTGCGCACATCACATATTTTCATATATTTTGTTAATTTAGGTACAACGTATCTTGTGAACCCAGCTCCATAGATATAGCCATAAAAGTGAATCACAAATTGGTATACCCGGAGGCTTAAATCTTTAAGCAAAGTTCCGAATGATTCCGTTTCAAATTCGGCCGCGTGTAAAGCCATCTGTTTAATGGGCATCATAACAAGCGAGAACCTGTAGCCCTTAACGGCATTTGATCAAATGACTTTTCTAGACTACATAGCGCATAGTTCTGTCATTTTTAATAAGAGCAAAAACAGACTCGTAAATAATTTAAATAATTTCTATTGAAGAGAACCGGCTATACTCCTTAGTAGCGTGCATATTTGAATGGAAATGTCCTCATAAAAACATTATTCATTTTGAATTTTCTAAATTTACACCGTATGGTCATCGCAAAAAATTCTTTGCATATATCCTTTTTACACGCATATCGTTTCTGGACGAACCAATAGAATTCACTAATCTTCAATTTCACGAAGAGAGACAAGCCTCTTAGGGGAGTTGTGAAAAGGCTGAAATACTAATTTATAAAAAACTACTTTTTTAATCTCTTCATTTGAATTTTTCAATTTTGAACACAATCAATATAGTATCGAGTCATCGAAGAAATCTTTTGAAATTCTTTCCATTTCCAAACTAAGTTGCCTTTTGTAATATATTATAAATAGAAGTAGAGAGTAGAGAATCTCGTATGTTGCACTTAAGTAAGTATGTGTAAGTGACTTTAAAAGAAATCAAACACACATTAATAAAAATTTGTACATAATCAGTAAATTTAATTAAAATAATTTCGTATCATCGTGTTTTTTTCTAAAGATACAAAGTTAAGATTAAATTGTAAAGATATACTAAAAGCCACTTATTTAATTTATTTTAGTTACGTTTTCGAATAAATACATGTGTCATTAATAATAAAAATTAAAAATCCCTTAATATCTGAAGGTATCGTGTTTTCTAAAGAAATGTTTGTACATCTGTCGGTAAGTTATCTTAACAATTCTTTCAGCCGGTCTTTTTACTGCAGACCACTTCTGACATGTTTAACTTGCTTAAATTGTGTCTGCCTGCCAGCATACTTCTAGTGCACAAGAATTAATCTAAAGTAATGATGGTAAGGTTAATACATCACTCAGTACATTCTTAAGATAGCACATAAATGTCGTCACTCAGTATGATGTTTAGATAGCATCAACCTTCAAAAACGAAATGTCACAATTTCATGACGTTCCGACCATCATTTTACAAGTTGTAGTTGGTTTAGTGCCGTCATTTTTCTTATGTTCAAAACGATGGCAAAATTTTGAAGTTCGTGTGTTGATAAAGCTTTGATTTCCAAGGGAAAGAAATGAAGCAATGGCTTGAAGCAATGCGTTATTTGCATTCCACTACTTCGAGACAAATGGTAGTGAAATGGTTTGCGGATTTTAAGCGCGCTACATGTACTCGTTATGGTGGCCCAAATTCGGCATTTGTTCCAGAAATCATAAGAAAAATCCGTACAGTCTCGGCGATACCATAAGGCAGTGTTTTTACCATTTTACATGAACATCTGTCCGTGAGAAAGTTGCATTTGAAGTGAGTACCCTGTTTGCTCCCATTTGACTACACACAACGAAGGTATTGGACCTGTTTAGGCGAAATGAAAAGGAATTTTTTCATAAGATATGTGGCAATGTATTCATCACTATATTTCAGAGTGAAATCGGCAGTCAACTGAATGCTGAAAGCAGTCAACGAAACCCGTTCAAACCCATCAAATGCACAAATGTCGGATGGAAATGCTTTGGTATGCGCACAGCGTAATATACGTCCACTGTCTTGCTACGCGGTATTACAAAGTCGTTTAAGCGACGAAAGTGCAAGGAAAATACACCTTAGCTCGGAGATTTAATTATTGGTGCGAAGCATATATCAAATTACAGGTTATTGACTATCTTGAAAAGGGCGAAACATTCTATAGCGAGTATCACACGCCATTATTAGTGCGCTTAAATGATGAAATTGCCTAGAAAGGCGACTATGAGCCTAATACTTTATTGAGTGGTGTATTATCCTTTCTTGAAAAATATTGGCTACGTTGCCCTTGACAAGCTTTTATGCAGTGGAAAGGCAAAGTTTTAAATTAAATCCTCTCAATAGCATCAGCGTTTGTCTGACTTCTTTCTCTTCTTTCAATGGTTACAAGTCATTAATCTGCTCGATTTCTAAATGCTACAAGTAATGCCTGTGACCCTTCAGTTAGATATATAGGAGTTCTTCCGAGCGAAACAAAAATCAAGAGTTCTTTTTTCTTCTTCTTAGGTATAAAATATCTATTCATTTTGGAGCTTGACATCCGCACTTGCACGCGTGTAAAAGCGACGTAAAGAGGCATATAGTTGCTTTACAGCGAATCTAGAGACTATATTCTTTAACTACAACTACCAACGCGTCTTCATCATCACAATCACCTATCGAGAATCTAGATATCGGTAAAGCGTGAAACCTAAACAAAGTGCAATTCTTATCTTTCTTTTAGGGAATGTGTTAGTTTCTTCGATAATATTTCCCCCCATAATAATGAAAATGTGATTCCATCTAAATCATAGTTTGTGTGTATGTTTGTAATTGATAGCTTTCTAATTAAAAATTTACAAACGATATGTTGTTGCCACTTATAGACTTTCTCTGTACATGTCATTGCAAAGTAAGCGCCAATGCTTGCAAGACAATGCCTACAGATCTATTCATTTGCAGTTGCATCTAGTTTCCGTTACCGGTTTATTTTTCTTTTTTATTATAAATGCGACTTTTTAAAATAATTTTTCTTTAACTAAATGGGAGGGAATTGCTCTAAATGTTTGTGTACGGCTTTAATTTCAAAGTCGGCTTGTGGGTGTGTATTTGCACAAATATTTTAATGTTAACAGAAACGAGTTGAATGCCATTTAGTTTGAATAAATATCAAAAGTAATTTCCAGATTTTGCAGTTAAGTGTGTGCGTTAAGAAAACAAGTACACGAATATCGAATATATTCAGAAGTGACATAAAGTAACAAATACACTGTCAATAAGCAAAACGCAGCATAACGTTGGTCAAACTAAATGCAATCTATTTATTATATGTAATTAATTTACCCAAATTAGATTTGTACACGTCTTCAACTATTGGGAGAATGGAACGTTAAAACTGAAAGTCTCTGTAAAATATTTTGCTCAATTATTTTGAAAAAAAGGCAAACATCTAACAACCAAGTGGCCCAGCTCCGTTAATTTAATTTATGTCTCAAGGCGTGCATTTGCCAATCCCTCATAAATTTCCTTGTGACTTTGATATCAGTTGATCAGAGGTATAGCGATCTTCGACTAAAGAGCTTGCAGAGCGTAGTCACCGAATCAATGAAATGCTGAGGCCACTAGGACCCATGTTAGATGTTAGACCTCGCTTCATTGTTATCCTACTTGTCAGGGTGAGGAGTAGATCGGTTTTCTTCATTTTTGGCTCGAGATTATGTCTTTTGTCGCCGAGGTTATCGTGAGTGTCTTTGCAAGAAGAGTATCTTGTGTAACGAATTAATTTGCTCTATATATTGTAAAAGATGTTGAATTTTTTGGCACATATTCCAAATGGTGTTGTGACTACATTTTTTTTTCTTTTCGTTATCCATGTGATGTCGTCGTTTATGCCCGCTATAGTATAGCAAAAATACACTTTGAAAGCAATATGTATGCACGCATAGAAATTTTCAATAAAATCAAGCGTGAAAAATTCCTCTAGTAGATTTTGCATGAGCTTGCAATAGTTTTTTTATTAAAAAAAAAAAAAAAAGAAAAAAGGCTACAGCGAGCCGCATGCCCCTCCCTTCAATACCCTACCAACTTTTTAAAACGTGGCGCTAATTGGGAAATAGTCGGTAAAGTATTTGTCATCTATGGTGCTAGAAGGAACCTTGATCTGTTACCAAACTTCTCAGATGTTTTCTTCCATTCATATTTGCGTGGAAGTGCTATGTCTATACGTCTGTTAAACATTTCCAAAATATTTCTTCGGCAATGATCTTGCAGTTGAGAAAACGTTTCTAAACAATAGGAAGACAACAATGCGGGCTAAATATTTGGGACATCAAAGTCCATTGGAGAGCATATGCAATGGGTTCTTCATACAAGTGAGAGAAAAATCCCACATGTAACTGAAATGGGCATATAATTTGGAAGTTTGTGGAGATGTTTTTCAATATATGTAACTGTAATGAATAAATCATTTGTAGACTCATTCTTATAGTAATTTGGAATTCTTCATGGCCGCGAAGATACATTTGTTTGAATGTTTTTACGAAAAGTCTGTAGGTACGTCACGGGTTGGCAAACGCAGTCTTTCCAAACGTCTTTTCCTATGCTTGTGATTAAGCGAATCAATTGCCTTGTTCAGCGCAGCTTGTAAAAGCACTCCCATTCCTTTTCTTTCAAATTCTTTTTTTTTAATTCTCTATTTCACTGACCAACAAGAATTCTTATTCACTTTTACATTAAATTTTTAATATTACTTTTCATATTTTCATATTTTTTCAGATATATATTCTTATTTGCTTTCTCTCATTTCTCAGACCACATATTGCTTGTTTACACACACATATACCTATATACATTAAGTTTCTTTCTTCACTTGTCAAACGACTCAGTAAGCCAGGCGTATCCATTTCTTTATATGTTGGTTGTTTGCAGCCTACAATGCCTTACTAAAAAGAACTTCTTCTCCTCATGTTATCTATTGCGAAAGAATCCACCGACTTTTTCCTTGACCTGTTACTATATAATTGCATTTACACGTCATTCAATAATTCCCGGGACTGATAGCGCATAGATGTTTTACTTTGTTATTTGCAAAACAGGGGAAAAGTCCGAATTTCGTGTATTGATCAATATTTCTTGCGAAAGAAAAAGCTAACCTTCAAACCGTTGAAGACATTAATTTGCGGGGTTTTTCTTATCTTACGCGAAGAAAGAGACGATTGCATCAGAAAATCTAGAAAAGCTCGCATGAAGACTATTCTGATTAAGTGAAAGGGTTAATTGATAGAGATAGCTGTCACCCTACAGACATCGAAATGCCGGCCCCTCACTGTTTTACATGAGAATTGTGGTACGCACAAACTGGGTTCGAAATCGGAACTGTTGCACCACCCACTGCGTTCTCCATATAGCGTCTGTTCCACGTTCGGAAAGCTTAAAAGAATGCGCAGAGAAAAAAGATTCGAATCAAATGCGGAGGTTGCGACGAAAGATGATGTGAATCTTTTGAGGCTCTTTACAAATCATTCTATAACCTAATTATGGACTTATTAAAAAAGCGTTGAACGGATTGTATCACTCTTGAACGGAAGACGAGTTTTACAAGAAGAAATATAAAACGTTTGTTTCTTACTCAATCCCGGGAATTATTCACTGATACGTTATGTTAAGCCATTAACGCATATCGTTTACGTCAATTCAAAAGCAAAAAAAAAAAAAAAAGGCGATTATCAAAGAAAAATTTCAAATTAAAAATTTTATTGAAAATTAATTTTTCCACTTTCTGTTGCCGATTTTTACGTTCATTTCATGACTTAAATAAAAATTTTTATCGGCTGCAACTTTAATGTATTCGTAGAAAAAAGACTTCTTTGTTTATTATCAACGCAAACGAGTGCCTTTCTTCCTTATGGCGCTCAACAAGAAAACTTTATGTTTATTTAACGCTGTAGTTATTTTGCGCAATTATCTGTTCAAACGTGGTTGCGAACTTCTTTTTTATTCGCTTTTAATTATTCGCAATTTTTGCGTAAATACATTTATTTACGTTCGCTATAAATGGTATATTAAGTTCGTTAATTGTTTGCTATCAACAGGCACTGGAGATAATGGAAAGTGCGCGCATTCGCTTCCAACAGAACGATCACAGTCGATTACGATCTCAAAACCCTATCTAAACACAAGCTTCACTTAAACTTTTATGGCCACCATTGCGACAATCTACAAAGTCGCGATATATAATTTTGCCCAGATAACCGAAATTTTAAATCTTTACATTAGGAAGTAAGACTTAATGTCTGGAGTTTGACAAACTCTGTCTTTTACTGGTAATAAAAAATAAAGGTAGGTAGCCAGTGGAAGACATTGCTACCCGAATACACTAGTGCCAAAGAAGGGCCAGCCCATTATGAAGACGTCGCTTCTGCGGTGGACAATTTCCTAGCTAAAAAATCGGAGGATAAGGAAATGAAATGAATACTCTTTTTCTTCTTCTTCTTCAGTGAGTCAGGAAATCAAGAAAAGATGAGTCGCTAAGTTGAGGAGTGCATCTTAACTAATATGATGGGAGTCGATTTCTCAAGAGTTTCATCTTTTTTAAACTTTCGAACCTTCTTATTATCCCATTTCAAAGTATTTTTCTTGGTTTTCCTATATGTTTTCAAACCTATTTACAACTTCAAAAGCCGTTGTGCGACAACACATTAGAATGTTGAATAACAACATCATCAGATGTCTGAAGAAATTCTTCAAGGTTAAAAGTAGTTTCAATAATGTTGCAAGAAGTTTGTTAAATTTCCATTTCCCTTTACGTTTCGTGACAGAGGTGAAAATGCAGCTTTTCGTGAGATTTCGGAAACTCTGATGAGAGAGATAGAGAGAAGAATTGATGGTTGTAGTTGCATTTATCTTCTTGTAATCTATAAATCCGTTGTAGGCGTACGCCAACTTTAATCTTTTCTAATGCATGCATACACGTACAAGCAGAGAAACACGTTCATAAATATGTATAACTAGAATGACGAACAACGACTCTATATATTGGGTGTTTTGACTTCTTTACAGCAGTGATTTCATAATTTTTCATTCATTGATTTTTATTAAAGAATTTTCTCATTACGTGCATATATGCGAATAAACAAGCACATGTGACTTTTGCTTGGGAGTGGGTTCCACATATGCAGATGCACACGAGATATGCGCACATACATATATGCGTGAAACGGTATCATTATCAAACCATATTAATTATTGGATATCACTTTGGTTTCTGCATATCGTCACTTTCATTGACTATCATTTTTTATTAGCTTCGCAGAGAGCGGCAACAGGGAAAAACTTTCATTTCAAGAAGGAGCAGAGAGGTAATAGTAATATGATAACATTAACTAAGGTTAACCAGGGAACACACAAGCCCGTCTACTCTTCACAGATTATTACATTTTTCAAATTACCTCATAGTCTCTTACATATGCAATGGCATGCTTTATGAACTCATTATGCAGTTTTTACGATCGTTCCTATGGCGAAAGAAAACGAATCAAATAATTAATGGCATATGTCAACTGATGATGAAGGGAAGTCATTTGAATTTTCATTTCGAACGCGCATACGTACAAATACAATACACATATAGCAATTAATTTCCTCTTAATTTATAAGAAATCATAAATTTCTCATAAGTAAAACTTACATCGAACAGCATTCATATCGATGGTGTGCGAGTATGCATATGTATCTACTTCGAACAGAGGGAACCATTGTAAATCATTAAAAGAAACTTTATGAGTGGGTTGCAAAAGTAACAAATTTTTTATTTTTTTAATTTTTTTATTTATTTATTTGTTTTTTTTTTTTCATTTATTTGTTTTTTTTTTTTCTTTATTAAAAAGCCTGAAAATGACATTTGCTTTGAAGTCACATTAAACTAACGTTAATTCATTAACTTTGCATTTAATTTCATTTAGAAAACCCTTTTTGATGTGTTTGATCGACACATTAAGTATTGAGCCGAAGAAGTCATTATGGATTCCTAGCGTGACCTGAATAAATGACATCAATGCATGTTTACGTAGGTAAAGTTATTCGCACTTAAACGGCGTCTCAAAGTGAAATGATGTTTTATTTCTGATTCTCCTGACGAGCTTTTGAGACAACGAAAGGAACTAACGCAAGACAAACGCACTGCCGGTGTTACCATGACTATTTGGTTCGATAAAGTTATATCTTTTGTTTTTCAGAAATAGCTTGAAGCTGATCTCAAAGACAACAAAAGCGAAGAAGTGCAGTGAAAGTCAACTCGTGCTCTAGTTAGTGCAGCGCCCATTCTTCATTTAACCATTTTGCTGTGAAGCAAAAATTACACGATCTATTGATTGAAAATTTTGAATTTGAGCTTCAGTTTGAAGACAGTAAGAAAAAAAATTTTAGGCAGATGTGTAGGTTTGCAATCGAAATCCTTAAAATAGCAAAGATTACCTCGTTACCTCAAATACTTAACAAATAAGTATCACTTAAATGTAAGAGTGCAAGAAGGCTCCGCTGCTTCTCCTTCCCTAGTGTTCAGCAATGATTTTTTATGGGTGACCCTTGTGCCGCTTTTTCTTTTTCACGGTTTCAAACCAAACAGGATTAATGTGAGACCTCGTAAAAATAAATGAATACATTTGGACAAATGGGGTAAACTTTACTGCCCTCAAAATACCCTGCTATTTCTTAGCGCATAGAGGAACTGATGAGCAACCTCTTTCCTTTGCTGGTGTCAATGTAGAAGAGTCAGTTACCTTTGTGGGTCTGGACAAGATAATACAAAATGGCGGTTGTGGGACAGAACATACCTTCAAAATGTCGATCAATGCAGCGAAGGATTTCACTTTACATCAACTGATGTCCGCACCATTTATACCGCTTGTATCCAATCAAAATTAGAATACAATTCGCATGGGCGAACCCGTGCGTCCAAATCTTGCTTGCAGACCTTCGATCGCATACAGCGAAAGTTGCACGAACTCATGCACGGCGAAAGTGTGTCCGAAACTCTCGGCACCATCTACCGTCGTAATAATATTGCCTTGATCGGGGTCATAAAACTTAAGAAATAAACTGTCAATTTGCTAATGTTTCCTTACCTCTTGAGTGCAGATGTCCAAAATAAGCAAGAAATGTAACATGAGACTAATATTAGGGTACCTCTACTATTGCATTGCAGAAATGGACTTGAATACAGTTGAATGCAGTTAGTCAATCAACAAAAAAAATTATAAATAAGTTAAGCTTAACTAATAGATCAGCTGACATGCATGCCTTTATCAGATTTAGAAACCATTCGCCTCAAGACGACCAGAGCAGTCTTACTTATTTCTTTACTTTTATCGCTCCATTACATAACCTTTAGCCGACTTATTATAATACTTCGATCAATATTTCTCCAATCCATTAATAATTTGTTCTATAAATAACATTTGAAACGATTAAATGATTACATCTATTGTCTCTGCATCATTGTTTATCATCAAGTTCATGATCACCAAGAAGACGTGATCATGGGCTTATTATTAAACTACCAGCCAAACAAAAATCTAATACAGCAACTGCAGGCAACAACAAATGTTCAACATGATTATTTATTTAAAAGCCTTTAGGCTTTATTGGTGGTCGAAAGACAAAAATAAAAAAAAAAAAAACAAAAAAATTAAAAAAAAAAAATAAAAAAGAAAGACATACTTATACCACGTATACCCATATACATAGAAACCCATCAACCTGGGGCTTCCAAGCAAGCTAAGAAGCGCACACAGCTGCCATAAAAGAAATGCATTCATGCCAGTCATGACCGTAATCAATGACGTTAGCAGTGGCTGGAGGTTTAAGCGAATCTCGTCGGCTAGTCGGGCAACTATTGTCAGATAACGCAAGGAATTTATAGTAGTAAGCAACAAATGAATACAGGCCATCATTTTAGAGAATAATGATTGGACAACAATCAAAATGGAAAAAACTTTTCTAAAACTTTGCATATGTATACGTATGTCCATTTATCGTCTTACACTATACTACACTAAGTAAATATTTGTTTGAGAAAAACTCACGACATGCAAACAAATTACAGTTTATGCCGTAGAGGCAATGATGAAATGTTTGATTAGATTGAAGAAGAAGGTCGTTTTACGGTGATGATCTCTGATTTTTGTCTGTTACAGACTGCATCAGGAAAAGTCGTTTGCATATAATAGTTTACATGAGTGCTTTAAATGTACCACATCCTTTCTTGGGTCTCTCTGGCTTTTTCTTCTTTTTATACCCATCACCAAAGGATGAGGGATATATTCATTTTCTCAAAACGTTTGTAACGCCCGGGAGAAAGCGTCAGAGACACCGCAAATTATATATATTCTTGATCAGCATCAAATTCTAACACGATTTAGACATATCCGTCTGTCCGCCTGTGTAGTGTCTTTTGTAAACATTCTCCTGGCCTCAAAAATTAAGCTATCGACTTTGAAACATTGGAAGTTCTTGCATTGAAAATGGACCATATCGATCGAAGGACACGCGGACAGCATCACGTAAGCTGAGAACACCTCTGTTTTCCAAAAGAAATAAAAAATTGGTGTTCTTCTCATTACTCATAAACTAGAGCAGATAAATGTACAAAAATTTGAACGCATATTCAATGGGCGACGACGTGGTATTTGTGCATACAAATGAAAAAAATGGACCACGTCTACCTAATATTATAGGATATCAAAATTCAATTATTTTTTCAATACCTTTGCAACGCGCAAAAACAAGCTTCCAAAACCCCATAAAATATACAAATTCTAGGCCAGTTTTAAATTTGGAATGAACCTACGCATGTCCATATGTTTGCGTGTCTCTCTGTCTGCGTGGTATTTGTGGTAAATGTTCTTCCGTTAGCGACTATCGCCTACAAATTTCCAAAAGAATGTAAAAATTACCTAAACTTTTCAAAGGCACGCCTCTAACGCCCATAAGTTTATATGACAAAAACTTTTATTTCGAATATAGAAAAAATTAACCGCGCCCACTTTATATTATAGAGCACGAAAATTTAGTTCATTTAATTTTTGTGTCATCCTTTGAATGGCAGTGATGTGTATAGAAGATTCGGTCACAACTGGATATAATTTTCTTACTTCTTTTTTCTTGTTTGCTTGAATCGCAGATTTGTTGATCTTGATATTCGTTTTGTTTGTGTGCTCTTAGTGTTCGTCTTTTTTGCCGACTTTATTGCCATTTTACTCTAAAGGAAAACATTAAAATAATAGACATCAGCTCTAGACGCAATTATAGTGCTCGTCTAAGCAAAATAGAGCAAAAAGATCTTACAAAACTGTATTGTATATGCGACATAGATGACACCCTGCAATTCAAATTCTTGGCGATAATTATAACTACTTTTGGACTGATGTTCAGTCATATTTTATGATGACAAGAAAGTAATGAAAACACAACATAAGAACATGGGATAATAGCCGGCGATAAGTTGAAGTTGAGAGTTGAAACTACTACAAACCTATAAACCCGATATTTTTTGTCAACGCTTTTCCTGTTGAATTCTCTTCATCTCCCATGCTTTAGAATCTAAAAAAAGAACATAACGTTTTGATTAATTCCATTATTTAAGCAATCACTCGGTGTAAGGTAGAGAAGCATTTGACTCGACGTAAGCTTTTCACAAAGAGTAAATGTGTGGAACGAAATCAAAGCAAATATACAGAAAGAAAAGGTAAACGAAATATAATTTGTTTTGCATGGCATTCAAAGGAAAAATGGGCAAATAAGAGAATTGTACCCGGCTGTGGCCGAATCTTTCATACCCACCTTCTTAATCTTAAAAAAAACCTACGAAGACGAAAACGCAATTTCCATTCTCTAGAACACGTGAGGAGCGCGGCTAGTATTTCCCTTCTTCCTTCACGTACTACACAGTGGGATATTATGTATTATATATTGTCATCGCTTTATCGATTGCACTTTATGAGTAACGAGCGAGTGTTTATTCAAGTGGTTTCAGAGGCAGAAACGTTCTCAATTTATATTGGAAAATGGGCGCGTCCTTTAATCGATTTGGACCATCGATTTTCATTTGCATCCAAAAAACTTTCAATGCTTTTATCAAAGTTGAAGCCGACATGACATCTTTCGAAAACGGGAGAACACTTACCACAAACATATACATAGACGGACGGACAGAATTACTTCGATCGATTTAGAATTCGATGTTGATGAAGATATTTAAGGCTTATTTTCGGCTGCTCAAACGTTTTAACCAAATGAATATATTTCCAATCTTCGGTGGAGGATATAATGAAAACTTATTCTCTTAGAGCACAGGAAGAACGAGAAATTATATTTCACATGTTAAGTCGAGTTGTGCAGCTACTTTAGGAGGGTTTAAAATGATCTTTATTACCCGTCAAACTGTCTGCCAAAGTAATTGTGTATTTACAAATATGTAGATATATACTTAAACACATGCACACGCGCAGACATTCATACACACGAGTATACAGATAACTAAGTGTTCTGGTTGTAAATTTCTTTTACTTAGTAGTAACAGTTTATGTTCGTTTTAAGAGTTCAGCTAACAAGACAAGAGCTATTAAAAGAGACATTTTAGCATATTGAACTCTTTTTCTTCTTCCTTTGTCTTTATGTTACATGATATCTGTGACAGTTAAAAACTTAAATATATATATTACGTGTTGGATTTGTGAGAATTACTTATACGAAAGGAATATATCCTTGTTATGGATATTAAGTTAAACACCGGTAGCGGTAACACCAGGAGCCAGATAAGTAAACATTAATTAAAATGTTCACACGATATATTTTGATGTTCAAGTTGGAATATAATGGACACGAAAAAAAGGGAAAAAGCAGACGTTGTTCCGAGATCGTTACTTACATCGTCACATTTGAGATCTTCTCGCTATAAAAATTTTATCGCCATACTTTGGAAAAGTTCCTTAGACTCTTTCCTCTTGATATCGCCACGTTATCGTTGACTCACTTTTTGTTTTTCACAACATATGCGCTTTCCACAATACTGGAACATAAGAGACATTTTCGAATTTCAAAAAGTTTCGTGCCATCATGCTCAGAACAAGATAAGTAATAAAGTTACCAGGTATGTATATTAAATGTAAAACGGGAATTTGCGTACCGACGACTCTAGCTGTCGTGTACAGCACAGCTTGCATATCTGGCAACAATAATCAATTCTAATATCAACAAATGTCACAGCACAAAAATATTTTTTCTAAGAGCGAAGATATCGGATTGATGTCGAGATGTCAACCAAGGAAAACAATACAAGCTTATCTTTTCCAAGACTTCCGTCCTTTCGTCCTTACGCCAAAACAGGTTTAAGACATCTTTGATGCACTCAGCTAAGAAATGCAACCCTATGCGACGTACTCTCCAGACTTGGATCCTTTCGGCTATTACTCATTTGCAAAGCGCTTTACTTCTTCCGAAACTTTACGAAAATGGCTCGATGCTTTGCCTCAAAATAGCAACAATTGTTTTGACGCGGCATCTTCTAATTGTCAATTAGATTTACAAGATGTGCAATGTATAGTGATGGGTATTTTTTATCATTTCCACAGAAGAAGAAGAAAAATAAACGTGTGCTTTGTATACGAAACATTCCTGTTTCATATTTACAAACATGCTATTTACTTGGTGGCGAATTAACGATTTCACCTCTGTGTTTAATGCTTCTCAGATGCGTAATCGTTACCTCCGTGCCAAGTGTTAGTTTAGTGCCAAGAGTCAGCTTTTTCATCTTAATTTGCACGACTAAGAAACAGATCAATGATTTGGCTTAACTAGACTTGGAATCTTAAGATCGTTAAGAACTGCGCAAGCAAGCAGAGCTCTCTAAATGCCATATTTTTCATCGACCTAAGAAGCAGTCACATTTATCCGCACATAGGGATGATTGTGGCAACAGGTGCTATTTCGAATTCTACATATATGCGCTCGCTCGCGTTTGAATTAGAACATCGTTCACGGTTCGATCTACAATTTGTCAGCAAAAATTGTACATCTGCAAGCCATGAAACTACGAAAGTAGTAAGAGTGAATTCTCCGCCCAACGCACTCCTTCTCCTATGGGAGTCTTATAAATATTTTACATATGTTTTACATCCGTTGATTACAAAGTCTTAGCTACGGCTTTTCCACGTGATAACCCATGCTTTTATTGTCGTATAATAAAAAGAAGCTGCTGTGCACAATATGATGCCGAGCTTGTTAGTGCCAAATGAATAGGCGAACAGACAAAGCTACCACTGCTATCAGATTACAAATTTTTGATTTTATTTCAAGGTTACAGAATTGGAAGCGTGCATATAATAAATTACCTACAGAAAGACAAAGTTCTTTACTTAGCCTTTTTGACCTTATCAAGTAATCGACTCGTAACGTATATGCAATTGTGGATTTCATTTTTTTAAATACTTTGTTATTTATTATATTTGTTTATTTATCTAATTCTCTTTCAATGCAACCGGTAAAAGTGGTTTTTGTAGTAGAAATATAAAATTTATTGACCAGTAGTTTGTTAACAATGGTTAATGTTTTGCAATACAAAAATTATTGTCAATTCAATGTTTGTCGTTCTGTAAACCACATATGTGCGCGAAAAAAAAGAGAGACGACAAATATGAAAGTAAGATACGCACTGGATACTCACTACACAACTCCAAGCGTTAGCGCAACACAACTGCACAACAATTGCAAGGTTCTTTCTACAATGTGGATAAATCAGTTGGGCGATAGACACTCTCCTCTTTAGTTCGATATATCCCGTATGTTTTAACTTGTTGATATTGTGTGTATATCAGGTTCAACAAGTTGTAGGTGTGCGGTAGAACCTCTTCAATAAAGCATCTTGTAATTGTAAACATGAGACCTTCAAAAAAAAAAAAAACCATTCAAGATAAAGAAAAAGATGGAAAAAAAACAAAAATATAACCATATTATGAAGCGTTCTGGTGCTATGACCGTCTAGTAAACTAACGAACCCCACTTGTTGGCATCGAGATACAAAAATCTTGTGTGCAAACATACCAAGAATTGGGTCAACATGAAAAGAACATGATTTTTAGAGAATTTAATGAATACAAAGAATAATATATCGTTTGTTGTGCTTGTTGCGATTGTTTCGTTATGCGAAGAAAAAAAAAACAGAAACTTCATACTAATTAAGACAAATAAGTAAAATAAAAAATTATTTGTGAATGGTTTTTGCAAAAAAAAAACCCATAACAACAAAACGAATTTTCGCAGGAACTTGAAGATCAATATTGTCTCTCGATTACATACTTACCAGGCGCCGTTGTGATTTAGTAATGTAGACATATAATTAGAGTGACTTCGCATTTTTGAATTAACGCCTGATAAAAGAATTTTTATTGCTTTAGCATACAAAGTATCACCTACTTCCGTACGATTCCAGCATCAACCAATCATCTCCCTCATCAGTCACACTTATCATTAACGGCCTTAAGCGCCGAACATAATGAATGCATTTGCACCGTGCAGCATGCATGCAAATGTCAAAATGTGATTTGATTGCACATATGTTGTTGAACATGCAGCTGAAGTAAAAGCCGCAGTAAATTTATGTAAACAAAATACTTTGCATGATGCACCATGCGAATGCATTGATTTTGCTTAGCGCTTTAAACATGCTTACGATTACATCGGCTACTTAGACACCATCTCTTTTACTTTCCACTTAAATTTCTGCTTTCTTTGTCTCTTTCTACATTTAATTTAGTATAACAAAGTAAGATTTCGTTGTTCCTTCACTTAAGCTTTTCTTCGTTCCGAACTCCTTTCACATATACCTATAAATGCAACGCATTTATTATAACTGCAATTACTACCCAGTCACTAATTCCAAACTGTTATACATTCTTTGTGCACACAAGCATTACCATCCCTACTGGACTAATGTTACCGTTCTTCCACATACGCGTCTATTCATCCCAAGTTCTTTGCTATGCTATGGATTTGTCATGATAAACCTTTTTTGCATACGCATGTACAGTCTTCATACATTTCAAACTCTTAACACATTGTTCTCCTAATTGTTACCGAATCTGTAACTTCAAGTTATTAACATATTGCTATCGCTATTTAAGACGCACAAGCTCTTGTTCATATTTAAAATATTCCCTTGTGGCCCGGCACATAGTTATTTATTTGTCTTCAACGGTATATCACATTCTTTTACACACATTTTTTACTCAAGTTTTTCTTATTTATATTCTTCTTACTGCACTCAATGCAATAAATTGTAACCCATATATCCCTCCCACCCACTATATGCCTACGGTGCATAAAAGCAGCACAACGAAAAAGTATAAAAGAGTAGCGCAAACATCGCTCATTTTTCTCTTGTACTTCAGCGTGGTACGCCGCACCAAGGGAAAGGGGATAAAGGGTCGAAAATTAAACTATGTCAGAGAGAGACATACGGAAGGCCGTAACACTTGGCTCAGAAGCTTCTCGTAGATAGTTTTTTAAGTTCGTTGAACTGCGCCTTAGGAAAATTTTTAGATAACAGAAGCCGCCAATCGACCACTCGAGGATAGGCTAGGTTTTCCTTGGTTTACTAGGCCGAATTAATCCTGTCCAAGGAGAAAACTGTGCGGCAGGCACTACCAGTACACTATTCAGAGTTTCCTCTTGGATAGGTTGGAGACTCTTTAGTCTTTAAAACAGTGAAGAGATGTTTAGGTCGCAAATACTACTAGACTGGATTTTCTTATATTTAACCCAAATGGGTCAAGATTTCATGACATTCTGATCATTACTTTCCAAGTTACAATTCTTTTAATGAGGCTACATATGAAATTCAAAATTTTCCACTGTGTTACAAAAAAAAAAGTTGCGTAGATTAAGGATTCATAAATGGTAGTGGCATTTCTATGTCATCCTACGAACACATTGAGGGATGTGTTATATGTGTAGATACATGTAAGTACGTTATACATTCAAATATATAAATACTATGTTAATGATATAAGGATCACATCCTGTGTGTGATGTAGTTATCATATCCTATGGAAACACTGTATAAATGCCCCAAACAAATAAATATTATTTGCATAATAGGAGTAGGAATTTTCGTTCCTTGTAATCCTCTTGGAATACTTTTCGACGAGGAAGAGAACTAAAACGAGAATGAAAATTCATTTTAAAAGAAAACTTTAAGAAACCTATATTTGATATTAAGAATCGCCTCTTCTTAAGGCGGGAGAATGTTGATAGCTATCTGCGCTTGATATGTCATATGATTACATATCAACGATACATAAAACGACTAACAACCCATTGGAAAAATTAAAGAAATGAAAACTAACAATTTGCCACCAGTATTGCTGATGTGCGGTTGTATACGACGAGTAACTCAATAGAAATATAATACAAAAAGCAACACATGGGATATCGCAGATAAAGTTTTGAAATCGTCGTCGGGCTTTTACTAAATAAAAGCTTTGATGAAACACTTGTTTTCGCATGCATACACAGGGTGCATAGAATGCAACCCAATATGTACCAGGGACTATGCTAAGAAATTGGAAAGATTATTTATCTGCAGACGTAGTGGCTTGGAGCAACCGTAGAGGTTGTCATGCTTTTTGGATCTTTCATAGCTGAATGGATGGAGACGTCCACGTTCATTTATAAGCTGTTTGATATCAAGCATAACGTGTTTAGTCCTAGGCATGAGAACTGAATAAAATATCTCGCTCCTAGTCTGTTTCAAAGGGTAAACGCGCTGATCAACAAGTAGCGAAAGCCTTGAGTTAAAGGGCATTTAAAAAAAATCTTCGAACGCGTAGTAGTTTTCCAACGCCAAGGGTTATTGCCATTTTGCATAGTAAAAAGTCTTTTTCGAGTTTGCTTTCTTCGCTTTAGTAATCTACAAACATTTCCCTAGAGTTACAATTTATGTCGCGGAAAATTGAAGAAACCTATCTGGAGAATGCGGTCGTTGCAAAGCCCTTTTTTCTGATTCAAACACAATTCACTACTGAATGAGGCCATCGATGGTGATGCCGAAAGGGGTATGTGCTCGGCATTCTCTTCACATTATACTCTTCTTCGGCGCTGGAAACAGCGGACGCAAGATAAAACACAAATGGATAAATTGAACAAAGGGCCTAGAAAGGAAATAAAAAAGTGTCAACAAATGGTTGACAGTTTTATCATTGATTCTAATCAGTATCGTCTTAGTGAACAAAAATTGTCACCGTCGCCTTAATAATTGAGCAGCTTTTTTCATGTTTTTGACCCACGGTCAGAGGGCTGTCATCCTTCATACTAGCACGTCTCCTCACTAGTAATTGTATTTATCAGACCTACGATCATAATTCGTTGAATACTTTTTTTTTAATAAATCTTCTCGTAAATTAATAAATAGTTGTTAGAGTACAATACTACGAGCTGTGTAAGCCCAAGTTTTGTATGTCGTTTTATACGACTTCTGTTGTTGGTATAAGAAGCTGTTTTAAGAGACATTTTTTTAAAGCTGCTTACCTTATAGCTGGGTACTTGACTACCGTCATCAATTAAGTTTCTTCTACGGAAAAAAGAGAAAAATATGTTTTGTCCAACGCGCCTGTTTTTTCGACAAATTCGCGGCACCTATTTTTATCTGCAATCACCATTTGAAAAATTCAATAACCGTTCAAGTGTTCGATTAGAAGCAATTTGGAAATTATTATAATATTTAATCAAAAGCTTTTAGCCAGCAGTTCAAGCTGTTAAGTGCCTTTGGATTTTAAAATTACTTCAAGACAAAATATTGCTGCCGAACAAATCGCAATAAATGTAAATCTCGAGTTCATTACACTAATTACCTGAAATACATTTTTTTTTTTTTGTTTTTTTTTGTGAATTTGTAATTGAATCTCGTGAAACATAAATTACAATTACATATATAGTAAAAAAGCCGAAATTAAGTTAATAAGATTTGAAAACAACATACTTGTATATATCACTTATAGTTTTCTCATGTGCTCGTTTTTAATGGAATTTTTATCGCTGATATAAGTTTAAATTAAAAAGCAAAAATATGATTATGTCAAGACAGATTTTGTATTAAAGAAAATAAACCGCTAAAGAAAAAAAGTCTTTATAAATGTAAATGTGATATTGTTATGCCGCTCACCAACGAAGAAAGGGAGCTAACTTACTTTGTCGCTTCGCTTGGAACACGACATGTGGATATTACTGCAAATTTCCAGAATATATCAACATTTCGAAGTCTTAACATACAATTTTGGATCCCATTTAAAAAAAATATATAATAAATTGATTGATTTGAGATGCCCATCAATATCCCACGCAACTAACAACTTAATGATTGTTCAAGATTCGCGGTAGCGCAACACAGTTTTCTTACATGTTTACGATATTTCTTTATAGTTGGAAAACACAATAAAAATATATATCATTAGTAAACCGTAAAGTGGTTTATTGCATAATTTAAAACTTACATACGTGCACGCACACACACACATATATATATATATATACACGTAGAAAAAGACTAGAAAACAACACAGGCACACAATAAATAAATAACTTACGAGACAAAATGCTTACTTAAATAAATGGAACGCAAGTGTGTACGCGACAACTTATGCGATAGACAGCCTGGTGCCTCTTATAATATACGCTTAGGTTTAAACCGTCGAACAAAAAGCAATGGTCGTCAATATTGCTTTCATATAAAAATAAACTAAAACAAATATCGACCATAAAATATTTTGAATTGTTGTAGAGGAGCGTTAGTTGCTGTTAATAGTGTCGCTGCACATTTACAAGCACAAATACAAGGAGTTTATAAAATTTATTCCATTCTGCAAATAATAATTTTATAGAAAACAAAAAAATTGCTATTTTGATATAATTTTTCAAAAATATTTTTTCTTACGTTTCTTGGAAGGTGTAATTTTAATTAAAATTTAAATCATGTTTTGACAAAGCTGGACAATATTTTCCAATAAAATTTTTGATTTTGTAAATATTTAAAATCAGAGAGCATTGGATACTTTTAACCACTTACTGGTAATAAATGAAATAAAGAAATATTCTGCTACTGCGTTCAAAAAGTAAGATCAATTAAATTTTTTGTTCCCTAAATCTATTCCGCCCTCTTCTTGCGAATAGCGTCGCGTAAACGACGCATAACATTCAAATAACATGCTTTGTTAGTAGTTTGGTCCGGCGGAAGAAAATACTAATTTCCGGCTTTATTCGCAAGGAAGATGTTAAAATCAAGGCAAGTCTTTGCCGAAGAGAGTAGTGACTGCAACCAAATAGACAACAAATGTGTGTACGGTACAGCATGTCGCAGATACGCAAACCAAGTATAAGAGGGATACGGTGATAACCTAAGCTCCTTAATATACGCAACCAACGAAACAAGCCGGAGTGTGGACTAAGGTAAAGGTAGGAAACGCCAACATTTCCTAGTGGTATGAATTTCCACTAATGAAAGCCAATAGATTGCTTGAGTTTGCTGCTTAATGGAAGAGTTCATGAATACATTCATGACACATCTGTTACATATAATTTATCTAAAACCAGAGAGAAATCTTGAAATCATCAGTGGCGCCTATGTCAAGAAGGAACGATTTTATATATACGGTTATTGTCCTGTTTACTTAAAGTTCTCATATTCGAGGCTAATGACTGGGGAGAGCGTAGGTTTATTGAAACGTCGCAAAGAATTTATTAAATACAGCCGCTCAATAAGTTCATAGGATAATATATTGACGAAATTACATAGAGAATTTTGGGTACACTCAACCTTTAAACGAAATCATATGGATTCGTCAATAATGGCAAAATCTATATTCCATCCTGCGAACTTATTGAGTAATATGTTACAACCATACACACTACGACGTGCGAAATGATTACCAAAAATGTTTAGAAGAAAATAAAATGAAGTGCATGCATAAAATTTTGAATAAAACATAAAATATACGAAAATGAACGTTGAAAAGAAACGAACAACTTCAAACATATATATGGTTTCAAATAAAATATAAAAACAGCGACAAATCACATGAACGAATGGGAACAAATTGGGCTATAAGTGTAGAAAAAGAAACAAAAATAAAGGAGATTAACCGCAAATGTAAGAAACTACACTTATGTTGCGTAAGATATTTCTGATTTACTGGAAACGAAAAAAATGCTATTAACTCTGGGCAAAAACGCGCAGTTGAATTGTAAAACTTGCTTAAAATATATGAGCTGAGCTATCTCTCCATAGCATAAAAGATTTCTTGCGAAAAAGTTAGCCATCTCTGAATTTGTAGTTCTTAACTTAATCGTGTCTAATCGCTCGAACAATAAATTACATCCTATGCTTTCAATTGTAAGCTCGACTCCTTAATTCAGCGATGGGAATTGAAAATCTTTAAATTAACCGAAAAGTTCATAGTTCATAGTTTAGAGGCACGCAAGTTTGGCAATGCCATAGCATTTGGGACATGTGACAGACCATTGGGAAATACGTTTATTATATGAAAATGGAGTGATGCTATAGTTGTTTGTCTTATGAAACAAACTGGGCCATTTTCGCAAAAAGTGAAGCAACAACAACTGTGTAAACAAGTGGTAGTCGGACGAACCAAAACTTGGTGAGTAAGCTGCACTCCTCAACTGAATGAATCGATTTTACTTGTGGATGGATGGACAGGATATTATGTAATAAATGATCTTTTGTAACCTTTCTTGAAATTTCGCTTGTTTGTTGAAAAGCAGCGCTCCTGACCGTTCATCAGTCTTTAACGTCTAAGAGAAGACCGCAATCTTCTACTCCCATTAAACACAGAGCATCGGCCTTTTGTCCTTCCCGATGTGGATGGTATGCCTGGTTGACGTTCAAAACGCCTCCATTCTCCATACGTTAGTTTCTTTTCTGAAAAGAGGCTGGCTTTCATATTAAGAAAATTTTGCCTTTGTTAAAAGGAGTTTTCTTAGACGCAGGCTATGCTATGGAAGTGATAGATGAAATTTAAAAATCCAATCAAAAGGCTAAACCAAGTTACTATATTTGTTATAATCAGAATTTCTACAAAAATAAAGTAAAAATGAAAATGCAGTAAATAATGACAAAAAACTGAAAAAATCCAGAAGAGCTCTCTCTCACATAAACTTCATTAGAAAATTTCTCAATATCATTAATCTTTGATGGTGTTGTAAGTTGCTAGCGTTCCTTGCCTCTTGAAAGGAGGGGCTATTATTCAAAGATACATTCAGTAAAGGCAGACGCAATAAGAAAGCGTTATCAATCACAGCGAAATCGTAGCCCAAAGCTTGCAACAAATCAATCTAAAAAATATATAGTAAAATAGTTTCCTCAATGTTTTCCAGTTTGTTTCAAAATTTACACTTACATGGGACCAACGATCGATCAAGGATTCCTGGTGGAGCCTATCATCAACAAAAGGCTCATATTCGTTGGCGCTAACGTACCAGGGAAACCAAAGACCTACGTGCTTTCGCGTCTCCAATATTGAGAGCACCTTCGGATCGTTCGACGGCTTTAGCCAAGCTTCTAGGTATGGAGTGTTTTTCGATTCCTCGTTTAAGGATAATTCGTCTTCTTCGTAATATTTCAATAGTCCTTCTTTAGTCTCGAGCAGAGCTAGTTTAGGCTCAGCCACATTGAACACCGGCAACGTATAGACCCTAGAGAAGAGGAAATGAATCGATGAATGTTTCCACGAATTCGATAAATATAAAAGCGTTTACGTATTAAAGGTGTTATTTAGTTGCAGTTTATGAACCATATTCAGGAATTTCCCAATAAATTTCACACTCGGGAGATAGTTCATATCCAGTGATAAAATATAATAAGTGGATATAGTTTGACGGGCAACATTTCTGGCCATATTCGAGGGATAGGTTAGTCCGACGCGCTGGCGATAGGTTTCGTTGTGCAAATTATATGGTGAGTGCAGGCAATCCGCAGTTCGCGACATGAAGGCTTTCTCCGATTTTGGAATATTACTCCATATATGATCTTCATGCATTATAAAATGAAATGTAACGAACGACCGTATTTCACTACCAAAGAGCGTGCACTTAGCCAAATATAAGATAGTATATTGGGCTCGACGAAAGTCATCACCATTCGCAAACAAGGTAAGGCTTATAGGACCATTCCATCTAAAAAAGAAAAAATTTCTTAATCGTTTCAATTTTAAGCTTGTATTTACCTGTTCCCTTACCTTCGCACCAAAATGCCCAGGGCTTTCAAATCTGTATATTCACCATGTAACACTAAGGAAACGGAGTCGTTACCTACATAGAAATTTTTTGCCACGATGTAATTGTATAAAATCCAATACTGGCCATTTTGTTGGACGTGAAACTTTGCACCCCGTTTGTCGATGAAATTCCTTAGCGGACTGGATTGTCGACGCTTTAAGACGACGCGCTTAAATACCAAATAATCTTCCTCTTGTATGCGCAACAACCAAAACGAAATAATCAAAGAGCATCCCACCAAAGCGCTCAATGCCAGGATAATCAATTTTCTTTCTACCAACTTCATTATTTCAATATTAATTTCTTTTCTTGCTCTCGTTCAGTAATGAAAGACGTTTGCTTTTCTTCTCTACTTTTTAGAGATATACTTTTTTTTTACAAAAGTAAAAAAAAATGCAAGGCCTGCTCGTTTAACTAATTTTTTTAAAAACATCACTGAGTTATGTTAGGAAAGGCATAAGCGAAAAGATATTCGTAAGTAACTCTTTCAATAGTCCGATCCAGCTTCAGCTTGGACATCCGCCATTTCAAGTTTCTTTCGCACTCTCCACAACCCAACACACCACGTTCCTCTTCTTCAGCCGTAAGAAAGCAATCGCACCTCATTTTTCGAGCCTCCTGACTGGTCGCTCGTTCACAGTTATATTCGTTTTCTTTAATCACCTGAGAGTGGCTTAAGAGCTCTTTCATTTCTTTAAGAAATTTTGCATTTTTCGCTTCTACTTCAGCCAAATTAGTAAGACGATCGTCATCTTTAATTGAGAAACGCTTTCGGTCACGCACTAAACCTCGACCCACGAGAGCCTTGGAAGCTTTCGTGATTTACTTGATGCGGTTGGAGCGACGTACATCTGAAATCTCTTCAACATCTGGTGTAGTAATAGTATCACTATTGATTCGACCATTAGGAGGTGACGTTGCCGAAGTCGCAGCAATAGGTGTACCGCCAGCAATTTCGAAAGTGTTCATGGTATTGTAATTTGTTAGTGTTCCTTGTCTCTTGAAAGGAGTAGCTATTATTCAAAGATACATTCAGTAAAGGCAGACGCAATAAGAAAGCGTTATCAATCACAGCGAAATCGTAGCCCAAAGCTTGCAACAAATCAATCTAAAAAATATATAGTAAAATAGTTTTCTCAATGTTTTCCAGTTTGTTTCAAAATTTACACTTACATGGGACCAACGATCGATCAAGGATTCCTGGTGAAGCCTATTGTCAACAAAAGGCTCATATTCGTTAGCGCTAATGTACTAGGGAAACCAAAGACCTACGTGCTTTCGCGTCTCCAATATTGAGAGCACCTTCGGATCGTTCGACGGCTTTAGCCAAGTTTCCAGAACCCATCCCAAAGCCTAACGGATCAACGCACTACCGAAAGTGCTACAAATATTGGTAAAAGGAAGAGTAAAAAACATGCAAAGGTAACTTCAACAGAAGACATTAAAAAACCGGATGTATTTCCTGAAAGTTTTGAAAATAGTCAGAAAGACGTAGACACACAAAATTTTGGCGTGACAGCTGATAAAATGTTGGACGAAAAATCACCTAAACGTAACCGTCAGAAGAGGCTAAAGAAAGAATTTGACGTCGTTTTAATTGAGAACTTGAATAATAGAGAATCTTTAACGTTATTATTGGATTTAAACGAATCTACTTATAGCGTTAGCTCCGCTAAACCAACAAAAGAGCCGCTTCATAGCGAAACCATCAGAACGACCATCAGCGTATCCACTGTCTGCAAGACAGCAATCCCAGATATTGAAGAAAATAATGGCCCTATTAAAGATATTGACAAGTTTATACAGGCCGGTGTCAGTTTATTGAAGAAAAATTACAAAATTGACAAACAAATAACAAACTTGTAAATAAAGAGACTGCCGCGGGAGACGTAGAAAATGTATTTACAGACTGCAGAAGAATATACAATTTACAGAAGTATATACTGAGGTGACTAACATTGTGAACACTTTCGAAATTCCTGGCGGTACACCTAGTGCTGCGACTTCGGCAAAGCCACCTCGTAATGGTCGTATCAATAGTAATACTATCACTACACCAGATGTTGAAGATTTTTTGGAAGTACGTCGTTCCAACCGCATCAAGTAAATCACGAAAGCTTCCAAGGCTCTCGTGAGTCGAGGTTTAGTGCGTGACCGAAAGCGTTTCCCAATTGAAGATGATGATCGTCTTACTAATTTGGCTGAAGTAGAAGCGAAAAATGCAAAATTTCTTAAAGAAATGAAAGAGCTCTGAAGCCATTTTCAGATGATTAAAGAAAGCGAGTATAAATGTGAACGAGCGATCAGTCAGGACGCTCGAAAAATGATGTGCGATTGCTTTCTTAGGGCTGAAGAAGAGGAACGTGTGTGTTGGGTTGTGGAGAGTACGAAAGAAACTTGAAATGGCAGATGTCCACGCTGAAGATGGAAGAAAGCAAAGTTAAAGAAACTGAAGAATCCAACTTAGATGACATCCCTAAGGAAGAAGAAAAGAAAGATTATAATAAAAAAGGAAATTTCACCAAATGAATACTTTAAGTTACGCTTGGCTGCTGTGGCATCTTAGAAAATCTCCTGAAACTGACCCCTGTTCAATGTTAGTACTTCATTACAAA